>OY744483.1:9806457-10239272 GCA_963556165.1 Tipula helvola
TTGCGTCACATTGATTGATAGATACACACGCTGGCCCGAGGCAGTTCCAGTTTCCGATATAACTGCTGCTACCGTCGCTTTCGCAGTCTACTCCCATTGGATAGCTCGCTTTGGTGTGCCAGAGTCCATTGTCACGGACCAAGGCATGCAATTCGAATCACAACTTTTCCACGAACTGGCTAACTTACTGGGGTTCGAGCGAAGGAGAACAACTAGTTACAATCCAAAATGTAATGGCATGATCGAACGATGGCACCGCGTCATTAAGTCTGCCATTATGTGCTACGATCGGACGGATTGGACTAGTGTTCTCCCTTCAATCTTACTAGGACTACGGACAACGTACAGCGATGAACTGAAAGCCACGCCTGCTGAACTCGTTTACGGACAAACGACGCGAGTTCCAGGAGCCTTTTTGGACACAACGAACGAACAAATTCCACAGTCAGACTTTGTAACGGACATCAAACGACACTTTAACGAAATTAAACCTGTACCGGCTTCGCGACACGCAACGGACAAAATTTTCATTAGCAAAGATCTGCATACTTGCTCGCACGTTTTTTTACGGACTGACGCAGTACGCAGATCACTGCAACCACCATATACAGGACCGTTTTTAGTGATCGAACGTACACCAAAATTTTACACATTGGAAATGAACGGAAGACACGTAAAAATTTGCATCGACCGACTTAAACCGTGTTACACAGACAATCACGATACACAGACTACACAAACTGGACCATCAGTACTGACTCACGATACAGAACTTTCTATTCCAACTGAAGTACAGAAATTACCCACTGTAGAGCCGAAAAAGCGCAAACAAGTTCGCTTCGAGCTTTCGCCAGAACCGGCCACCAAAACTACGAGATTGGGTCGTGTGTCCAGACAGCCCAGCCGTTTCGCTGATTGAGGTTCGATAGATCTTCGATCTCTCTGGGAGGGGAGTATTGTGGTGTCAACTAGCAATTCAAACTTTCGGGAACAAATAAAAAATCAGAATCATAGCTAAATTAATCGGTCAAAATTATCTAAATTAAAAATGCACTTTAAGGATAGTCGAGTACAAATTTAAATACAAATTATGTAGTTATGAAAACTGAGAAAGCTCAGAAAAACGTTTTGTTTTGCATGAAAAAATATTAATAAGAAAAAATAGTGACATCAAGATTATTCTGCACAATAATAAAGAATAAATACATTTTTGTCTATCTATCTATAAAATAAATAAACTATAAATTTAAAGCTAATTATTACGGATTGTGTATAATTAATTAGTAGTGCGTACCGTTACAAGTGTACTGTATAGTACGTCTACTTATATTACGTATATCGCGTATTACGGTGACCGTATTTTATCCGGGTTATGAATAACGGGCTACCTCATATGAGGCCTCAAGTGCAACTGTCTATCGTGTACTAGAAAAGGTCCGCTAAGCTAGCGCATACTAATACATCAGCTAAGCTAACGACACGAACACACCAAAAAGTAACGGATATTTACATACATATATGTGCGGTTATTACATTGTGCAACCAATATGTTTACATATTTGCAAATTAGAAGTACAAGGTTAAAATGTGGGGAATTCATTATGTATGCGATACACTATTATTGTAAAATTCATTATACAGCATTAAATCTATTGAAAATTTGAAATGTTCCAACTGGAATTTATTTTAACTTGTATTTCCCCACCAGTCATAGTCACTTTGTTTTACAATCGATCAACTAATAACTTGTGTACAAAATTTAACTCACAGTTTAGTTTTAGTACAATTTGCTGCAGCCCACACACTCATCCATATAAGATCTGATTGATTCGTGACAATTTTGAAATTTTTATTTTTAAGGTAAGTCGTACAAACCAAAGAAACCGATACATAAATGTGAAACATGAAACTTGTAACGTGAAACTGTGTTTCTTTCAATGGTTATGCTGACTAATTTTGAAACATAAAACAAGTCGCTCTATTTAGTTGGCATTTATCCTATATTTTTACGTTAAATTAATGTCAACTATTATTACGTATTTTAGTTTCCAAAGATTCAGTGAGACGAAAACCAAATATGTTTGCTCTGATTCATAAAACATGTTTTAAAAACGTTGAAACGATATTTCATTATGTAACATTATTCAGAGTTAGCAAAATTGAGAACGGAACAAGACAAATTTCAATTTCAAGTCATGCCCATTGCATTTAACTCTACAGAAACGGTATATAGGGGCATACATACCGAGGGAGTTCCGCAAAATGGTGTTCCAAGCAGTTCACAATCTTGCACACCCGGCAGTAGCAGCAACAATACGAGAGATGATAAATAAATTTATTTGACAAAACATCAAAAAGGACGTGAAGGAAATGATCCAACACTGCATATCATGCCAGAAGGCGAAAATAGTACTGCACACGAGAAGTCCACTAGGGGAATATCCGCAAACAAACAATGATTCACAGAAATTCATATGGACATAATCGGTCCACAATCACCATCGGAAGGACAAAGATATTGTGTCACAATTATAGACAGATACGCACGATGGATCGAAGCGGTACCTGTACCGCAAGTGCGATATATAACAACCGGATCGTACGCTTCGGAGTCCCAATATCCATCATAACCGACCAAGGCGCGCAATTCGAGTCCGAGCTATTCGCAGAATTTGCGACGATGTTGTGCTTCAAGCGTAAAAGACCACCACGTATAATCCAAAAGCCAACGACCATTATGTGCCTTGGGAAAGAACAGTGGATGCGTACACTTCCAAAGAGAGAGGATATGCCACGAACGGAATTTATAAAAGAATTAAGAAACCATTTTAACAAAATTCGGCCAACACCCGCATCCAAACACATTAGTCCAAATTTTTTCGTAGCAAAGGAGCTGTCCAAATGCACACATGTTTTCGTAAGGACGGATTTAAGCAAGCGATCACTATAACCACCATATGAGGGTCCTTTCTCAGTAATGAATAGAAAAGAGAAATATTTCCAGATAAAAATATGTAAAATGGAAAAAGAGCAACATATATCGATTGATCGATTAAAACCGTGTTTCACAGAAGACGAGCAATCACAAGGCCAGCAAGGTAAGGAGAATAAGAACACAGAGACAGCAACTCAGCCAAATAAGGGACCTGAAGCAGAACACCACAGTCACAACGAAAAAGTTCGATTGACCATAGAGAAACAAACACCAACATACAGTACACCAACTAACACAAACAAACTCAGAAAATTATGCCTTAAAAATACCTCATCGGCAAATATGAACATACCAACACCGGCAACAACATCCGTCATCAAGCAAACAACCACCCGTGTGGGAAGATGTACAAAAGCGCCTATCCGCTTCGCAGATATTTCGTTCATCGGTGATTCACTGGCACGGAGGTACTGTGGCGGCGACAAAGTCGACGCAACACAAATCAAGTATTTTTCAAATTATAAGAACTAACGGGATAATAAGAATCACTACAAAACTACTCTAATCGTTTCAATCTTAAATTCCAAAATTCCCCAATTTCCAAAAATCTATAGTAGCCCTGTCCACCAAATTAACGCGTCTGTCAAAACATCTTCCAAATTTGCCTCACAAAAACTTGAGCGACATCTTTTGCACGGTATCGGAAACTGGCTGGCGTCAAATTTTAATTTCATCTGCTAGGGTTACATCTGGTGGTCGATTATCTCTCGTATTTCGAGTTTCAGTGTTGTAATTGCGAAGAAACGCGATTGTATTGTATCATATTACCGACATACAGATACAGCGGAATTTTCAAGACTTTATGTAATTTATCCAGGCCTTGAAGCTTAGTTTAAGCATTGACATTAACATTGAGTTTGACGATATTTTCCAAATTTTTGCGAGGTTTTGCGATTTTTGGAATAAACTAGGATCGGAGTTTGAATAGCGTTAAGTTGCTTATTAATATCTATAACTTATTCGATTCATGTTCCAAAATTTGTGATGTATCGATATTTTCAAATTTTTTGAGTTTTTCGTAGTTCGATATTATTTGAAATTTTTGACATTATTCGAATTTAGCTTGAAATTAAATTAAGAATAAACATAGCACTTAGGTAATTAAATTATTACAGAGAAGAGATTTTCGAGATTTAATTTCCCGATTTAAATAGCGCTGGGTCAAGCTTATAGCTTAACATCGAAGTTATTCGAACTTATGGTCATTGTGATATTTTTGATATTATTTAAGGCTTGGCTTTGCGAAGACTGCATTATGGTTTGATTTTAAGTATATATCTGAGTTTTTCTGGAATTTTCTGATTTTTATGTAAATATCGAGATTATTCAAGAATTCTAAGAGTACACAAGCTTTTCGAGCTTTTTCTGTTTCATACACTAACTCTTGTCCAAAAATGAAGGACCTGAAGGGCCATCACTCAATCCTCAAAAAATCCGAAATTGTAGGCATCCCAAGGGGTATAGAGGTTTAGGTGTCTCCCAAGAAGCCATTTATTTAAAAAAGGAACGCATTCAAAGGGTTGGCATATGCAAAGCAGTATGTTGACAAACTTGATGAGTTTTGGAAGCAGGTAATTTTTGTCCATGAACGTCAGTTTAATATATTCGGCTGAGATGGACGTCGTTTAAAACTCAATAATTTCTTAAATAGACTAGTGTCTAATACAACCCGTAAAACACGCAGGGAGAAATGCCATGGTTTGGGAAGCCATGGCTGCTAATGGTGTTGGAAACCTGGCTTTCGTTTAATGTACAACGGACAAATTCCAATATTTGTTGGTGTTAAAGAATAGAGACAATTCATTAATAGTACAAGATAGTGACTCTAAGCATAATTCCGCAATTATCAGAAATTAGTTAATTTATAATTGCAAATCTATACTCCTCAATCACCCGACCTCAATCCAATTGAGCATCTGTGGGTTATAATGGAGCGAAGAGTATGACAAAATAATAGAACTAACAAACAGCAGCTAAACCAGTTTATCCTAGAGTAGTGGCACAAAATATCTCCTGATAAAACTAAAAAAAGTGGAATCGACGAAAAATCGCTTACGAGAACAGTCATTCTAGCTAATGCATATATCAGACTAGTTATTAACGTATATTCCAAATTCTTAAAATTCAACTTTTTTTGTTATTTATGTACAATTTTTTGAGTTGAACTTATGAAGTTAAATTTTATTTACTATTTTTCTTCTAAAAATGCAATTAAATAACAAAATTCAATAAAATAAGTGACCCATTTTAAAAGAACCACTCAAACAACTCACTTGGGCAAGGCCTAAATCAAACAAAAGTGTACATACAAAAGTTGCACAGTTTTTAGGGAGAAATCAAATCCTTCAATTTGACCTTGAGGTCAAATGTCAAGGTCATTTCAAGGTCAAATTGATTTTTTTAATGGAAACTCCTTTTTTGACTATGGATTTTAAAAGCGCGTGAAATTCTACGTTTAGCCATACAGTATCATCTTTTAAAATTCAGAGCCAAAAACAGATGTTTCCATTAAAAAAATCGAATTGACCATGAAATGACCTTGACATTTGACATCAAGGTTAAATTGAAGGTTATCATCTGATTCCCCCCCAAAAATGTGCCAGTTTTGTATCTACCCCTTTTTGTATTTACGTATTTAGGTCTTCCCCTGGTAGTCACTTAAGTGTTTTTTTTTTAAATGAGCCACCCTGTATATGTTCAATATTCAAACTTTATTTTGGAAAATATAATGCTTTAAAAGCAAAACAAGTTGCAAGTTTTTGCTGTATTATTATGTTTCATTGTTTACCCGGAACTTCGCTAAAAATTCCCAAAAGATTTCAGTAACTTGATGAACAAATACAAGCGAACTTTCATTGGAATTGTAATCATAAAATGCAGAGTAGTGCCCCAAAATATTTTTTTTTACTAAACCAACACCAAACAGTCAGATAATGTATGTAAGTCAATACTACTTACCAGTAATTTCGGTATCCCTCTAAAACTGAAAAATATAATTTTGAATTAATTAAAATATGTGAGCTCAAACAAAATAATTTTATTCTACATATTTTCTAACAAAATACTGACCAACTGTTATTTGTTGTGCAATTGTGCGTATTACCCCAACAAAAACCATACCGTTATGACGAGAGTATAGGAGAGTAAAATAGAATAAAATTTGTACAAAGTAAAGAAAACGCCCCGTACGGTACCATTTATCATTTCAAGATAAAGTAAAATCCGCATTCCGCATTAGTCGGATAGATGCATTACATGGCTAAACGACTTAAAAATAAATAAAGATTACTGTTACGATTTGTATGCTAAATTCGATTCGATCACTAGATTTAAGCTCAATTGTTTTGGTAACTTTACACAACACAACAACAATTGCTTATGTCCAATTTTGTGGTCACAAGGAATAACCGCTTATTCCTTGATTATTCCTTGTGACCACAGAATTTCTTATTGGAGTTAGATGGGCAGATTACGATCAAAACATTTAGGATGTTGCCCGATTTCGGGTTCTTCCTATTTATAGTATATTCAATTCGATTTTTAGTCACCTCATCTTAAATAATCACAAATATTGATTTCTTGTCGTTTATTATTTATTTATTTACATATAATTTGTAAAAATTTCAAACATAATTTCTGCTTATTGCTTAGGCAGAAAAATAAATTCAAAATACATTTACATATATGTTATTCCAATTTTACTAAAGCAAGACAAGAGTTTTTATTTCACTTGGTCACTAGTAAAGAAGTAAACTGCGTCTACTTAGGCCATCGCTCGAGCTTATATGCGTATACCAATTAGGTCTCGATCATTCGTTTTTATGTCATTTTGTCAATCTCAGTGTTCCTAAGTGTGCGTGTGTGTTCGGTTGAGATGTTGAGAATGATCGCAATTGTTACAGTAGTCGAGTCGTCCTTGTCTTGATCGCGTTTTATTCTCTTGCATTTGGTTGTATATGTACTCTCTCTTCATTTCCCCATTCTTCAAATAAGTCTTCAACAACATTATCGATTTTGTTATGTACATCGATCATGATCGTCAAAATATTTACACAATTTGTTTATAACTAACCCGTGATTTACGTTCAAGAATTTTCTGCAGATGCAGATACCATATCAAAATTTCGTTTTCTACACATAAAAGTTAATTTTCAAAAAAAAAAAATGTGATAAAACGCTGTAGGTTTTTTGTTTTTATATATGTAACGATGTCACACCTATTTTGTGCGTGTATCGGGACCATGAATCAACAAAACCTTTTTTTTTTTGCGGCAAACGCATCTACTAGAAAAGTGCTGATAGCTACAATCATATGTCAAATGAATTACAAGAGCAACAACAAAAAGAGGCAATTCCATATACCATTTTCAAGTCAACTTAAACATTTTTCACACCAAATTAACAAATGTTCAAAACAAATTAACAATTTTTCAAAACAAATGAAACTTTTTTCAAATAAATTTAACAACAATTTTCAAGTCAAATTAAATAATTTTTTTTTGCTATCCAAATTCGGATTAAAAGTTAATCTGAAGAAAACAGAATTATTGAAAGACAAAATTGAGTACTGCGGTTACGTGTTAAATAGTTCCGGCATTCACAAAGCAAATTCCAAAATTGAGGCAGTGAGAAACGCTCCAAAGCCCACAAATCGTATCGAGTTGTAATCATTTTTAGGGTTGATAAATTATTATCACAGATTCTTCCAAAATCTAAGTGACATATCAGAACCGCTGCATGTGTTAATCCGTAAGGGAAATGATTAGAACTGGAATGCCGATTATGAAAACTCATTTGAAAAACTAAAAGAAATAATGCAGTCGGATAAGTTTTCAGTATACATTACTCCGATAAACTTCCTATTTGTTTGGCGACAGATGCATCTCCAATAGGGGTCGGTGCTGTACTTTCGCACATAATGCCGGACGGAACGGAGCGACCTATTCAGTTCGCATCGCAAACGTTGAACGAATCAACGAAGGTGGGCCCAAATTAACAAGGAGGGGTATTCTTTAGTTTACGGAATAAATAAATTTTTTCAATACTTATACGGTCGGGAATTTACCTTGTATACTGATCATAAACCGTTGATCCATATTTTTTCTCCGTCGAAATCACTACCGCACATGTCCGCAACAAGAATGCAACACTATGCAATTTTCTTGCAAGGAATTAATTATACAATTAAATACAAGCGCAGCGAGGACAACGCGAATACTGATGCAGATAGAAACGCTTCCTGTAACCATAAAAGAGTTGGCAAATGCTACGGCAAACGATGTTGCCCTAACACCATTATTAGAAGGATTGCGTAAAGGAACGGTTATTTCTTATGTAGATCGGTTCGGTTTTGATCGACGAGAATCCTCATTACAAAACGATTGTATAATCCGAGGATCAAGGGTTGTCATACCTGAAATTTTGAAATCAAAAATATTAAATGATTTACATTTGGCGCATTTTGGGAGTACGCGGATGAAAAGTTTAGGTCGTAGTTTTTGCTGGTGTAGTAATTTCGACAAAGATATTGAAAACTTAGTGAAAAATTGTATTTAATGTTCAAAGAACAAAAATAATCCTCCTATCCAGTCAAACCATCATTGGGAATATCCCGTTTAACCGTTTGGAACGGATCCATGTGGAATTTGCGGGACTTTTTACGGTTGTTATTTTTTCATTTTAGTAGATACGTATACCAAATGGCCCGAAATTTACGTTATGAAACAAATTAAAACAATTTTTGATTTACCAAGTGTGTTATGTTCTGACAATGGCACTCAATTCATAAATCCAAAATTAAAACATTTTTTGTAATCGAATGGAATTATACGCAAGAGGTCGGCTCCATATCATCCTGCGACTAATGGTCAGGTAGAGAGATACGTGTAGACACTCAAGAACAAGCTTAGTGCCATGAATCCAAGTAAAGGTGATTTGGAATTTTGGTTGGCACAAATTCTGATTCACTACAGAATCACGCCTCATCCGGTTACAAAATTTTCTCCTTCGGAGTTAATATTTCAATATCCAGCGAAAAATAAATTTTCAATTATGGTTCCCAAAAACAACGCGATAAAACTATCAGGACTTATGAATAAGGTGATAGAGTTACGGCAAGGGAAATGAAAAATGGAAATTTGTTGAGGTCGAAGACAAAATTGGTAAATTACATTATAATGTACGGTTAGACAATGGTCAGAAATGGCACAGGTTGCAGAGCCCGAGCCAACCCTTAACGGTTATTCGTCCAATGATTCTGGAAACACATTATTACCAGATAGTGTTGTTATTGATTCAAATCTGGATCAAATCATTAATGACCATGATCAATCTCCACCTACGGCTTATCCACCCAATCGGCCCTTCCACACACACGTTCGACCTTAAGATAATCGGCCTTTCGACATTTGGCCTTCCGACCCATTCGGCCTTTCGAAATTCGACATTTCAATATCAAATGAAACATTTATATAACTGGTAAATTCGAAGGACCAAGAGCGAGAGTGTTTTTTTTCTCATAAGCAGCGACTGTTTAGCAAGTCATGCCATGCCTTCATTTTCTGAAGAAAATAACATTTATAATGTTATATTGAAACAACGCTACAAAGACCCTGTTAAAGTTAGCCGAAAGTTTCCAGCCGAAAGTAAAAAGTCGATAATGCAGATTACCTTATTAACATTCCAGCCGAAAATAAAAAATTTTGTGGCTATCAGCCGAAAGTAAATAGGATACGCTTGTAATAAACAATTTTGTAAATAGTCTTACGTGGAAAACTTCGTTTAATCTAATCGCGGAAAACATTAGAAAATCAGAAAAATCCACAAAATTGGAATAAAATCAACCTGTAGAGTGTATATCTGAAGTTGAATCGTTTTTATTGGATTTGTCAATAGCCATCGCAGGAAAAAAATTCAGTTCAAGTTTCCCGTGAGAAATCGCGGAAAATTGGAAAAACGTTCCAGCCGAAAGTAAAGAATAAATGTCAGCCTCTAGAGTGTTATGTCTGGAGATGTATTTCATTGGTGTGATTTGTCTATAGCTATCGCAGGGAAAAAATTCAGTTCAAGTTTCCCGTCAGAAATCGCGGAAAATTCGATTTTCCAAAAATCATTAGAAAATGTATATAAAATCAGCCTCTAGAGTGTTATGTCTGGAGATGTATTTCATTGGTGTGATTTGTCTATAGCTATCGCAGGGAAAAAATTCAGTTCAAGTTTCCCGTGAAAAATCGCGGAAAAATCGATTTTCCAAAAATCATTAGTAAATGTATATAAAATCAGCCTCTAGAGTGTTATGTCTGGAGATGTATTTTATTGGTGTGATTTGTCAATAGCTATCGCAGGGAAAAAATTCAGTTCAAGTTTGCCGTCAGAAATCGCGGAAAATTCGATTTTCCAAAAATCATTAGAAAATGTATATAAAATCAGCCTCTAGAGTGTTATGTCTGGAGATGTATTTTATTAATGTGGCTTGTCAATAGCTATCGCAGGGAAAAAGATCAGTTCAAGTTTCCCGTCAGAAATCGCGGAAAATTCGATTTTCCAAAAATCATTAGAAAATGTATATAAAATCACCCTCTAGAGTACATAACACTCTAGAGGCTGTTTTTATATAAATTTTCTAATGATTTTTGGAAAATCGAATTTTCCGCGATTTCTGACGGGAAACTTGAACTGAATTTTGTCCCTGCGATAGCTATTGATATGTCACACCAATAAAATACATCTCCAGACATAACACTCTAGAGGCTGACAATTATTTTTTACTTTCGGCTGGAACGTTTTTCCAATTTTCTGCGATTTCTGACGGGAAACTTGAACTGAATTTTTTCCCTGCGATAGCTATTGACAAGTCACATCAATAAAATATATCTCCAGACATAACACTCTAGAGGCTGATTTTATATAAATTTTCTAATGATTTTTGGAAAATCGAATTTTCCGCGATTTCTGACGGGAAACTTGAACTGAATTTTTTCCCTGCGATAGCTATTGACAAATCACACCAATAAAATACATCTCCAGACATAACACTCTAGAGGCTGATTTTATATACATTTACTAATGATTTTTGGAAAATCGATTTTTCCGCGATTTTTCACGGGAAACTTGAACTGAATTTTTTCCCTGCGATAGCTATAGACAAATCACACCAATGAAATACATCTCCAGACATAACACTCTAGAGGCTGATTTTATATACATTTTCTAATGATTTTTGGAAAATCGAATTTTCCGCGATTTCTGACGGGAAACTTGAACTGAATTTTTTCCCTGCGATAGCTATAGACAAATCACACCAATGAAATACATCTCCAGACATAACACTCTAGAGGCTGACATTTATTCTTTACTTTCGGCTGGAACGTTTTTCCAATTTTCCGCGATTTCTCACGGGAAACTTGAACTGAATTTTTTTCCTGCGATGGCTATTGACAAATCCAATAAAAACGATTCAACTTCAGATATACACTCTACAGGTTGATTTTATTCCAATTTTGTGGATTTTTCTGATTTTCTAATGTTTTCCGCGATTAGATTAAACGAAGTTTTCCACGTAAGACTATTTACAAAATTGTTTATTACAAGCGTATCCTATTTACTTTCGGCTGATAGCCACAAAATTTTTTATTTTCGGCTGGAATGTTAATAAGGTAATCTGCATTATCGACTTTTTACTTTCGGCTGGAAACTTTCGGCTAACTTTAACAGGGTCTAAACATTACCGATCGATATTAACGTAATTTTTTATTTTCGGCTGGGATAGCACAATCTGCAATACCGATTACTTTTTACTTTCGGCTGGGATAACGCAATCTGCATTACCGTTTTTTACTTTCGGCTGGAATAATACAATCTGCATTATCGACTTTTCACTTTCGGCTGGCAACTTTCGGCTAACTTTAACAGTATGCTACAAAGATAGTTAATTTACCTATACCGAGAAACCCTTAGTATTAAAAAAAAATCTTTAAATTAGTTTTAGCATAACGATTCTTCGGAATTTCGCTGACTTTGCAATATAATCAAACTATACAATCAAGCACTCGTATATAAGAAATTTAAAGGTCAATCTAAACTTTTATTCAATGTTGACATATGCGGCCAAACAACTATTTTTATGCGATTATTGATCTTGAATTTAATATATTGCATATAATAGTGAAATTAATAATTTTAATTAAATAAAATTGAACAACTTTTACTGAACACTATACAGTATTACTATACTGCAAAAATCTACTGTAAGAATTACGTCACCCATACGTAATTTAATAATATTTTCTCCGTCGCAACGACAAATTAAAATAGTTTTTTTAAGATCAGTTGTTAAGATAATAATACGAATTTAGAGCTAATTTAAATTTCACATCGAGTGTCAACCTTTGGCCACAGATAAGAATAGACAGATGTAGATCTTGTATGGGCCATATTTACATTCTAAATTTCAATACCAAATTCCAATCTAATCCTTTTAGAGCAGGACGTATATATTATAAAATAAAATTTTGCTTAAAGTTGATTTATGCCTCAATTCCATGGGAAAAATTGACTGACAGTCAAAAAAATCGAAAAGAGAAAAATAATCTGATACTCCATAAAAGAGACAAAGACAACGCTTTTTTTATTTCTTATTTTATAGCAAAACAATTTTGCTATAAAATAAAAAAAACACGTTGGCTTTGTCTCCTATATGGGGCATCCAATTATTTTTCTCTTTTCGTTTTTTTTGACTGTCAGTCAATTTTTCCCATGGAATACAGGCATTATGTTTGCTTTGATATAATCAAAATAGCCATGCCATGTTTGCTTTGATATAATCAAAATAGCCATACGTAAAAAAAGATAAAAAAAGACAGGAATGTACGTCCTGCTCTAAAAGGATTGGATTGGAATTTGGTATTGAAATTTTGGTATGTAAATATAGCCCATACAAGATCCACATCTGTCTATTCTTATCTGTGCTTTGGCCAAAGGTATACCGCAATAAAGTTTACTTTATTATAAATTCTGTATATAAAAGCATGTGCGCTAGCAACAGACTGTGAAGAGTTTAACAGATTCATCATTTAATCCAAAACTGTCTAAGTCCAAAAATAGATTTCTTTTGTGCATAATATAATTGTCTTAAATATCTGTAACACTCTATTTACGTAACAACACATTTCGGATTTTATGAAAATTAAAGCAAAAAATTGTAAATTGTAGTAAACAATGCAGAGCTATTGTTTAAAAATCAAAAATTGAAATTTATTTTAGACAAGTTTCATGAATAAATGAAATAAATGCAGATACAAGTACTTTAATAGATGGCCCCGGTCCGCACGGGAATGCCCCCCATGAAACAGTGCCAATCACCTGTAAAATACCATCATTTTCTTGTACCAATGGCCCGCCTGAATCTCCAATACATGCATCAATATTTTGTCCTGTTGGCCCGGTACATAAATTCGTATCATCCAATAACTTTGGATTACTACACGTAGTACGACATTCTTCCATTGTAAGTACTTCCATATTGACAACTTGCAAAACATCAGGTAGAATTGTTTCAGTTGTATTTGAAGTGCTACCCCAACCAAACAACGTTGTATTACTCCCGTCCAAAGGCATCACGCCAGCAACAGGTAATGCAATCAAGTTAACCCACATGGTTGGTTCAAACGAGCTTGCAACATTTGCAACAGCAATATCATTAGGTCCAATGCCACCTTTATAACCAGGATGGCAACGGAACTCAATAATTTGTTTATGCTGTTCAGTAGAATCAACGGTGCTTATACGATGATCACCGGCAACAGCAACTTGGATCACATGATCGGGCACGGCACAATGACATGCGGTCAAAATACTGCGCCAAGTAATCAATGAACCACCACAGATATGGCGTAAACCTATCGATAGTTTTACCCGGATTGAAATCATATACATTGCACTATGTGGTTCAGCATCATGGCCACCAATAATTCGGGCACCGCCAAACCGGTCGGGAACTGAAATACAGGAAAATGAAAATTCACAAAAATAAAAATAAAAAATCCAACTGAAAAAATGTTTCCTTCGTTATCGTACTTGAAGAAGTAGCTGCGACTACTAGTAAACCGGCAAAAATTATGACCGGCCTCATAGTGTGGTTTAGTGTTTTTAACATTAGCACTGACATTCGTAGAGCTTTTTATACCTTTTAACTCGCGACTTGGTAATGCATTTTTTATTATCGCACTATTCTGGCCATTGACTCGTGTCCATTGACCGAATTTTTCCAGCTGATAAATAAATACACACCACCAAATTTAAATTATTATTAATTTTTTAGGGGCTTCAACCCTGGGATTCATATAGCTACTGAAATGATTATAGGATTGGGGTCAAAAAGAAACATCATCCTATCGACGTTAGACGAGAATATCATCTAACCACCGTCACATATGGAACACAATAATTAGTTTGAATGTGTAACGAAGTTTGATCTTGAAAAAGTCATAAGCGAGAATATAATGCGGAATTAAAAATATTAGTTGAAATCTATACCTATATGTATGCGTTTATATATCGAGAATGTTTATTCTAAAAATAAATTTTATTTAGTTTGATAAGAAAATCAAATAGTTCCCTTATCTTTATAAACAAATACATATTGCTAATTTAATCTTAATGTAAATTTCCGATTTTATCATCATAAAACAACGTACAAACATTGAGCTACGCTTTTAACTATGACGTTTCAATTTTTACCACCAAAAATTATAAAACTCAGAATGAAAACTAGGTTGGTATACTATTTTTGGTTTACAATGCGCATGTCGAGAAATTTTTTTGTATGTGGGTGAAAATAATTTACGTCGAGATGAATACGTAAAATATATACGAAGGGGCAAGCAAACATTTGCGAATTACTTTTTACTTTACATAAGTTCAATGGCCAAAGAGTTTTGTGGAATGATGAAATTATGCGAATTAATTACGAGTCAATGTGAAAATTCTGCGACTGCGACGTCATATTCATAGTAAATAATGGAACGCACTATAAGCAGAAATAATATTTCGTAATTTTCTAATAAATTTGCGACTACGTGCATTTTTATGAATGATAGTTGTGTACATACGTGATATTTTTAATGTAGAGCAATTAAAATAAAATTGGCTTGGCTTTATTGTCATGAGAGACATATTTTTATTTATATTTACGAATAAGCAAAGATGATTTGAATTACTTTCACGTGATTCGAAAAATGTATACGAAATTCAATTTTATGGATGTAATTTTGATTTGATGATTAATAAATTGATCTGTGTTCTAGTATCGACACCTATATTCAAAAGCAGGTAACGTGGTTTTAATTTTCCAATAATGCTGTAAAATTCTATCGATAATTGAAATTAAATAATCCTCGGTAAATAAATACCCGTAAATGCGTCCGGCGTAGTCAATGTGAATTCACTATGCCAAGGACCATCAGGCACGGTCCAAGATTCGAGGAAAATTTTCGGTGGTAATTTAGCTGCACTCGCAGATTGATTACAAGCGTGAACCAACTCTTCGATCTGCTGATCAAGACCATGCTAGTATACATAGGTTCGAGAAATCGACTTTATTCGTTGCATTCCCTGTTGTCCTTTGTGAAGTTGCTGAAGAATACGTCACTGACATTTTTCTGGGACAACAAGGCGATCACCGTACATGAGTCAACTGTTCGATATTGACAGTATCTTGAATTTGCTTGAATGAAGCAGGCCAGCCATCGTTGACGTGTTGATGACTGTTTGGAGAACAGCTGACTTTTTCGTTGATTGCTGAATCATGTTGTGTGTTACGGGCAAATGATGAAAGATTTCGAGTTGAACTGATTGAATTTACCATAATAATTTATAGCACCCAAATATGAACGAAGAGTTGCTATATCTGTCGGTGGTGGCATGTTCGTAACGCTTCCACTTTACGTGGATCTGGGCGCAGACCAACCTTGTCAATGACGTGACCCAGGTAGCGAATCGATCTCATTGCGAATTTGCATTTTTTGTGATCCAGCTTGTCTGTGCCGGAGACGATAATGTCGCCCATGTAGGCAGCAACTCCTTCCAAATCATCAACCATGTTTGATATAATTTTTTGAAATGCACTCGGTGTCGACTTCACGCCAGGGGCAACCGGTTGAATTGAAAAAGTTTGTGAAAATTGTGAAAGTTTTGATTGTGAGTAGCTTGTGAGATTCTTCTTCGATTTCTACTTGAAGAAACGAGTTTGGGAGGTCTATGTGACTGAAGACGAGGAATTGGTAATGGATATTGATTTGGTTCCAAAAGGTTTTTTGTACCGGTTGAATAGTCTGCACATATCCTGACGTTACCCTCTTTTTTTTTGACAACGACTATCGACGCGGCTCAATCACAGTATTCGACTGGAGTAATGATGCTCAAATTCTGAAGACGTTGAGTTCTTCATCAATGAGTGGCAGTGCCGCAAAAGCTACTGGTCGTTTTGCACGAAAACTCACATCAGGCTTTAGATGTTGTGTGACTTTCGTTTTTGTACAGAGACCCAGCTTACCCGAAAACAAATCAGGGAACAATGATTTTACATCTAAACTTGATGCGTCTTCGGCGGTATAATGTGATTGCAGGCCACGCTAAGTGGTACATCCCACAGATTGAATTTGTCCATGAAATCAATCCCGAAGATATTGATGTCTGGCGCGACGTAAATTAGTCCTGATTTTACGACATTTTTGAAGCTGATGTCGCCTTCAAATTGTGCTGTGATCTTGAGTTTGCTTTTGTCTGTGGTCCGTGCTCCGAAAGTTGGTTTTGACAAACGGGGCTTGCCGATGCGCTCCCACATCGACTCGGATATGATTGTGATGTCTGAACCACTGTCCATTTGAAGCTTGATTTCGACACCGTTGATGAGTACTGCGATAAATTTGCGCTTATGCGCAAATCCACCCATGCTGTTAGCAATTGAAATTTCTTTAACACTTGGATTGTCCTTTGGATTGTATTTTGTTTCAGTACGTATCTGTTTTTGTTGTGATTTTTCAGGAAAGCACCCGCAATAACCCTCCTTTGTCCAGTTCGCTTACAATTTTGACATTTGTGACTTTTGAATGAACATTCTGTCGAAAAATGCAAGCCCCCACTTGACCAATAAGGTGTTCTTGGAGTTTTTGCTGGATTTATGTTGGACAGTTTGTTGTCTCTGCGTGCTGCGTCTTGTTGTACGCTTTCTTCACCGTTCCTGTGTGCTTGATCAAATTGACAGCTGGTGACTTGTCTTGCTGGTGTTTTTCAACCAAACTGACATCAGACCTGAAATTAAAGAGGGTTTGACATTCTGCAATCATTTTGTCGATGCCATTGATTTGTTCGTCTTTTGTATTGATTTTTGACAGAAGATTTTTCCTTATCGCGACTCGAGCGAAGACCAGTGATGAATATCAAGCTTTTGAACTGATCACTTGAAATATTGGCCAATTCGAAACTTTCACACAACTTGTTGATTTTACTCCCGTATGACATAAAATCTTCACCGTCGTATTTTTCGACCTGCAGACACTCATATCGTCGGTGAAATAGAGATTTCTGTGGCCCGAACAGCTTTGTAAGTCTACTAACTACCTTACTTGCCCTAAGAAGAAGCAGAAAATTTGTATTTGTGGTGCGAGAACCTAATGGAAATTAGCGATAAGAAGTGAATGATTGTGTCGAAATAATTTTTTGTATTTTAGGTTAAGTTGGATTTGTTGGTGAGATTGCCTTTGAGATGAACGTGTGAATTATTTAAATTCGATAATAAATCGTTAACATTCAGATGACATACGTAACCGTTTTGCATTACCATAGTCTAATATAACGCGAGCATTCAGATCTCAAATTCTCAACAAATTGAAAGTTTTTTTATAAAATCCCGATAAATTTCGAATATACTGTCATCATAATTGTCGCACTAGACACGTGTTGCGATAAGTAAAAAAATATTGAGCACAACCAACAAATACCTATATATCGTCGCCACCAAGTATCGAAGGTGAAAATTACCTTTTCGGGAGCGAATATAAAAAATTAATTCTTTCACATTCGATAGTTTGAGATAAGATAATAAACATTTATAAATGATTTACCTACTCGCTGTCACGGCTGACATCTACCGGGCAATAGAGTAACATATTCGATTATTTTGGTCGAAAACTTCGGTTAAAATAGATTTTGCTCATTTTTGTTTGTTATAGCTGATTTACATTCAATGTTTTCGTTCTTTTCCAAAAGATAAAAGATGTACGATAAAAAATGCCTTTTAGTATGATTTCCTTGTATTAAAATCAGAAGCAATACTCAAAAAGTATTATTCAATTCTATTTACTGCAACACTCAACTTTTTTTTGGCGAAAAAACAGAAAACCCTGAAAAAGATGAACTGGTTTATCTTTTTTCGTAAAATTTGCTCAAAATTTATAAAATCAAAGTAAAATTTTGAATATGCCCGTCCCATTTAATCGTGAAATAAATTGTCTCAGTTTAGAAATGTATCTACACATCAAATATGAACAAGTTTATTTAAATATTAAATTGTTAAGCGATATTTTGTAAGCATTTAAGTACAGTTGAACTTGACTGAACGGTTGCCGTATGAATTTCGTTTCGATTTGTCCTTCGTTTTTTTAACAAATTTAATTGAAAATATTAATTTTCAATTGGCTTAACATTAAAACGCATATATCTGCAAATCAAAATTTCGGTGTAGAGAATACAACCGAAAACGCGACTCTCTTGGCCAAGATAGTACAAGAGTGACAAGAGAATCAATCAATGCTCCGCAGAACAATCAAGAATCAAATTCTTCAGTCTACATCACCAACACCAACTAAGAATGTTCCCTATTATCAACCGCGTTAATTCATTTAGTGAATAGCTTGAACCAAAAACACTACTTGTGTCGGGTATTGCTGAAGTCACAGGGAACCTTCATTACAAAGAGTTGTGTGTAAAGACTAAAACGAAGCAACGCTAGGATTGCCATATCGGCTATTGGAGCTGCAACCAATGGATACACAAAGGGGCTAGTATTATTAAATATCACACCGCATAGAACAAAGAAGAATCAAATCTACAAATAGATGCATTTGTTTTATCAAAACTATAAACTTTACAAACACTAGCCCAGTCACAGACTCACAGCACATACAACTGCTGAAAGCAAGAGGTGTTAATCTAAGAAAATGGGCAAGTAACAGCAAAGAATTGACAACACATCTACCTGCAAACTCAAATTACCCACTAACGCTTCCAAAAATGATCTAACGATTTTGTAAAATATTGTCAAAGGAATAATTAGCCAGTCTACAATAAAGGTCTAAATGGACACTGCCGAGAGTAAAATAAAAGATTGGTCAGCTAGTTCTAATCAAGGATGAGCAGCTTCCACCTACAAAATGGGCAATGGGATGGATAACAGATACTCCTATCAGATGGTCTAACCAAAGTTGTATCAATAGAAGGTTCTAAAAACACCATCTTCAAGAGACCTATTACAAAGATAAGCCCTCTTTCAGCTGAGGATAATCAAAATTTAACAAGGAGACTAAATGGGATGCAACAATAGACGACAGTAAGATGGAAAAACTCAAGGTGTGCAGCCAGAAGGTCACACTTATCAAGATGATCTATGCACCATTGCTATAATATTACTAATTAGTTAATTACATTCAATTTATTAGGCATATATTTTGAATATATTAGGGAGCTCAAACTTACAAATAACGACTGGAACATAATAGTGTATTGCAATCTAATCAATTATGCAGAATTAGCTGCTTATAAGCGCTGCATAAACAGGCTAGCAAAATTTTGTTCATGTCCTCACAATAACTTTACAAACTCAAGCATTTGAAAATATATGTGGGGTGCTAGATGACAGAGCCGCGGCGCGTTCAGAAAGTTCAAGCTGAACAATAAACATTTCATGGCGTTGTTGAAGAATCAAATGTCAATCATAGACGTTTTTAAGAATAGACAGGAAGATATGAACAAGCATTGGCTGGTATTTTTTCTTGTATTTGGTCAACATCATATTACTCATGGGTCAGAATACTAGTTACTTCAAATTTTGAAAAATCGAGGCGACCGAGAAATACAAATGTCCAATTCGGATCGACTCATTTCCACACAGAAAGAAACATTGGGCAATTTACGTAAGGCCTATGTGCTTAGTTCGAAAACCTACAATTTACGGTCACGCATCAGAAATTATCGTATTGGTCTTAGAAAGTGTATGGAAGATTTTACCACAGTAATGCCTCAAATAAAATTTCAGCTAAACTAATGCCGAAATTTAAGAAAGCTTATATCAAAAAATTTGTTGGGAACCATTTAAATTGACACTTTGGGTTAGCTTGATGGTATTACCCATTGCTGGTGTTGTCCCCGCGGGCGGAAATAATTCAACACTCTTTGATTGGGGTTCAACTTCATTCCTACGAATTCCATCCGATGTTTTACGTGTTGTTAACAAGGTAGTTATTACAATAGCTGGCCGACACGAATCTGTGCACCGGCCCGGTGCATGTAATAGTGTTTCAGGCGGGCCATTGGTGCAACGGAATAATGGTATTTTAGAGGTGATTGGTACAGTTTCATGGGGTAAGCCACTATGCGGCAAGGGACCAACAGTTAAAGTGCGAGCATCTGCGTATATTTCATTTATTCATCAATATTGGTTACAATAAAATATTTTCATTTAAATATTTAGTTTCATTGTTTAAGTAAACTCTTGGTTATGTTTACGGTATCACTATTTTTCATACCTTGTACTGAACAATGTGTGTTTAACAAGAATGTCCAATAATAAAAATAAAAACTAAGTGTTATAAAAGGTGGTATAAAAACGTTATCTTATGTCGATGCACTCATATACATATTTAATAGCGTTATAACCCTAAAAATATCTAGGGCACTATTTTAACGGCAGACACAACTTAAATGCTGCTGGTGAACACAATTTAAGCCTACTCGAGCCATTAGTTGAACAAAAAATATTAGTTACCCAATTTCATGACCATCCTGATTATACCGGTTGGGTTATCATTGTTAATGCTCTCTTCTTTCCAACCGCTTATTGTAAGCCAATTGCATTACCCATAAATAATCTGGTTGTCGGAATTAATTCAGCACTTTTTGGCCGTGGCAGGATTTTAAATACATCTGAAGATGCAGTTTCACGGAGACCATTTCCAATGCGGCCTTGAACCGTCAGTTCATGTTAATGAAGTACTATTTTTGCCATTTATCTAAGAACTTTCTGTAAGATTAATTTTTAAATTAACACGTGAAGACGAGAACAACTTCCTTTAGGAAAATTTTTATTTAAGGACCCTATACGTCATACAAATCAAACAATTTCGAATGTTTTGCATGCACGCTTTTATTTCATTGCAATTTAGTCGGAATTATAGTTTTTAAATTTCATTTGTTCCATCTTATCTGGAATATCATCAATTTTTGGTTGGCCAGAACTTCTATTATACATTTCTCGCGGCAACATCGTCAACCGTTCGCTCGGGTTGTACGGCAAATGTTCGGTTCGCGCAGCCAAGACATCATTACAATTAAACAAATTGTTGTCTCGCAATGAACGATAATACTTGGTTGTAGGATAATCTACCGTTTGGGATATTTTATCTCGTTTATTTTCGCGATAGCAAACTGGATATATCAGCTCTGTTGCCACGCGATTCATAAACGAAACGAATGATGGTATCAAAATATAGATATGGCCATAGGGCGCATACATAGTAGCCACCGTGTCTTCAATATCGATACACATGTATGATTGTTGATGTGTTTTGTGTGATACAAATCGTATCACAAGTACGCCAATACTAACTGCATCACCATGTAAATCATAACGATGGCCACAGTATCCGTAATGAAATAAATAATCATTCGTATTGTTCCAACCGACGGCTAATTTTTCGGAAAACAAGCCAAAATTCCATTCTGCATCGTATATTTGAAAACAGCAATATCGGGGCTTAACACCAAATAGCGTGTACTTTTCCAGTACCAAGGTCCAATGTACCACGGCCATTAATATATCTGATTTTTTATTTAGACTATGTTGAATTGATCTATAAAAAATTTCCCACCCGAGAAAATTGATATGCCACTCAGGCTTCACAATTTTTTCTTCTTTCTCTTCTTGTAACGATGGAGTTGAGCATGATGCTAATGAATCGTTGCTGCTCGGCAAGCCGGAGCAATCGGCTAACTCAAGATCCATTTTGATGTTTTTTTAATTAAATTATTTTGGATGCGAACGCCAAATTTTGACTTTTGTTTTGTTTTGAGTGACTACTCGACTCGAGGGGTTAAACTTTTGGTTAGGCCTGTATTACATTATCACATTTCTGTCGTAGAATATTAAACAACATTTTTTGACATCATAATACGAAAACTGAAATGCTACAAATCATTTTTTTTCTCTATATAACACTATGAATCATATTGTTCATGATAGTTATCAGAGAATGGAATAAAAGCGAGTCTAGTGAAACTAAAACTGGTTCTCGTATATTCCGAAATTAATGTTTTTATCATTTTCAAGGTTGATTTACATATGCGACGCGCGACGTGTGCCGGGAGCTTCTAGCCAATCAGAGTCGAATATTTTGAGATTCGTCAAACGGCTCACGTCACATGTCGAGAGATGGTTTAATTTTATCTTTTCCGTCACAGTTGCACAAACACATACAAATTTTTTGTATGTATAAAACGAAATAGTAGGCTTTGACGAAGCTGTTTTGAATAACAAAAATTAAAATATAAACAATTTTATAAAGTGTGTTGTTGTCAAAAAAGCGTTAAGTGGTAACCATAGTTAACTTATAAAAACTTATAAACTACCAATTGATAAACAACATTTCTTTAATAATTATTTCAGTTACTAGGGAGTACATCCCGTCCTAGGACGGATACAATTTATATATAATGGGGATGTCCGCAGTGGTCGCTGCCACAATCACCATTTGACCATTTGATCTTTTTTAGCCGAGTAGGAATAGCTCGAGATTTAAGGCTTTTAAAGATTATTGTACCTTAAATAGACCTTAAACCAAAGAGTAAGGGCTTTTAAGGATGATTTTACATGTTAGGGCATCCCACAAAAAACCTTACAGATCGACAAACTGCGGGAGCTGTTATATACTTATGTATATCAATTTCATTTGAAATTTATGTGAAGGTTAATTACTTTAATTTAAAAGAAATTATCCACCACTGTTTCTTTACTCACAAATTGAGATTAGAATTGCTCCGATCAGAAGAGTCATTCTCTCGATATAGTGCGTCAATCCCTGTAAATCTCTATTTTGTAAATTTAATTAAAATTAAAATTAGTGTGGAAATTAATTATTTTAATTTAAAATAAATTAACCACCACTGTTGCTTTACGCAAAAATTGACTTCAGAATTGCTCGGATCGGATGAGCCATTCTCTGGTTACAGTTGTTCAATCATTTAAATCGCGCGAAATCAAAGATGATTTCGTTGCGATAATATTATGCGTGAGGCATGAAGCCTAAGGACCAACCTAAGAAATCATACATTTAAATTAAAGGTAATGCTTACAGTAATTGCCCACGACCAAAGACAAAATTTCGTTTCAATTTTCTGAACATGCGGTGTCAGACGTGATCACGTCAAAAAAATATAAATTGGAAAAACTAAACTAAAATACCATGGGCACAATCGAACCCCAGATCTTAGCCGATCTAGTCCAATACGTTACTACTAAGCCTTCATTGTTATATTGTTTCAAACATAGCATGCCATGAAGTTTATGATAGGAAAAAAATGTTTACCAAAAAATTCTCATGGCTTACTACACTACAACTCAATATAAAAGTTTTTAAATAACTTATAGTAGTGTTCGCATACATTTAGGCGCAAAAATAAACTTGTACCACGTATTTTCTTGTATAATAAAGGCGATGATTCATGTACAAATTTGGTCTGGCAGACATAAATAATAATCGCTCTGATTGGTTAATATTTTTTTGTCTTATACGATAAAAACGAAATTCATACTTAGACGATACATGTATAAAATTTTGTCGTATGGACATTTTTTGACATTTTAATAAAGCATAACCTAAAAAGTGTTTTTATTTTTGTTCTTTTTGAAATTTGAACCATATTGATTTGAATAAACATATCATACAATTTAGTAGAAGTAAATAATGTATAATTCGAAAATTAACAAAAAGCATATATGTATGTAATAAATATTGGTCTCTTATATTATTTTGTTCTCACTGCTGTCGAAAGTTTTTAAGGTTATGTATTTATTTTATACAAAATTGAGCAATGTTCAATTTTTAATTTTTGTCGTACGATAAAAAAATATGGCCGACCTTCAACCAATCAGAGCGATTATTATTTATGTCTGCCAGACAAAATTTGTACATGAATCATCGCCTTTACTGTAATAATTATAAAGCGGAATATTTAATTTATAGTAAAATATTTGGTTATTAAATAAATATTAAAAAAAAAAAAAAAAAAAAAAAAAAAAATAAAAATAAAAATGAATTTTGGGTGAACATCGAACTCGAGATATTTTCCGTTCGAAATTTGTTGTTAATAGGTTATAAGTCAACACCTCTATCACTTAGGCATATATTAGGCCCGATTCTGCCATCCAAAATTTTATGTTATGTTATGTTATTTTTGTTTTTTCCATACAAATTCATATAGGAAGCGGGGAAATAAAATAACATAACATGAATTTTATCGTCCCAGAATCGGGCCCAATATAGAGTATATAATATGTATATATGTACGCCATTACATGGACTAAACAATTTTTTTTCCTCCCGTATTTTTTGACATGATGAAGTTAGCCACACAACGTTTTTTTTCAATTTTCAAAATATTTTTAACAGTGCAATAATTCTGGCAAATAGGAAATATTTTAACAGTATATGTTATTGTTATTATATTGAAATTTTAATTATTGTTATTGTGACAGATTTAAACAAAATTTACTTACTAAAACTTGTAATTAACTATTGGAAAGCCACAAAATGCTAATTGCTATTTTGAAATTAGCTTAGTTCTGATGCACACTAAAACCTTATTTTACTATTTGTAAATATGAACCATTGAAAATAAAAGTTCTCAGAAATAACTTTATTTTTTTAATTTTTCCTGTGATATTGCTCCTTTTCATCGAATATTCACCACTCTTGTGTTCGACCGACATTAAGCTTTTGGCCATCGCCGTATTATTATTAATGAAACCTTCACCACCGCGCGTTTTATTCAAATATTGTAGAGCATTTTTTCGTAATCCTTGCACAAAATGACGGGGCTCGCTTGGCATTATCCATTGCAGGGTTTTCATAGTAAAATGAACCAGTGATAATTCAGTCTTACTATTTTCACCCTGCGTATATTGATTCGATTGGCAAACTGGTTGTGATATAATTTCTTCCTCATGATTGTTGGTTATTTTACAGTTTGGGAATTAAAACAATAAAAATTAATTAAAATAGTAATTATTACCAAATATGTATGCAATACACATTAAAAATTTATAAAATACATAAGACATCAAGTTGAAAGCAACTACGATGATAGAATTCGAGAATTTATGACTCTGGTGTGCGACATTGGTTGCATTGGTGAAAAACATGAGATTTACGACACATTGAAACAGCTAAGTGATCATTTTAAACGTGGTGACAAAAAATTCTATCACAGACATCCTGGTGAGTCACATCACTGGTCACATAAATTTTTCCTTTATAATTTACTATGTCATTACTGTTAGTGAGCTGCCAATCTGGATTCCCATGTTTCGCACATCCATTTGTGCAAACGAACTTACATCACCCACTCCAACGACTGCTACTTTGAAATTGCTAAAAAATCAACAATCTCCAAAGCCGGTGACCGGAAACAGAAGTATGTACATGACATATGGCATAACTACCGGACTTAAAAATTCATTAACAAGATGAATCTGGAAATAAACATGAATTTAATATAAAATGAAGATAACTTAAAGATACTAGGTAGTAGTTACTGCTTTCGGTTGAAACAATTATCTGAATTGATCTCGTACTCTTGATGCACATATGTGATAATCAACGACACGATACTGGAAGATAATGAACATGCGCCGAACGGCTGTCATCAATTGGCGATGAAAAATAATTCATATACTTCCCGGCTGGACGATTTAATCGTGCATCCAATTCATAATCTAACACACTAAAATTACGTAGATATACGGTCATCCAGGTTCTCGTTTAATCAACTCACCATAATTAAAAAAGAAGTTGATACATCAACTGCCACAGAAATACTAATGGACAGAGTATTAAATTTGGCACATCAAAACACATTATGCTAATATCAGCTTTTTATTATAACAAAGGCCTTGACTTAGGGAAGCATGTACACCTATAAACGGGCCATAACTTTAGCCGACACTAAATTCACCGAAAAATACGATGATATACATCTAGCTCGGTCAGTAGCTCCTTTTACTTCCCGTATACGTTTTTGTACATATGCCATGTTAAATTATCGAGCTCCGACTGCAATTAAATGGTTGTTAGGCGTAAATTATTGAGGTTACAAACAAATTACTTACTCTTCAATCTTAAGCGCGCTGTTAAAAAACATTTGATGTTGATGGCTGGAAAAGTAGAAAACGAGAAGAAAAATGAGTTTTTGACATAAAATGTCAAAACACTGTATTCGTTGCAACTGGAAAACCACATTAGTAATTACGTATGTGGGCCCTTGCAGTGTTGGATTAAGACTGAATTAGCAAGAATTCTAGACGTATCTTGTTGGTTGACTGGCCAACACTACTATTAGCTTACACTAAAGCAAAAAGTTATTTTCAATGAAACTAAGACCCTTGACCGACTAGGGATTAGCTTAGCGCGATTAGTGATTTTTTCGAGATTAGCTGTAGTGTGTCAAGTTGAAGATTAGCTAATCTCGTTTTATTTGAGGATTAGTAACTAATCGAGATTAGTGCACTAATCCTTGAAAATTTTCCAGCTTATCTCGTTGTATTGGGTTTAGTGATGGTACAAGTGGCACTACAATGTAAAATAATTATTTAAACATTGCTGAAAATTCAAGTGGCGTGAATTTACGATAGAAGTTATAAAATCAATGACATCTTAAAAAATTTGTGCTGAATAAATTTTGAGGAAATAGAAAATCTAGTGTGTTAAATCTTTGAAATATTGAATGAACAAATGAGTCCAGCTGATTTACCAGCTATTTTTCAGCGAATCACCATAATAATATTTTATTTCTCTGCAAAAAACTAATCCCTAGTGTGTCAACTCACATGGATTTGTGGTGGATTAGCTACTCTCGTTTTACTAATCGCGCTTAGCTAATCCCTAGTCTGTCAGTGGTATAAGCCGATTGACTTAGCGGAAATTTTAATCAACTCATGTCAAAATTCACAAAATACATACGGTATCCTTTGACCGGTACACTACGGATATCCTTTGACCAAATTGTTTAAACGAGTATCAATTCTAACATCTTTTGTTCCCATTTCCTTTTCGGTGAACTTTCTCATTTCCTTGATGGCACAGGGGGCCCACTATTTAAATCCAATGTTGTACACTCGTTTGGAAATGGATTGTACATTCACGTGTAACAACTTTATTTATTGCGGATTTATTACGTTTTGATAAACGTTAATCACAGACTGAAATTAAAAATACGAAAATTATTAAAATCACAATGCCATCAAGTCATAACCTAAAATTTAGTGTTCAAATATGGAACCATGGATTATTTTTAGGTAAATACTAAAGAAACTTAAATTATGTATATCTGTGAAATTTTTTTATTAAAATCGATGCAGGAAATTTTTCCAAACAAATTAAGTTTAATTAAAATTAATTTTAAGTTTAATTTAATGGATAATTTAACATTTTATTTCAAAAATTACTTTTTATACATCATTCTCCAATAATGACAATATGACATTTGTTGGATAAAATGTCAAAAAATTAACTATGTAGCTTCTCCATTTTGTACACTGTCATGTTTTGACATCAAAGCCACTAACCACTATAAAACCTCCCGTATTTTCAAATCAAGGTCAAACAAATTAGTCCAAATTTTTCCATAGTAAAAGTAGGTTATGGCGTGTATATTACTCTATAATATATGACTTAGGCTACTCAGTTATAATATTTTGATATGTAAATTAGAAATATAAGAAAAGCGTTCCGGAGTTAGTGAATGAATTGGGTAATTATTATTAGATTTTAAGTTGATGTCAGCTTCCAATTTTTTCGCCAACTGTGAATCTCCCGAATCAATTGGAATTTTGCATATAAATGTATTGCGCGATGATACACACCGTTTTTAGTCTTTACAGATATTACTCTGACCAATCCATCTCTTCCTCAAAAACTTCAATTATTCGGCTAAGTAACCATTTTGGTCGGAGATTTCTGTCAATAAGTAAAACAATATCTCGATACTTACACCCAAATCCAACACCTTCCTGTGAAAAAATCCTTAATGGTTGTAACTCTGTCTAGGCCATCTCTGATGTTATGTGGCTGCAAGTTCATTTAATACTCTTATTGCTAAGTATGGAGCAGCTGCTGTACCTAGAGTTTCTGCTCGAGAAATCTCATCTCGAGAATCTCGAGAAAGATTTTTGAATTTTATTACTCGTAATCTCGAGAAAAATTAATTGAAAAATTTCGGGATTCTCATTTCTCGAGAAATTTAATCGAGATTCTCGAGAAATATTAATACTATAATTAGCGGCACCTATACATATCTTATTTTTTGTTCAGTATATTTAATTTTTTTATAAATAAAATAGTGTTTGATATACACTTATTACCTTTTTTAAATAAATTTTACACTTTGTTTAAAAGAAGAGACACTTAAATTTAACCCTCAAAATTATTTTAATATGACCGAATATAACAGCGAAGATGTGTTGGAAATATTTTAAAACAACTGACCTTGACCAAGATATAGCTAGTTGTACCCATACCCAATACGCGGAGTCTCTTGCGTGTAAGGCCGCATCTACGACGGGTTTACATCGGCATTCGCCTGCGAAAATTAAAGAATGTTCTACCAGCGTTGTTTGTGAACCGACAACCAAAAAAGGAAAACAGATCAGCGAGTACTTTATAAACGATAACAGTTTAACACTTGCAAACGATGGAATATCTATTAGTGGTAATATTAAAGAATTATCTGCAATTATAAGGATCCTTATTCCCGAAAAATCCATCAGGTGTGATGAATTTAGTTTATAAATTTCACGTTAATGTTAAAAACAAACTTATTTTAAAAATCAGTAACATGAAGGTGAGAAACCAAAAATTCTCATTATCAATATACACTCTGAATGAACCATTTTCCGTAATCATAAGTATTTAGGTGTATATTTATATTTTTCCTGTAGTTCGTCTGAAAATTTAGGCTTGATAAGAATTGAAGGTTCATGACCTGCTGAACAAGTGATTGAATTGGTGACAAGTAATTCAATCGTTCGATTTACATTACAAATCAGACATAGTTTCTATTGCGATAGAGCCAGTATAATGTTGCTTATAAGATGCGTCATTTGTCATGTATTGAATTTAATTAATCTTCAAGTTCAACAACGCCTCAAGACGATATTAGTTCTATAGAACAACTTCTAGAGGAGAGTATTCGTGAAAGCATACAGTTACCCACAATCATAGAGAATGACCTCCGTTGTTCGGAAATGGTGGTTTATGAAGCAACTGGTAAAATAACCAGAAATTTGGAAAATCTTACTTAGTGCTTTATTATTAATAAAACCCACATCTACATACGTAAAATGAAAAATGACAAATCCATAGACAGTTTGGTAGTTTTGAAACATTATTTTTTAAATAACGAAAGTTGACTTATTAATAAATTAATTTGAATTATTTCGTTCTAAGTAGTACGTATCTTATGTATCATTTTTAATCTTCATAAGAAATATTGATTTATATGATGAACTGATATTTGTTTTGTTATTGCCTTCATGAATGAGTGGATAATGTTCTATTTTAAATTAAGAAATTATTAAACTTTTAAGATTAAGTTTGTTAAATATTTTAATTTTTCGAAGGCAAAATAAGTATTCCAACATTCTCGAAATTCTCGAGAATCTCGAGAAAATTTAATGAAATTCTCTATTTCTCGAGAAACAAAATTGTTGCAAAATTCGAGAATCTCGAATCTCGAGAATGAAAAACATTCGAGAAATCAGAAACTCTAGCTGTACCATACGTCAAAGTTAGCTTGTTGTACTTAATAAGCTTCCAGATTGCTTGACATTTTATCTAATGTGCGTGCTTCTAGCTCACCGCCCAGTATCTAACCAAATGTTATCATATTTTATTCCCGTTTGATTCTTCCACTCAAGAGTTTGTTGAACACTTGATGAATTTATAAAATTAAATCAATATTCTGGAATTCATGAAATTCAGTATCGGCAAGAAATACGTTCATATTGCACACATCCGGCTTAATCCAATGTTTCAACTTCAATGCATACTACTTATAATACTTTAACATACGAACATTTTTTTGAATAAATATTTTTTACCTCGCACAAAGCAATCTCGCATTAGTTGGAGAGTACTCAGAGAGAGAATTATGTTTTTGTGGTTTTAAGTACAATATATTGCGTATAATTTCTACACCCAAATAGGCATTTTCTACACCCAAATAATTTGAATTTTTGTTTGTTCGACATGAGAAGTCTCTATGAAATTTTATTTAGTTTATGCCTAAACACTGGATGAGTGACTCGTAAACAGTTGAAACATCGATTATCGGCTTTAACATATTGGTGTCGTTCCTTAACCGTAAACTGCTATAATTAGACACCGGGTTGCTTCAGTTTTTACATATACCTTGGACGTACGTGGGTTTGATGGGCGTTTGGATGGTACCGGTCTCAGTGACTAAAGTACATCCGAAAGATTTAATAAAAATTTGAAGAAAGTTTCTAAACAAAAATGCTCATTTCTGTGTCCAATTTCTCTTCTAAATTGGTAATTAACCATACATCTCGCGACTGCGTATCATTTCCTAGAGCCTTCAGACGTCTGATTACTTCATCTGATGAGTCTAGTAGCTTTCGAATGTTGGTTGCGTTTGCCTGCTGAAAGCTTGGCTACTCTATGAAGTTTAGCTTTAATTGTGTGGTGTTCCGTGTCGTATCTGGTACATAACTTCCAGAATGCCTCAAAATAAGTTATTGACATACAAATGTCGCAACAAGTTGTAAGCATCTCCTTTCAAAAACCCTTTCAGATTTTGAAATTTCTATATGCTAGTGATATATTGGTATTTTTGTGAATCGTTTTTATATAGAAATCATAAAATGATTGCCACGTTGTATATTTACCAGAAAAGGCACAATATTAATCTTCGGAAGTCGAACATCGGCTGGGTGTGTAAGATTCATGCTGGTGTTAGCTGCGTTCTGTGATTCATCTGGATTTTCCGAGTTACATTCTTGTATAAATCTGCTTAAACGAGATTCCCCATCATTATGTATATTGTTACGTTTCTGCTTTGTCAAACAAGGTTCGATTCACTGGATTGTGAATAACACAAAACACTTCAATTTATCACAATCGAATTTATTTATTGAACTAACACTAACACTAACACTTAACATTTTTTTATCGCACTAATTTACTTTTTAAATCACTCGATTTAATCTTCACACTATCGCGTTCGTAATACGAATAATCCAATTCGATCTCTTCGCCTTATTATATACTCAAACCAAGCTTTTAGAAATTTCTTGATTTTCCCAGTAAGAATATTTTGGTAAAGTGTAGAAAGTTGTAGCATTGAAAATGCCCATTTAACCTTAGTCTATCCTACCCTATAGATATCACCGTAACACTATACCGCTCACCTAAGCCTGTTCATCCCGAAATAATGTATGAATTATCGTACGACCAAATATTATCGTTCATTGCGAGACAACAGTTTGTTCGATTGTGATGGTATCTTAGCTCCGCAAACCGAACATTTGCCAGACAATCCGAAAGAACGGTTGACACTGCTGCCGTGAGAAATGTACAATAGAAGTTCGGTCTTACCAGAAATTGATGATATTCCAGAAAAGAGAGTAAAACTTATGATTAGGACTAAATTGTAATGAAATAAATAATAAATGCGTGCTTGCGAATCTTTCAAAACTCTTTGATTTGCATCACCGGGTTCATATTTGAAAATTTGTTTACTGAACTATTTTAATTTAGCGGATAAATAACAGAAATTTCCAACGTTAAAGTTTAATTTTTAATTGGCCAATGTTGGAAAGGAAAAATTAATTCCGTCAAGTTTCTTTTATTGTGAAATTTCAAAAAAGTTACTGTCGTTGTCGACAGTCTTGAAGTAGCTGTATGGCATAGGATTTTTTTTTTGCAAATTTCTAAAAACATAGCTACCCAAAATGAAACTAAATCATAAAATGTTTCTAATTTTTAAATAGAGTGGCTTCGCTTAAGCGCTAAACTCCATTCATTTAATTTCCTCAATTCTGGCAAAAGCCATAACGATATTGAAGGCAATAAATCAGCATAAAATGTCCAAAAAAAAGTTTATACTATTAATATTTGCAACAGGACTATGTCTACTCATCGTTGCCAATGAAGTAAAGAAGAAAATATAAGTACAGCCGAGATGTTACCTAAAAATATAAAAAATGGTCAGAACGCAAGTGAAATTGAATTTCAAAAACTCGATGATGCACTATCCCCCGAAGAGAAAAATACAACTTCTGGATCAGGAGCTGGAAGAAATTCTACAGCAGTAGCTGAAGGAAAAGCTACAGCAGAATTTGTACTAGTGCCTCGACCTGTACAATGGCCTAGACCAGGAGACCTGGCTATTTATTCTGGTTGCAAACATTTAACAGCTTCAACCGTACTCCTTGGTGTAATAGTGATTTCTCGATTCTACATGTACATCGAATGTTTTATTTAAATCTTTGTTGTGTTAATAAAGTTTTTAATCGTTAAATTAAATTGATTTTGGTTTAGTTTTTAATTTGTGAAATGGATTTCAGCAAAACATTTGGCACGGATAATGAGTTGCTCGGTTTGTTTCACTGAATTCACTATGCGCATCACAAAACTCCATATGCACGTAATAAACGTTAAATGTTTCATCGCAAATGCATCCTAAATATACAATCCGCCTCATATATGACCAATGAGCGCGACTGAAGCTTAAAACTGTTCTTCCACTTGACGGTGGCAAATTTGATAGTCATTTTTGAAAACAAAGAAAACTGAATTCCGCCAAGTTCTTTTGTTGTGAAATTGCCAAAAAAGTTTGTCGACAGTTTCGAAGTTTGCGGTAAGTCAAGTGCCACTCATAATAACAAAACAAAAACAAAATAACAAGATCTGGGCGTTCTTTCAATAACCGACTGTTCCGGGTTGCCGAAAAGCAGCGATTCATCACGAAGCTGCTCAACTCTATGGCTACAATAAGAGAAGGAAGCGGAAATTGTGGAACCAGAGCGGCATATCAATTTTCTCGGGTGGGAAATTTTTTATACTGCAACTCAACATGGTCTGATCAAAAAATCGGATATACTAATGGCCGTGGACGCCGCAGTACACAAGACATTGATGCTGAAAAATTACACGATAATTGGTATTAAGCCACGATAATTTTGCAAGCCGAATTACGATGCGGAATGGAATTTTGGTTTGTTATCCGAAATATTACCTGTCTAGTGTTGGTGTGCTTTTGATACGATTTTTATTGCGCAAAACACAACAATAATCATACCTGCTTGAGTCGATATTGAGGACATGGTGGCAACCATGTTTGGTCCCCATGGTCGTATCTATATCTTAATACCATCGTTTATCTTATTTATGAACCGGGTTTTACACCAGAGCTAATATTTTCGGTTTGCTATCGTAGGAATAAACGAGATAAAATATCACAGACGGTGCATTATTGCACAACCAAATATTATCGTTCATTGCGAGACAACAGTTTGTTCGATTGTGATGATATCTTAGCTGCCCAAACCGAACATTAGTTCGGGCCTACCAAAAATAATTGATATTCCAGATAAGATATACTTAGATTAAATTGTAATAAATAATAAATACGTGCATGCAAAATTGTTTGATTTGTGTCACACAGGGTTCATATTTGAAAACTTGTTTACAGAACTTAAAATCTAATTATAATATCACGGATAAATAAACCAAATTTCCACTGTTAGCGTTTAATTTTTAATTGGCCAATGTTATGTTACCTTAACCACTTGTACCAAGCTCAATCAAATAGATAAGAAGTCGGAAAGTTTATAAATCTGTCTATAATCAAACACTGACAATTAACATTGATATTATTAGGTTTAATACAGTTTCACACCAGACACTTAAGTAAATCAAAACAAATTCGGATCAATCATTGCATATTGGAGTAGTGATAGTAGGAACATGACTGATAAGCTAAAAAAAATAGCAAGAGAACCTTAATACTTAAATTAAAACGTTATCTTATCTTGAAGTCTGTGTTCTGCGAAAACATATAAAAGCCCATCGAAGTTTAATTTTAGCATTATATTCAAAAATACAATACCATGAAGTTGGCCATCGTTTTTGCGTGTTTGCTTGCTGTAGCAGCTGCATCCTCAGGTAAAATTCTCGAAATAATAATTTCATTTCATTTTTCTAAATTTCGATTTTTTTCTTCCAATATTCTAGCTCAATACCGTGTTGGAGGTGGCAGAATTGTTGGTGGCCATGAAGCTACACCACATAGTGCACCATATATGATTTCAATCCGATTACAAATCGGTGCAAATCTATCCCATTTCTGTGGTGGTTCATTGATCACATGGCGCACTGTTTTAACAGCAGCTCATTGTTTCTTCTCTGGTGCAACTCAAGTTGCTGTAGCTGGTGATCATCGTCTAAGTACTACCGATGCAACTGAACAACGAAGAAATATTATTGCCTTCATTGGTCATCCCGGTTATGGAGGTGGTGTTGGACCAAATGATATTGCTGTGGCCAATGTTGCATCAACATTCGATCCAACCGCTTGGGTTTCTTTGATTGCATTACCAGTTGCTGGAAATGTTCCAGTTGCCGGAAGTAATTCAACAGTCTTTGGCTGGGGTAGCACTTCAAATACAACGCAATCAGTATCAACTGATGTTTTAATGGTTGTTAACAAGAATGTAATTACAATTGCACAATGTCGTGCTGCTGTCAGCAATCCAAATTCATTGGCTGAGTCGAATTTATGTACTGGACCAATTGGACAAAATGTTGATGCATGCGGTGGTGATTCAGGTGGTCCATTAGTACAAGTACAAGGTGGTTTGTTACGTGTGATTGGTGCAGTTTCATGGGGACCATTCCCTTGCGGCCGTGGACCATCTGTTAAAGTACGTGTTTCTGCATTCATTGCATTTATTCAACAAAACTGGTTACAATAAAAAAAAAATTTAATATCTATTTGACTTAAAAGTGAAGTTTATGTTACAAATTAATCGCAAAAGGTTAGGCCACAACTAAAATAAATTCCCAAACATGCTGTGTATACGTTGCAAATGTAGAAACTTTAACAAAAACAAAATGGTTCAGTTGTCAACTAATTCGCTTCATAGAAATCTATCTACTATCTCAACCAAAACGCTTCGTGAAAACTATTTTTGATAGAAGTGATCCCTCTATATGAAAGATGATCAATTTTTATATTCTCGCAGTAGGAATGCAATACTCGATATATCTGGTTTGATTTTACGGTTTTGGGCGCACTCGGCTGATATGTAAGGTTAATTACAATTGAATTAGGGAGAGACAGTTTTAGAACACTTTTTTAAATATTTAAGTACCTAACGTTTAAAATTCCCTTGGATTCTTCTTTTGAACTGTTCCTAAGTTGCCATAAACATTGAATGCGCCGAATACGTGGACGAATAATATTGAAATACGTGTTTCATTTTCCTTATACATATGATTGAGTTTAACAGTAACGAAATCTTGGTCCGATTTGATATTGACAATTTTGAGGTAATTAAACTTGCAGATTGGTACTTTAGACGTAGAGGGTAAAGTTGTAGGACATCGATGACTCCAGGCATATAAAGAAAATAATAACATTACACAAACAAAAGGTACGAACCCTTAAGAGAAAGAAGAGATATCGAGAGGGAGAGAGAGAGCAAAATTATTCCAGTGTGCATTGTAAACGATGATATGCAGATAGACGATCAATAGTATAACTGAAGAAGACTTAGATCAGGTACAAAATTGTAATGGGTTACCAACTAAAAAATCTGATATCAGAGAAAGTGGGCGAGTGTTTAGAATTCCCGATTCAGAATAGATGATGTTACAATTCGATTGCTTGTAATTCCGAGTTCATGTGCACTACTTTCATGCAGAAACATACATATGGATATACAAATTTATATGTTTAACCTTTAACTTGCCCATCTGCAATATGCTCCAAACGGCCCACAAAAGTCAATTCCGAATGCAGTGAAAACCCGCTGTGGTATGATGTTATCGACTGGTAAAAAACTATTCACAAACCTTTGTACGGTTTTGGACACAAATAATATGTTTATATACCACCTTCTTTTACAAGTTTCGCACACCCACATGATTTACTGGTTATCTACGTTATCGGGGTGCACCGGTTATACAAGCTCTTTGCGCTGCACCCTGGGTAACGCTAAAAGAGTAACCACGCGAGTATGGGCGTGGTAAAACCCTAAATACTTGCCTTGAGGAGGAAATACCCATGGCATATCCTGAAGCGTCTGTTCCCCTTGTTAGGGGTAGCTTCAACCAGCGTCTGTTTCTCCATGTTAGGAGCGGCTGTAATAAAAACCTGGCAGTAGGTATAAAATGATAAGGGAAGGAACCCTGAATTCAAATACACAATGGTTAACACCACGGAAAACAACGCAACGATGCAGGGAATCGGAAGCCCAGTACCGGCGGCTCTCGGGAGTGAGTAAACGGGCTCCCAGTCGCCGAGATCCAGTGACTGCACTCATAAAAATCCCCAAACAGCGACCGCAACCGTGCAACAACATATATAGATGACATCGAAATCTGCGGCTAAAAAATGGAGGATAAAGGTCAATGATGAGAAATCGACTCACGTAACATTCACTTTAAATAAGCTTACGTGTCCGCCGGTCACAATGCACGGAATACAAATCCCTATAGGCGCCCATCTAGACCGACGATTAACCTGGCGAAAACATATTGAAATGAAATGAGGCTATATCAGATTAAAAATGGATTAAATGCGCTGGTTGATGGGGAAGTATTCAACCCTTGATTTAGAATAAAAGCTTCTCCTGTATAACCAATCTGGCCGTATGGCTGTCAATTAAGGCGAGAACGACTTGTCTGAATTAAAAATCTGTTTGAACCTGTACATCAATTGGATCGAGCACCTGTCGTACGATTTGACGCAAAACCTATCACGTGGTTTTCGATCCACGTACACACATTTTTTGTATAACTGGTTTGAGACCTAATCGTCCCAACCAATTTTGTGTATTTAGCAAATATCTGTAGGAGCACATATCCTAATGGATCAACAATTTTTGTTATCCCTTGTTGTGAGTTGGGGTTGACACACTTGATCTGTTACCAGTCTAGATATATCAATCCCAAGTCACTAACTTTTTTTTTGAAGTTCCAAAAGACTTGTGGTTGCTTGTGTGTAATTATCCTAACCGTTGTTAAAATAATTAATGTTGTGTTTCGACCGTTAACATTGGGTGTTCTGTGTGTAGTAGTCAGCTTACCTCTGGTGGGGGCTGATTCTGTTATGTCTTGGTATAGTCTCTACAGTGAGAAGGTGAGGATAGGCTCACCGATGTTAGTCTAAGTTAGGATACCTTAGAGAACAAGACGGTCACAAGGGCAACGTGTGATTTCTCACTTATTTGAACCCCTCCTAGCGGTTGTCAAGCGCTAGGATCGCGTGCCGAAATGTTATAAGGCCTTTGCTGTAAGGTGTTAGTAGGTTGGTTTGAATGTTAATTGTTTTCGCGGAATGATACTTACCAAGAAATTAATGGCTGCTCACAATGACGAACGGTGGTATGAGGTGGAAAGTTGAATCTTCAACGGGTTGAAATCAAAAATAGATGTCTTCAGTTTTCTGGTTATTTATTGAATGTAATCGTTGTACAGTGTTGTGTTGTTGTAATATTATTGAATTGGTTTCACAATGTTTATTAATTTAGAACAGAACTTTTACTTTGTTTTACTTTTAAAATAATTACAGTTTATAAGATACGGAGTTTTTATTTAGTACTGATTATTATTGATTTAAATTTTGGTGCTTATATACTAAATCTACCAATTAGTTTACACTAACAATAATTGGTTTCCTGTAATTTCTTAACTTTGCAATTTTGGTTTTGTCAACATACATACTTTTTTTGGGTTCATTGTTTTAACGTTTTATTTTCTTTACATGAACATTGTATTGGTTCGCAATTCTAGTTTATTGACTTTGGCTTGTGCATTATATAGTTCAATACATTTTCATACGCGTGCATTATTTGTTGTTGTGATTCATATGGCTTCATTATTATTTTCTTTCTTTATACATTCTTACAGTTTTTGTTGTTGCATATTTATATTTTCTTTTCTTTTCTTTTCTATAGTCGTGAATTGTCATGTGTTTATGTTTTGTTGTTGGGGATTCTTTTATTTGGGTTTGATGACTTATGAATTGTTTTGTATTTTTGTGATAGGAGATTTTGGGGTCGCTTGGTTATTTTTTGTGCGTTTAATGTGTTTAGGATTTTGGATGGGGGTGTGAAAATAAGGTTGTTTCACAACATACCTTCCTCCTTTGGGAAGTGAAAATTTCGGAAGGGAATTTTCACTTAGGTATATTTTAGTTGTATGTATTTTCTTAAAAAAAAAACTCTTCTGAACATTATTTCTAACTTAATTCTAGTATAGTTATTATTTTCTTATTATTATTCCATGTGTGTCATTCGCTGCGAGTTCTTCCTGCTTGTTGTCCAGTGTTGTTTTAACAATTTCAGAATTAGCCATCTCAAGGTTGCTTGAGATTCACCTATCTTGTTCAAGATTAGGCTCTGATGTGTTGTCACTTCTCTGCTGTTTTTCCTCATTTTACTAATAGGTTTGAGCTGGGCTGTCGCACTTCACCGTTGGTTCTGCTTGATGCTTGCTGGTGTGGTTTTGGGCGTCTTTCTGACGTTTGTTGTGTTTTATGAGCTTTTGTGGTTTATTATCTATCTTCTATTAATTTTCGGCTATTATTGTGTTATATGGTAGTTGTTTATTATTATTTTTATTATTATTATTATTATTTTTTTTTTTTTTTTGTTATTGGTTTTATTTTGGTATTTGTGTCTTGTTATTTTATTGCTTTTAATTTTCTACTGTTATTTTGTTTTTGTATTATAGTTTTGTTTTTTATTCAGTTTTTTTTGTTTATTTTATCTTATGCTCTGTTGTTGGATATTTATCTCATCTGTTTTTTTTTTGTTCTGTAGCATCTTCTTGTTGTCCTGTGTGCGTGACGTCTCTTGTGTGTTGCGTTTACTTTTGGCTTCTGGACTAGTTTGCTCGGCTGCTCCCTTTTTCTTTGTATTATATATGTGTTATATTATCTTAAATACTATGAAGAGTTATTTTCCCTATGGTTTAATGGAATTCTAATTTTTTTTTTTTTGCATTTCAGCATTTATGTATGTTTTTTAAAAAATTTTACCTTAACCTAGGTTAACTTATACCATGTAGGGTAAATGATAAGAAAAAAAATTTTATATTTTATTTTTGCAACGCGATACTCTTGTTTTTATTATGGAATTTCAACTTGACTTTGAAAAATATGTATGTCTGCTGTTTATGTAATTGCCCTAGTTATTATTGTTAATTGTTATTATTTTTAGTATATTTTTTTGTATATGAGAAATTTGTCTTTATATATTACTTTGTAAATCTTGATTAGAATTAGGAATTTGTTTGTTAAATTTGTATATATATATATACATTTTGTAATTGTATAGAAAGTAAAAGTTTATTTTTTTTATATTTAATTGATTTTATGTTAGTTAACTTATTATCCTACTCTTAAATATTATGAAAAGGTTTATGACAAAATTTATATGATTTAAAACTAAAAATTATTTTTCTATATTGGTTCATGTACATTTTGAGAAAATTTTCAAGCATTTATTTTGGAATGTGTTTGAAGTTAAAATCGTTATTAATTCTATGATTGTTGATTTTATTCTAGTCTATATTTTCTCAACTTATTCTAGTTTCTGGGGTTAGTTGGGATTTTGATTTATTTATTCTTGTGGGCCGAATTTGACTTGTTCTTTCATGTTTGTTAGTTATTTTGTGACATGAAGGAAAAAGTTATTATATTTGTGAAGAAACATTTCATTTATCCTATTCCTGTCATCGGTATGGTATTGCCCTCTCTTTCCGTTTTATAGTCTTGTAGTTGTTCTGAGTTTAGTTCAGTTGTTTGCGGTAATGATTTATTCTGTTCAGAATTGCATAAATTGTCTGAATCTACTTGTGCCTTGTCCGTAAGGGTGGTGTGTATTTGTGTGTCTGTCGGAATTGTAGTAGCTGTTTCGGCTGGGATTGGAATGCAATCTGTCATTTTTGTTTGGTTTTTTATTAGAATGGGGGTGGATTGGGTTTTGTTGTATTCTGTATTAGGTTTTGTATTGAGCGTCGAGCTGTCGACGGCTTGTGTGTAGTTTTGTATTTGGATTGGTTTGATTATGTTGTTTTTAGTTTCTGTCTTTTTGTAATTGTTTATTTCTGCTGAGATTGTGGTTGTAGCCTGTGTTCGGTTATCTTCATGCTTGATTTCTATCCTAGAGTCTGGTAGTAACTCTGCTTCTAAGCTGTCTACTTGCGGTGGTATTGTGTCTCTGTCTTTTCTGCACTGTGTGAGTAGGTTGGTTTCGCTATGTGTAACTGGGTACAATAAGTTCTCTAGTGTATTAACGCCAGCCAATTGATCTTGACTGTGTTCCTTCGTCAAAAGAAAATTTCCATCCCATTTTGCTGGATGTGCTCGGATCGTAGCTGAATTTCTCGCTCTTCTCATAATTACGAGTGTCGGGAATGTTAATGTGAACTTGTTAGGTTCAGGATTTCCTACTGTATCGTTGCTTTGTGTTTGAGAATAATTATTATTAATTGTTTCTGTATCTTTGTTGGCCGTAATTATAACAGGGGTATTTTTAGCGGAAATTGTAGTGTCAGTTTGTGTGTATGCCCTAATGTTTGGTTCCCATTTTTCTGTCTTTGCTACGTCTTCTTTTGTTGAAATTGGATTGATTATTATGGTTTGGTGTTCGCTGTTCTGTTTTTCATTCACTACTTTGTTCGGTACCAAAATCGGAATTTCGCCAGTGTCTTGTGTTTGGTCATTTTGAAGAGTTGCTTCTGTCATGGTATTTTTTGTGCTGCCTTCTTGTGGTGACGTGGCGTCTTTGTTATCGCATTGTGTGAGCGCGTTACTTTCTTCGTATGCTGCCGGATACAACAGATTTTTTAATATGTTATCGCCGGATAACTGGTCTTGCTCGTGTTCCATAGTGAGAAGAAAATTGTCGTTACTACTTTTTTTTACTGAGTGTATTTGTTTCGTGGTTTCTGTTATCTTTTCCTTGTCCGCTGTTGTCATTATGTTCATGTCTTCATGTGTGTTATTGGTTGTTTCCTCATTGTCTTGCTCTGCTTGGTTTTCTTGTTGTGTTGTTTCGTGAACGCCGGTCGGAATAGTTAGAGATATTGCTGTGTTGTGCTCATGATCTAATTTTATGATGTTTGTCGAATTCGAAGTTGGTTGTACTTGCTTGTTATTTAGTTTTTCTGCTTGTGTTGAGTTGGCAATGCTGCTTGTTTGTTTAAGAGTTAAGTTATTATGCGTCTGGCTGGAGACGGGTTTTGCTTGTTTAGTAGTTAAATTGTTGTGCGTCTGGCTGGAGACGGCTTTTGTTTGTTTAGGAGTTAAATTGTTGTGCGTCTGGCTGGAGACGGCTTTTGTTTGTTTAGGAGTTAAATTGTTGTGCGTCTGGCTGGAGACGGCTTTTGTTTGCTTACTTGCTAAATTGATTGTGTACGTTGGTTCGATGACAATTTGTTTTTGATTTGAGCTATGGTTTATTTGAGTTTGGTTGTTTGTGGTTTTGTTCATTGGGATCATGGCTATATTCCGTGTGTTCATAATTGTAGGATTCGTTATTGTTGCGTTTTGGTAAGTTTTTGGACCCGCTCGGGTTTGGCCTACTGTTCCAACTGGGCGAGTCCCCGCTCGTTTCCCGGTTGCTGTTCCTCATTTTGTAACTGTGGTTGTGCTGTGATCATGTTGATTTTCATATTTGCGAATTTTTCTTCAATGTTCGTATTTTCTGCTTGCGGTCGGGGTTCATAATTATTGGACCTACTTTGGTTCCCACGTAGTTTACTTCGGCACTCTTCATAGGTGTGACCTACTGTAGTTTTACAGTATGAGCAGTATTTCGTCGGTCTGTTTGTATTGTATACCTGGTCTGGCGGTCGTTTGTAATTGTTGAATCTTTGTACTAATTCCGTGTTCCTATCCCTGTAACCAGTTACGTTTTGTTGTTGATGGTTTCTGTATTCGTGTGGAAATGATTGATTATGATTTGTTGTTTGTTGTGGACTGTAATTTGGTTTCGTTCTGTTTGAGTTCATATATCTATCTGTATTGTATCCAAATGTGTACCGGTTCTCGGGTTGTTGAAGCCTTGTATTATTTTGTGCCCATATTCTGGACTTGCATATATCATACGTATGGTTAGGTCTGTTACAGTAATTGCATATTACTGGATTACTTCTGTAAATATTATGGTTTACTCTGTTAGTGTAGTTTGGTTGTAATTTTTCGTACGGTATCACAGGTGTGATTTCTCCATTTGTCATCATTAACATCCGTTCTATGTCTTCCGTATGGTTCATTATCTCCTCTACGTCTTCAGCTTTGATGGTTGCTATTTTCTCTTGTAGTATTATATTGTTGATGCCCCTTTTGAATGTCTGTACTGCCGTGTTTGCTAGATGCTTTGCATATGCTTCGTCTATCGTTGGTATACAGTATTTTGTCCTATATCCGCTCTTGTAATCTTCTAATGTCTCTATTACCCTTTGTCCATAGTTCCTAATAGATTCACCGTATAATTGTTTGCACTCTACGAATTTCTTTTCTAATTCATTCAAGGTCCAAACTTTTGTATACATACTGTTTAGTACTGTTCTTAATGCTTCGTAGTCTTCAATTTGTCTGCTACAGATTCTCGCATATGCTCCTCCCGTCAGTCTAAATTTTATCAGATTTCCAAATATTTTCTTTTCTTCTGGCTTTGTAAGGGTATTGTATATGCTGTCCGCTAATCCGAGAAATCTTGTTAAATCTGTTGTTATATTTTTGTCGTCCTCACCGCTGAATTCGGGTATCATGGTCGTAATATTTTGTTGGATTTCTCTTGTTGTCGTCATTTTGTTTGTTTTGTTTTGCGATTTTGTTTGATCGGGTGCTCTGTGTTGTGTTACGTTATTGGATGTTGCTACTTGGATGTATTTTGTGATGACTTTTGTTTCTTTTGGTTCCTTTACTTCTTGGTGTGTTATTACTTCAACTACTGGTGTTTGTTCGCTGGGTTGCTCTTCTCTTGATGTCTCTACTGTCTTCTGGTCTATTTTGTTTGTATGTAGTATAGTTTGTTCCTCTGTCACTTTGTTCTTGAGTTTAGGCTGTTTGTTTTTTATTGGTTCTAATTCGCAAGATGTTTGTGTTTCAGAATCACTATTACTATTTTCTGTTTGGGAGCGCGTTCGATTGTCCCTGAATAAAGATGGTGCTCGCGGGTTTGGTTTGACTTGAGTTGGTGATCGTGGTGTTTTCTGTGATTTACCAAATTCCACTGGTGGAGGATTCGCGCCGCTCATATATTACACTACTTCTTCTACTTAAAATTTACGTTAAAAAAAAATATTTACTGTGTGTTTTAACTTCCTATAATATGGAAAGTTGGGATTTATTACAACCCTAGGCTAAACTCGCTTTGTTCCTTTGTCTAAGAGTTTAACTACTTTCAATTTTATTCACCCGGCGTGAATATTTGTATGATTTTACGATTTTATTTTAGCGTTTTAAAAATTATTGTCTTAATATAATTACTCTTCGTGGCTGCCCTACGGAACTTTTAACTACAGCGCCATTTAATGTTGTGAGTTGGGGTTGACACACTTGATCTGTTACCAGTCTAGATATATCAATCCCAAGTCACTAACTTTTTTTTTGAAGTTCCAAAAGACTTGTGGTTGCTTGTGTGTAATTATCCTAACCGTTGTTAAAATAATTAATGTTGTGTTTCGACCGTTAACATTGGGTGTTCTGTGTGTAGTAGTCAGCTTACCTCTGGTGGGGGCTGATTCTGTTATGTCTTGGTATAGTCTCTACAGTGAGAAGGTGAGGATAGGCTCACCGATGTTAGTCTAAGTTAGGATACCTTAGAGAACAAGACGGTCACAAGGGCAACGTGTGATTTCTCACTTATTTGAACCCCTCCTAGCGGTTGTCAAGCGCTAGGATCGCGTGCCGAAATGTTATAAGGCCTTTGCTGTAAGGTGTTAGTAGGTTGGTTTGAATGTTAATTGTTTTCGCGGAATGATACTTACCAAGAAATTAATGGCTGCTCACAATGACGAACGGTGGTATGAGGTGGAAAGTTGAATCTTCAACGGGTTGAAATCAAAAATAGATGTCTTCAGTTTTCTGGTTATTTATTGAATGTAATCGTTGTACAGTGTTGTGTTGTTGTAATATTATTGAATTGGTTTCACAATGTTTATTAATTTAGAACAGAACTTTTACTTTGTTTTACTTTTAAAATAATTACAGTTTATAAGATACGGAGTTTTTATTTAGTACTGATTATTATTGATTTAAATTTTGGTGCTTATATACTAAATCTACCAATTAGTTTACACTAACAATAATTGGTTTCCTGTAATTTCTTAACTTTGCAATTTTGGTTTTGTCAACATACATACTTTTTTTGGGTTCATTGTTTTAACGTTTTATTTTCTTTACATGAACATTGTATTGGTTCGCAATTCTAGTTTATTGACTTTGGCTTGTGCATTATATAGTTCAATACATTTTCATACGCGTGCATTATTTGTTGTTGTGATTCATATGGCTTCATTATTATTTTCTTTCTTTATACATTCTTACAGTTTTTGTTGTTGCATATTTATATTTTCTTTTCTTTTCTTTTCTATAGTCGTGAATTGTCATGTGTTTATGTTTTGTTGTTGGGGATTCTTTTATTTGGGTTTGATGACTTATGAATTGTTTTGTATTTTTGTGATAGGAGATTTTGGGGTCGCTTGGTTATTTTTTGTGCGTTTAATGTGTTTAGGATTTTGGATGGGGGTGTGAAAATAAGGTTGTTTCACAACACCCTATAAGAACATCAGTTTTAGTTATTTCCCCAATAAAGCTGCGTACGTGGTAAAATCCTGGTGAAAAAATGTATACCATGAAGTTAGCTGCATGAGTTGAATAGGTAACCAAATGGTTGCTAGGTTTGTAACCCTGTGGTTTAAATTTGTGCTCTGTGAAACATTTTTGTTATGTTATGTTTGTAACCTTGGTCAATTTTTTTGTTCTAATTGGAAATAAATAACTCATACAGTGGGTGTACATTGCGTCTTAGGGTTTCCTATTGCAAGGTTTGAATTATCGCAGACAATTACGTGGGTTGCTTGTTGGGCTCCTTCCGTTGTTTGTACGTTTAGGTCGTTAAAAAAAACACGCTCGGTCGTTGTTTAGAAAATTTACCGATAGCAAGACGCCAATCGGTAATGTAGCAGAGATCTTTGGTAATCTTTATCAATTCTGTGCAAAGTAAGATTAAAGCAGCATGCACGAGTTAGAATTTAAATTCCAGAATTTTTTAAAGTTACAAATATTTCAACTCATTAACGGTCCTTTTTGTCATTTGAATGAGTTGATGGGCTTAAAATGGGTGGATGTAAAATCTTAGGATTTAAATCCAAACTCATGCATTAACCGTAATTGCTTGATACACTCGCCGTGTGGATTTTGTGATTCAGAGGTATTAATACTAGGTTTCAAGTGCCCTTCTTGAATGCAACTTAAGCAAGTGCCACGGTCCAACGAAATCGAAATTTTGGCTTCAAGACAATCTGTTACCATTCCAAAAGTAGATTGATTTGACAACACTAGATTGCTAGTAGAGGTCATTAAATTAAGGCAAAAATGCTGAAAACAGAAAGAATTTGACAGGGTGCCAAATGGGCATCGGACGATATAGCCAATGCAATTATCATAAATGCCACGAATGACAAAGTATGCGTACTTCCCTTTGGCGAAATGAAAATGAAGCAAACAATCGTGTACGACAAGACGAATTAACAAACCCTTAACGTTGCTAAATAGATTCAGGTCGTTACGGTACGAGGTCTGTTTGGGTGTTGAAAATAGCCTATTTATTTCGAGTTAGACAAAAAAATGATGATTGATATTCACATAGCAGTAACCGTGTGTCATCCAGGGAAGGAATCAAGGGTAATTAAGAGACTAATGTGTAATGGTGACAACATCCTGATTAAACTTATGAGAAATAATTTTGTAGGCAACGGTGGAACCGCTTTCGAAATTGACGAAGAAGTCATCAATAAAACGATTATAGAAGAGCTAATTTCGAAAACTAACGATAAATTGCACCTTACCTTAACCTACAGAATATCACGGCAAAATTAATCGTGGTAGGTGTAGAACGGCAAAAAATTAAGTTCCCAACTAAGCTTCTCTCACACACGGTTTTCAGTGCAATTACGCATGCTGGCAGTTTGGATGAGCTCATCTTAGGAAGTTAGCTCAAGTGGCCTGAATGGTATGTACGTGCAAACAGACATGTAGTTTAAATAATTTGTTAGTGACCTGGCTTTATGCAATATTTATTACCTATCCCTTTCAGATAAATTTTATGTAGAAGGTTGCGGTATTGTGGGTACAGTTGTTGTATTTGCGTTATCCTCTAATGAATGTGGTTGCACGTCAGATCGTTGTCTCAACTGATCGAGATGGCGTCACTGAAGTGTGCCGAATTCAGTTTGTACGGTGTACGAGATTGGACCGGTGACAGATTCAATAGTAGCTGGAACCCATTTTTCATCACTAGAGTAGTTCCGAGCCCAAACGGTGTGATCGATTTTAAACGACTTAGTTGATTTACTGGTTGGTTTTGCCTCGGTTGAACGAACTGGAATCATCCGGATGTATAGCTTCTCGAACTGTTAAACAGTAATTGAGCGGGTGACTTGATGTAATAGAAACCGTGCCAAATGTAGGCGATGGTCTACGACGGTTTTCTTTAGGAATTCCTTTGTTGTACGAACCATATGCTCCGCTTGTCCATTGGACGAAGGATGAAACGGAGCTGTAAGAATATGAGAAATTAAATTATACTTACAAAATATCTTAATACCTTGTATCGCACATACGGATGATGTGGATGAAACGATGTAAGAAAAATATTTTGCCTTGGATTGGTCCAGCAAAATCCACATGTAGTCTTGGCCAAGGTTGAGTTGTTATCTCCCATGGATTAGGATTTTCTGGATAAATACTGGATAAATTGCATTCCTGTGAAACAGCGTTAAATCTTATGTTGGACATATGGAAAACTCAAATAGACGAAAATAAAGTAGTGGTAGCAGTTTTTTTAGATTTCAAACATGCTTTTGAAACTATAGATAGGAAAATCTTACTCCAAAAATTATGCAAGTACGGTATAGAAGGAAAAGAGCTTGAATGGTTCAATAATTATCTTCAAGGGAGACAACAATATACAAAAGTCGATAATTTTACATCATCGTTTAGAAAACAATCTCGGAGTACCACAAGGTTCAACACTTGGGCCATTGTTGTTTATCTTATATATAAATGACATAGTAGATGTTATAAAGAACTGTAAAATTAATATGTTTGCGGATGACACATTAATTACTATTTCGGCACCAACTCATCAAGAAGCAGTACAAAAAGTAAACGAAGATCTTGAGAATTTACGGGGATGGTTGATGTTTCATAAATTGTCATTGAACATTTCGAAAACGAAGTATATGTTCTTGTCAATCAAAACCAAGTACGAGGGTATCTCAGATATTGTAATTGCGAACCAAATCATTGAACGAGTTAAAGAATACAAATATCTCGGTGTCGTCATTGATGAAAACTTAAGTTTTAACCAGCATTTGGATTACTTAGCCAAAAAGATGAATAAAAAATTAGGACTTTTCAACAGAATTAAAGACAAGCTACCAATGGAGACCAAAATATTATTTTATAAATCAATTGTAGCTCCCCATGTAGATTATTGCTCATCGGTTCTATTTATCATGAATCAAACACAATTAACACGTCTGCAAAAAATACAGAATCGATTTATGAGAAGCATTTTAAACGCGGATAATAGAACACATATTAAAGACATGCTAGAAAAACTAAGCTGGAAATCAATCACCCAGAGAATACACTTTAACGTGCTAAAACTGTTTTATTTACTCGAAAAAGGAGATTTTCCTAAATATTTAAATAGTTTGCTGTCTACCAACAGAGAAGTTCATAATTATAATACCAGGAATACTCATTTTAGATTACCAAGGTACGGTAAATCATTTTCCCAACGATCGCTAGGGTATAATGGTGTGAAGTTATATAATTCTTTCAGCAACTATTGCAATCTTAATGACCTTCAAGAGCTAGAGTACGGCCAGTTTATTCAACTATTACACATATTCATTAATGAAAAAATTAATATTTAGTTATTTAGTAAAATATACAAATGTATTTAATTAATTAATTAATTTAGATAAAAATAGGTTTTAAAAAAATGTCAATAATGATAAATAAATAAATACGTTGACACTGTGAATAGCTTTTAACGGTTGATTCGATATCAAAATCTAATTTTGGTCACCAGAAATAACTGCGTGCCAATGCCTTCATTACGACAATGCCCCGATGACCATTGTGGAGGAACGATAAAATTTGTTGTTGAGCAGCTTCCGGAATGATTGTTCTTTGGCCCCAGAGTAGACAGTTTTTTATAGTTGATATCTCATTGCGCCGTTGAAAGAATGATTTGAATTCATTGTCAATTTTCCCGTCGCTCAACTTAAAACTCGTGTCAAAGTTTTATCTTTCGCTGTTAGCCTTGCGATATCGACAGCGGACAATGGAGGATCGTGAGTTGTTTCGATCATCAGAACTGCTTCTTCATCGGCGGAAGCTATTGCGGTTGGGTTAGGTAATCTGCTCAACGCATCAAAAATTTGATGTTTGTTTTCTAGACGATATTGAAGATCAAAATCATACCCATTAAGAAAAATACTCCAACGTAACATCCTTGGTGACAGGATTGATGGTGGTGGTTTTTTCGGATTATAGAGACCCAGTAACGGTTGATGATCAGTCATAATTATTACTTTCAAACCAGCAATAATCGATAAAGTCTCCTTGTCGATCGTGGCGTAATTTCGCTCTGTGCTGGTGAGGGTCCGTGAGTAGTATGCAATTGGTCGCTCCGCACCACCTGATGCCATTCGATGCATCACAGCTGAGGAGTAGAGGCCGTGACTCATTGTAATACACTAAGAAACTGTCGTTGGAGAGAAGATTTTTTAATTCCTCAAATGACCGTTGATGGATGGTATTCCAAATCCACTGTGAATCTTTCCCCAAAGGACGATGTAGCGGTTCAGCAATGGTAGCTTTTCCTGTTAAAAAAACATTAAAAAAATTAAGAAGCCCTAAAAAAGCTTGAAGTTGCTTTTTGTCTTGGGTTCAACCAAATACCATAGGCTCTGAAAATAACCGAATTATGGAAAACATTATGAACAGTATCAAAGCTATATTACAAAGCGGATAGATGACCAAAGTAATCTGAACAACATGTTAAGTAAGAACACAACTTTCAGAAGAAATATTTTTAAATATCTGAGCGACGGGGCTAAGTTACCGGACCTAATAAACTTTTATGTATAGCAATAGGTTTATCTCAGAACTGAAAACGCTTAACATATCCTACCCAATTTAGAGTGTTGGTAAGAGAAACACGACGGGCTCGTAAAACTCGGCAAATTAATCGAACACCGGAGAACAAAACAATTCTTAACATTTTATGTAACAGTCTCAAATCCCCTTTTAAAGAAGTTAAAAATGAATCAATTAACAGATATCTAGTTAGCCTAACTGATGAAAAAGATTCTGATTATTCACTGTGGGAGACGACGAAGGGACTCAAAAGACCTAAACTGCAAGTGGCTCCACTAAAAAAGGATGATAGAACCTGGGCAAGAGGTCGCTGGATGAGTTTGGCATACGGCCAGTAACTCTCAAAGAATTAAAAGTAGAAGTGAACAGTAACGTGAATGTTAAAAAAGCCTCAGGGTATGACTTGATTACTTGAGCCACTGGCTAAATTAATCCGTGTTGGAGAACTTTTCGGAGTAACCCGAACAAAAGTAGATTGTAATGACCATCTGGATGCCCGGATTTATTTATAGTTTTTGCTCATACATTCTGGAATGAAATAATACGGTGGTGGATGTCACATCTGATTTAGAAACAGTCAATAAAATTCAGTCATCAGTTGTTCAGAACAATAATTTCCGAAATAAAAGTACGAAAAGCTGCAAAAGGCGAATTAGAGTGATACTTCAGTGCTGGATAATTCACAAACCGATTAACCGGAGATGCAAGAAATGCAGCAACTGGAGTGTATTTTTATGGAATTTAATGGTGATGATTTAATGTTTTGCCAAAAATACAAAAACAATTATATTAGGAACAAGAGTAGAATGCTCTAGAAAGCATCATAAAGAGCGCGGAATGATTCTATTAGGAAATTCGTGAATGGCAACCACTAAATAGGTAAAAGTTAGCCCGACGTAGCTGTTTACAATGGTCATCATTTATAATAGTTGAGAAAATACAAATGCGTCCAGTAAAAACGTTTTGGTTCATTCAACATCATGAAAATCCCTGGATATATGATGAAAGCTTGAATTTCATTGAAAAAAGAAGAGGGATTAAATCTCAGCTTAACTACAGAATACAGCCAAAGGGAAAAATTCAAATCTTATATTGTTTGCATTCGCCCTAATAATTCGTTACATGTGTGATGATAAAATAGCGTCCCCGATAATTGGAAGGCAGAAGTTATTGAAAGTAAGAATTAGCGAGGAATGATTCTTTCAAACTCTGAATGTTTTTTAGGTCTCAACATTCTTCATCGTATTTCTCTAAAAATCAAAAACTCAGAGCGATTTAGCTGAATTTATGTCGAACAGATCAAGTATCGATCATATGTATATATACATCTCAGAATCATGACGTAGGATTCTGCAGCATAAAAGTCTTTGCTTTTTCTGTTCTTTATCGACTTCGACCGAGCATTTGGCACGATCATAAGATTCGATATTTGTACTGTACTAAATTCAATATCAACAAAAGGAGGTAAGCTTCTTGTGTACTTTCACCTGTACTTTTTCTTGTTGTTTTAGATAAAGTGTGTTGAGGTAAAACTACATCCATGCTCCAAATAGAATATAAAAGCGGTTATACCAAAGGCTTAATACGCCGATGGCAGCTGCCTGATTCACCCCAAAGTTTAAAATTGAAGTTTATTTGAGTGGAACTGTACATAGAACCCTCAAGGTTTCTGATAATGCAAAATAATCCGATTTTGCCGGTGTCAAGATTTCTAATAGCTTCGCTATATTAGACTGCTCGAAACAGTTATAGAAATATAGCTCGTATCATAAAGCATGTTTGGGTCAATCAATCATGTGTCTTACTGCAATGTAGTGTAACGGACATTGCGATTGTGTCTTATTAGGCATTTAGGCCAAAAACTTGGTTTAGTTGTTGTGTAAACCGATAAATTAAAACCCAATAATTGCTTTAGTTTAAACCAATTTTTATTTCATTTTATAAATTCTGTAAAATAAAGCTGTTGAATGCGGATGTGCGTACTTTAACAGATGGTCCACGGCCGCATGGGAACGGACCCCATGAAACAATACCAATTACTCGTAATATACCGCCAGCTAATTGTACCAATGGACCACCAGAATCTCCACCACATGCATCAATATTTTGTCCAATCGGACCAGTGCAAAGATTTGATCGATCCAATGCTCCCGGATTACTTAAATGGCTGAGACATTCTTCATGCGTAAGAATACTTTTTTGTATAACTTGTAAAACATCGGCGGCATTCGAAGTTGTTGTATTCGAGGTACTGCCCCAACCATATAAAGTAGCCCATCCAGTTGGAATAACTCCGGCCACAGGTAATGCAATTATATTTACAGCAATAGTTTGGATGAAAGGTGATTCAACGATTGCAACAGCAATATCATTTGGTGCTACCTGATTACCGCCTGGATAATCTGGATGAATAATGAAACTGGTTACTACTCGTTGCTGTTCAGTTGCCTCGTTTACGCTTATAATGTGATCACCAGCGACAGCAACCATAGTACCAGCGATGCGACAATGGCCGGCTGTTAAAACTCTGGTCAGTGAAATTAATGAACCGCCACACATATGTGAGAGTCGAGTTAATATACGAAGGCGCAGTGAAATCATGTAGGGTGCTTCATTGGGACTGGCATTTTGGCCACCAACAATTCGACCACCACCAGTTCGATATTGGGCTAGAAATACGTAAAAAGATACTCAATAAACTCAGATTCGTATCTCAACAAATTAAATTATGTTTATACCTGCAAGCGATGTCGCAGCAACAGCCGCGATTAAACACACAAATAATACGAGCACCTTCATTATATAACCACTATTTATTGACTAAATTACAGTTGCGATTTTAACTTATTTATACGGTTTTGTGCTAAAGTTTACGGATACGATAAGATCAGTTTGAATATTCGGCGGCTGCACTGTATGCGAAATGAGTTTCTTAATTATTATTTTGGTTTTATCATGAAGTTTTCATGATTAGAATTACAATATGTGTCCAATCTAATAATTAATCGTATTGTTATCAAAAAGTTTCAACGGTAACATAAAAATACATTTTTGGGCTACGGTTAAGTGCCGTAGTTATTTACAAAAGAAAAAATCAACGCGTGTCGCTGTACACTAAAATGGGTTTTCCAAATATTTTTGTCAATCGAAAATGCTTTTTATTGAATGATCATTATCGGTGGTGGGAAATCCAATATATTTAATTCCCCTAAATAAGGTAAAATATTCTACTGTCTTATTTATCTCAGGACTGAACCATTGGTAGTTGGTCACACTCTTGTAGAAAGTGCAGACTTTGATAATATTTCGATCATGGTACCTTAAAATGCTATTAATATCGATAATGTCCCTGGAAAGCAACGAACACATATAAAAAATCGTCAGTGGACAGTTCCGCATATAGCGGTTAAAGAAAACTTTTGCAGTAATTGGCAAACGATAGCGACAACACTGTTGGTCGCTTCTTCATTTTTACATGGTTTTTTCAATCATCCGTTTATATGCTTTCGCTATTTGGACCCTTTGTGATCGATGGGGAGATTTATTTTTGTAATGAATGTACCCATCCGGACATGAATATTTTGACGGTACGTCCAAGCTGTTTCGGTGTCCTTCATGCAATAATGATAAAAATAGATTCGTTCTACTATTCATGTTCATTCGGTGCCTTCGATGATCGGTTTCTCAAGATTATACGTTATCCAACCCATTCTCGAAGTTTTAGTTCAATGATCGGTGCTTACAAACAACTTCAACAAATGAATTAGTTTTCAAATGCAATTTAGTATCAATAGATGAGTTTAAAATTTGTATGTTGATACGATTTCTGATTAAACCAGTTTTACTTTATTAAGTGCACGTTAAATGTAGTTGATAAAAAATTCATTCAACATTTCCAAAATTAGACAAATTTTTTTGTCCAATCACCGCGATATCAAGATAACATATAACATGTTTTCTATATGTGGACAAAAATAACCCACAAACGCAGAATTTACACAAATATTGGAAATTTTTGTTTTTCATCACTTGAAGTTACGGCCTTAATATGGAAATTCCATTACAAACAAACAATATTCGGATGTTATCAACCACACTTGAAAAGTTTTGAGTGTATGCACTGGTCCCGTCTGACTTGTCGAATGTTTGGCAGCGTATTCAACTAAATTTTAGGTCACAAGAATATTCTAAATATCATATTCATCATTGGATTGTTGAAGCATGTAATGACTGTAGGGTAAATCGTTGAATTGAAATGGTTTGTGTATTGTGATATAACGATTTTAAATTAAAAATGGCACCATCTCTTTTGCAAACGTTTGCGCGACTTTCTTAATCAACCATGTACAACTATAAGAGAGATCTTGTTCAAAATCAAATACGACAATATCAAATTATCCATCTACTTTACAGCTGTTGGCCAACGACCAATTCTATTATACGGGTTAACCATTAACTCAACGCCATTGTTGGTTAAATCGTATCATCCAAACTAGGTAGTAATAAATAATTAATCGTCCGTTCAACAAAATCTAATCATACTTTCAAGTGTATAGCCAAATGTTTATTGAAAATAAAGAACACACATATTTAACAACAAACTGATAAAAACTGATTTTTGATTTCGTGTGACAAGTTAAAATAATTACTAAGGCAAACAAATTGGGATGTAGCTTTTTATTACCGAAAGTTGAGTGAGCGAAATTTTCATTTATGATTTATAAAGCATAAAGCTAAGTATGCCAAAATAAATTATCGAACCGCGTCCGCAAAAGTCAAGTAGTTGTTTTATTGTCGTTACAGATTCTATTACATAGCATTAGCGGTTTTTTCCAGTTCTATAACTTTCGTGGTTGAAAAGGGATTCTATCTCCCATAGTCCCACTGACTTCTGCAATTCTAGAAACAGTTGGGGGTACTTGATACACAGGATACTTAATACGGCAGGGACATGCCGCGAAAGCTAACTTTAGAGGTAAGAAGAACCGCAATCGGAGCACATAACATCCTCTATTGTAGATTAACTGTGTGTACTAAAAAAAATTTGAAGAGCTTCTTATATCAAGTTTCACAGAAAAATTGAAATAAAAATTGTAGTTTGGCGTTAAATAAATTTAAAAATTGCCAATAAATAGACGTCAAATTTGTGCAAAAAAATTGTCTGCTTTGATATGGAAGAAACCTATTCAAATGATGATGAGAAAAAAACCGAAGAACACGTGGATGCGGTACTATGTAGGTGTGACACAATTCATGTTTATAGTATTATATGATATAGATTGTGCATACAAACAAAAACAATAATACAGGTTAAGGAAAAAAGTCAAAATAGAGTTGAACTCTGCTTCTGCTGATATGAGTCCAACGCAAGAAGCGGGACCTTCCAGGTACCTGGCACACGTGGCAGGACTTATAATTATACAGCACAAAGCAATTATTAAAACTGTAGAATTGCCAACTGCAAAACGAAAAAACAAAGCACAAGAGCAGCTCGAAAATGTCAGTGAAATTCGAAAATTGAAAAGAGTGCAACAATACTGAAGAAGATACCATAAAATTGATGAAATTTGCCAGCCTCTGAGCCAGCCCATACCGACCTTACATTTCCCGGATAATGGAATACGATACATATCATATCAGCACGTGGAAAATTTAGAATTTGACGAGCGTTTATGATGGTGATGACGGCGAATATTTAGAGCAAGCCATTAAAGATGAACACATTGAAAATGAAGATAATTTCAATATGGATGAGGAGTCACTATCGGGAGATGATTCGAGTCATCCATACATCGGCTATCGCTCGCATCAATTCGCGCATTAAATATTCAAAAAGATGTCACGAAAAATACTTTTGGACACGTTTGTTATGTTTGTGATCGTCTGTGATTTTTGGGAGATCTAAAAAGTGGAGGAACACCTGACGAAGAAAATCTACTTAAGCAAATCACGGTATGTTGAAATTGTATTTTATAATTATGTTTGCTCGATACCTAACTGGTTCTGGAAGACCAACCATGTTTTTGACGATCAGTGCCAACGAGATAGAGTGGCTGAATCTTCTGAGTATTCTACATAAATTCAAAAATCAAGGAGGAGAGCTGACAGATGAGCAGATTGAAGCATTAAATTATTTTAAAAAAACAACTTTGGTTAATGAAGATGCCGTTATTTGCGCAATTGACTTCAATAAATTGGTTAATGTTATCATGCTTATTTTACAATCACAGAGATTTAGTCCTTTTGGAAAATATAGAGTTCTTATAATTACTTCAAACGCATTGAATTCCAATATAGGGGTAGTCCACATGCCCATATACTATTATGGTTGGATAATGCACCAAAGGATGCGTTGAGATGGAAAATTTAGCGTTGAAAACACTCAAATCCCAATATAAAGATATACCGAAAAATCTAGAAGATAAAGACTACAACGACATTGAGCACTTTTATCAAAGCACGATTATATCAACATTTTACGAGTTGGGATAACTCGACCTCGAGTTTTTATAAAACGGCAACCCTCAGAGAAATGGCACAATTGTTTCAATCCTTTTATATTAAACGTAATTGGGACCAACATGGATTTCCAATTCATCACTGAATATATTCTTGCGCCCAATACGTCGAGGATTACATCAATAACACTAAGAGAGGAATCAGCAGTTTACAGCAGCAACTCAGATTATGAATGAAAATCCAGACTTCGATATTGTCGCTGCTACAATAAAACTTAGTATCAACGTACTCAATACGGTTGAAATGTCAAGTCAAGAAGCTGCGGAAAAATCCAAAAATTATAAGATAGAGAAATTATGATCTGGGAAAAGAGTTAACATAATACAAGAGAGAAATGGTTACTTTACATATCCCTTTTAGGATTGAAGAAACTGATGTTCTGACAGATATGAAATTTCTGTGTGTTTTCGATGTAAATAAAGGCCTTATAATGGAGCGGAGAAAAGAATTCGAATCGAATTTAGATATCGCTAAAACGATGGAAATCTGCGCGCGGTTATGTCGGGAAGAGATATGGAGATCAACAATTCACGCAACTTGGCACACGTTGAATTGAGTGATGGAAATAGAATTCGGAATAGAAAATGGCTGGCTATGCAAATGCAAACGGAATTAGTAGATTAGCAGTTCCTATCAATCGAAGATCCGCAACAGTTCCTCTTAAATCTTTTTTTTTTCCGTGTTTTGTGTATTTTGATGGATAATTAAAAAGAAAAAACTAAAATATTAAAAATTTGTAATTACTATCATAAAAATATAATTACATAATAGTAAGTGTTTGTATATATTATTTTACGTTTGTTTAAATAAAATAAAAAGATAAATATATAATATGGACTGCGGCAAATGCAGCTTGACAATTGCAAATAATCAGACCATCAGCTGCTCTGGTTTTTGTGGTAAAATATTCCACTATGGTTGTGCTGAAGTGGACCGTGTGGCTTATAATCAAACGCGGAAATGTTCGAATATTATGTGGTTCTGCTCTGACTGCAGAGATCTCATGAAAAATCAATCATTCCTCAAGGTAATGAGGGACTGCAATTCTAGTGCGAATACTGCCCAGCAGCCCTTTGTTGAGAAGCTGCTTGATGAGATTACTAGTCTCAAACAACAACTTGGCATGATCCTCGATCGACTACCTGAGTTGTCAGCCACGACTACCACATCGTTTGTGTCAAGTTCTTCTGCGAGAGCAACTAAGGATTCGACTTCAAGGATTATATCCGACGCTTCTCTGATTACTTCTGATAAAAGCGTAAAAGGTATACCTAGTAATAAATTGCCTGCTGTTATGCCTATTAGTCCTGCGGTCATACAACCAGCCATGCAAAATCCTCCGGCCTCTACTAGAACCTTTTCTGATGTGGTGACTTCGTCATCTATGAGTTCCAGTGTTGTCGTGAGTGAAGTTGGGAACAAGTATATTCAAAATCTGGGCACGAAAACTATTTGTGGTACCAGACAATTTTCGAAAAATTTTGGGGTAAAAGTCATTGTACCGACGATATGGCTACACGTCTCAAAATTTGATGCGGATACTTCCGAAAATGAAATTGCGTCCATGGCAAAAACTTGTTTGGAGATCGAAGACTGTAAGGCATTCAAACTAGTCCCTAAACAAAGAAGCATCGAATCTCTGGAGTTTGTTTGCTTCAAATTGGGCATAAAAGCTGATGTACGTATTAAGGCCCTAGACCCTAATACTTGGCCAACCGGTGTACACATTCGGGAGTTTTACGATAAAAATTTTCGGCCAACTTTGCCTCCACGGGTGAAATTTCGAACAACTGCTGCTCTCAACATGTCAGCAGAATAAATTATAATAGCTTACTAAGTAGTAAATTTGTCCCAAGTAATAACCTACAGTGTGAAATTTCGGATACCAGCTGTACCAGTCAACTCTCCAGTAATGTAAGCGATGTAGTCTCGGGCAGGGTGCTTCAGCCTATAAGTTCTGGACAAACCTCTTTTACCTCGCTGTACTACCATAATGCCTCTAGCATTCGAGGTAAAGCTAAATTATTCTTGCTTGGCGTGCTTGACAATGATTACGATGTGATCATTATCTCGGAAACATGGCTTACTAAAAGTTTCAATTCGGCGGAATATTTTCCACCTAACTACGTCGTTCACAGGAATGATCGGCATGATTTTTGTACCAGCCTGAAGGGGGGAGGTGTGTTGGTCGCTGTTAAATGTTCGATTTCAAACGGGCTCATTGCATGTCATCCAACTTATGATGTTATTGCTGTACGTATTAATGTAGCCAGTGCCTCCATCCTCGTAGTAGCTGCATATGTTCCCTGCGGATCTACCCTGGAATATTATCTGGGAATTATTAATTTCATCGATTCTGCTGTTGCGCCATTGGTTCGTGATGGTGAACAACTAATTGTTACTGGTGACTTCAATCTTCCTGATATTACTTGGATTGATGTTGATGGAGTTTTCACGGCCTGTTCCAATGACCAAAAAGGATTAGCAGTCACTGATTATTTTGCTAGCACAGCATTGATGCAGGTGAACCGAATAGGCAATAGTCGAGGGAAATTCCTCGATTTGGTGTTTTCAACTGATGTTATGTATTTGGAGCTCTCGCCGTGTGAGGACTTCACTGGATGTACGAGCATATATCATACCCCAATTATGATATACATTTTCCATGAGAATTGTAATACTATGTGTTCTTCTAGTAATTCTTTTCATTTCGATTTTAGACATGCTGACTAAGTTTCTTTAAACAAATTTCTTGTCGATTCGGACTGGGTATTTCTAGAACGAGGAGGAGACTTGAATGATAGTGTATTTTTGTTCAACGAGCTTCTCAAGTCTGGTATTGAAAGATATGTTCCTTCAGTGAAAAACGAACCTCGGTATCGAGAGCCGTGGTATAATAAACGGCTAATTCGTATTGAAAAATGCCGTAACAAGTTATATACTTTATATAAGTTACACTGTGTTAAGTTTTATCCTAGTTTCAAAAAAAAACTGGCTTCTTTACAATAACTACATTTTGCAAATCGAAGATGAATTAACTTCCTATCCTAAGAAATTCTGGAATTTCATAAATGGTAAAAAGAAGGTTGCTGGGTTTCCTACCCCAATGACTTTTAAGAACTCTTTCGCCAGTCAGCCCTCTGATATATCAAATTTATTTGCCAATTTTTTTGAGTCTGTCTATGAAGAACCTGTGGTATCAAATAACAAGCCTTTTACTAACCGCTGTCTTTCTGATTTTATCTTTTTAAAATTTACGGAAGCAGAAGTCTATGATGGGTTATCTCAACTGGAAGTTAATAAGGGAGCAGGACAGGATGGCTTTCCACCCATCCTTATTAAGAATTATGCAGTGAGTCTAGCCCCTCCACTGACTATTATCTTTAATAATAGCCTACGTACAGGGATTTTTCCTGATCTCTGGAAATTATCTTTCATCCGTCCGATTTTCAAATCTGGCAAAAGAAGTGAAGTCATCAACTATCGCGGAATCGCTATTCTTTCTGCTATACCAAAACTATTCGAATCCATGGTACAGAAATTTTTGTTTTTTCATGTAAAAAGGTTTATTTCTCCTGCTCAACACGGATTTTATCCGGGTAGGTCTACGGCGACTAATCTAGTCTCTTTTTGTGGACATTTATATAGTAGACTAGAACATAGGCAACAAGTAGATGTAGTATGTATACACCGATTTTTCAAAGGCTTTCGATAAAATTGACCATTCGATTCTTATCGATAAGCTGGATAAACTAGATTGTCAGTTCATCCCTATTAAGTGGTTGCATTCATATCTGTCTGATCGTTACCAATTTGTTAAGGTTAACGATTTTAGCTCTCGTTCATTTCGTGTTACCTCAGGAGTTCCTCAAGGAAGTCACATTGGTCCGCTTTTATTTTCATTATTTGTAAATGATGTTGTTGAGTGTTTTGAATTTGCACATTGTCTGCTTTACGCAGATGATATGAAAATATTTGCTCCAATTAATGAGGTTGCTGATTGTGTGAAACTGCAAGCTGACTTGATTAAATTTTGCAGTTGGTCGATCAATAACAAATTGTTGCTGAATGTGGGTAAATGCAGGATTTTATCATTCTCTCGGATGCGATCGCCAATATTCCAGCAATATTTTTTATATAATATTGCTGTTGACAGAGTTGAGTTCATGTCCGACTTAGGTATAATGTTTTCTTCTGATCTATCTTTTACTAAACACATTGATTGTATCATTACGAAAGCTTACATTATGCTAGGTTTCATTAAGCGCAATTGTAAGGACTTTTGCGACCCGCGCACACTGAAAACTCTATATATATGCTTTGTTCGTTCAGTTCTAGAATACGCTTCTCAGATCTGGTCCCCATTTTATAAGTGCCATTCAGATAGAATTGAGAGTGTTCAGAAGCAATTTGTTCTGTATGCCCTCCGGGGATTACCCACTGAGAGAGCGCATCAATACATTCTCCCGCCTTATATTGATCGTTGTAATTTATTAAAACTACAACGTTTGGATCACCGACGAGACGTTGCATCTGCTATATTCGTTCACGATGTTCTGACTTCCCGAATAGATTGTGACGAATTACTTGCTCGTTTCAATATCTACGCTCCCATGCGCTGTTTGCGCGGTCGCCCTTTGCTACATATTGATCCTGTCTCCACGAACTTTGCACTTTCGGAACCAGTCTTGAGAATGTCGCGGCTTTTTAATTCGTTTTACGATGTTTTCGACTTTAATATGACAAGAAGTTCGTTTAAAAACGAATTGTTTAAATGTCTCTCCAGTAATTGTTAAATTTTGTTTTTTGTATGTTTACTTACCAATTGTATAAATATTTACTGTAGGTAATAATTTAAATAAATAAATAAATAAATAATCGTAATAAAACAATGCATGTTAAAAGAAACCATTTTCCACTAAAACCAGCCTGTTCGTTGACAATTCACAAATCGCAAGGAGGGACATTTGATGAAATTGTTTACAAATACAGTAAGACACATTCGCAATTTGGTCTACGTAGCCTTATCCAGGGTCACGGCTCAAGAAGGACTTCATATTGCACCAACAGATGAGTGTAAACGTTTCTACCATGGTAGATGTAGACGAGAAAATGAAGCGATGCTTCCATTGCGAAACGAGTTTACCCGGCTTTCTACTGTGTATCTTCATACAATTGATGAGATTGTACTCGAAAAAATCAGTAGAATGAATATAACAATCTTTTCTCTCAATTTCCAAAGTCTCCGGGCACATGCACGTGACCTCCGTGGTAATATAATACATAAATCAAATATATTAATGTTATCAGAAACTTGGATTGTAACGAGGAACGGGTCGAAATTGAAAATTTTAATCGCACAATGCAATACAGACGACCCAGCATTAAGCGCGGAGAGGGGGGCGATGCCATCTATCAAAATGTTGGCGATTCGCCATACGACTTTACTGTCTGTGATGATGACTATTTTAGAAGAAATTCCAAGCACGTTAGTCAAACCAAATATGCTTTTGGGGACGTATGCCACGAGATGCACTTTGCCTAACGGAAAGCAAATTGTTATGGTCACAGTTTATATTTCTGTCAATCAGAATGTTAAAGGCATAATAGATTATCTTCACGAAGCATTGTTTGCTTATACAGAAGAGGGTTCATAACTGTTGAGGAAACATTATCATGAACTTCCGCTCATACTTGGCAGCGATTTCAATATTCATTTCGATAAAGAGGACGGATTGCGCTTAGTACAATTTTTAAAAGAAGAACTTAATTTAGATTTAGTTTCTGGTAGACCACTGGAGACAACAAGATATGGTACAACCATTGATGCGACGTTTTCACTATACGTAACTCATGTAACTTCCGACGTTCACGTATCATATTTTAGTTACCACAAACCTATTGTCACAGTATTTAATAATGACGTTACCATTCATGGAATTAATAAAGTTCAAGATGATGTTAATAGGGAAGGAATTTAAAATTCCTAACAATGTACCATGTGTTATACCTAAGTAATATATTTTTACATATACATAACATGATTTATGTAATATGCATATCTTATCAAATCAATATATACATGCTTTCAGTGTTATAAAAGATGCGTTTATTTACTCCCTTTGCATATTGTACATATTCCAAGAAAATCGTTGTTAAGGAGTAAACTCCAGTCGCACGTCGTAGCTGATACGCACAATTTTTATTTTTTTGTATTTTTACTATATACCATTACATATTGTGAATTATGAATATCTCCTACCAAAGTTGCCGTGGTTTGAAAACTAAATTATTATATTTTAAGCTAACTGCTTTGAAGCATAAATATGATCTTATATAGAAACCTGATTTAATGACTCCATTAATAATTATGAATTCATTGATGATATTTATTAATGATTTGCCCACTATTTTTTTTCTAAAAAGTTTCACGCATATATCATTATGCCAACTGACTGTTCTAGGCTTCAGTTTGACTTGGTCTATTTCAGATAAACTTTTGACTTGGTCCAACATTAACAAATTAACACTGGTAAAGACAAAATTAAAAGCCACTAATGTCAGAGGTCTCGTGACTAACAAAAATTGCGCACATCAACATGTCGAATCACGTAAACTCGACATGTGAGTTCTAACGGAAACAAAAGTATCGTCGAACATCTACGAAAACGAATTCAACATCAAGCGCTACCAGTTCGAACAAGCTTTCGAGTTGCAACGTAGAGTGTGCATCTTTGTTAAAAACCACATACCGTACTCAAGTCAAGACATAATAAGTACGAAATATTTACAAAAACCGCTCAAACTATTGTGCTTAAAATTTCCCTTCCTAATAAACTCCTTTTTTTAATTAGTTTGTACAGATCTCCTAATCAGACGGATTGAGGGACGATTAGCTTCTTCGGGAACTTGTCAGACAAATGTGACGATATTCACAATCAACATCCCAAATGCGAATTAATTATGGGCGGCATGCGGAATGAATCCATATTTGAATGCCAAAATTCTAGCGTAGTTCATATCCTGGATCTATGTCTGACATCAATCCCCCATTCCATGGAGGCCTATATTGAAACTGGAATTGGAAATTCTGATCATAACTTAATAACCACAAAAATATCTGTCGAAACACCACTAGAATCTAGGCAGCAGCTAAGGCGTTTCTGGCATTTTAACAAGGCTGATTTTGATGGTTTACGGTCATTTTTTCAACATTTCCCTTGGGAACGCCATTGCCTACATAACAACAACATAGACGACGCCGTTTCCAGTTTTACTGACACCGTCTTACATGGAATGAATAAATTTATCCCCTCATCATTTTCCAATCCCAATCAAAATTTTAAAATATTTTCAAAAGAAGCCAGCAAAGCTGCCAAACAAAATAAAGCGGCACACAAAAAATATACGCAACGAAATTTCTTATGAGGAATACAAAACGATACGGAACACCTGCAAAAAAACCTGTGGTAGAGAAGCAAAAAGAGCTGACAGCAGGAAAGCCAATGTGGCTTCCGAGTTGAAAATCTCTGAAACAGAATTCGACCCCCATTAATTCCATATTGTGGTTCTAAAATGAGCCCCGTTGCCATCTCGGAGGAAATGGTCTTTACTAATCTGAAGTCAATGAATGCAAACAAGGCCACCGGACCTGATGGAATTCCAATTCGAATATTGAAGGAGGTTGCCAGTAAATTGGCTTCAATATTATCTAAAATGTTCCTACTTTCATATAAGCAAGGTGACTACCCGAATGCCTGGAAGAATGCAATGGTGCAACCCGTGCTGAAACGGGGTTGTAACAAAACTCACCCTTCTAGCCAATATCGATTGTGTCAGCCGTCGCTAAAGTCTTTGAGAAATGCTTCAATCAACATATAGTTAAATATCTTGAAATTAGCAAACTAATTTCGGATAGACAATACGGCTTTCGTGAAAGCCGATCCACGACCGATCTTCCGACGTATGTATGTCACAAACAAATGGAATCTCGCCCTAGAACACCACGGAGAGGCCTTTGCAATCGCCTTGGAGATATCCAAGGCTTTTGATAAGATATGGCATGAGAATCTTATTTGTAAACTTGTGGTATACGGGCTGGACTCGATGACCACCAGGTGGATTAAAAACTATCTCAATGACCGAAAAATCAGCGTCTAGCTTAATGGGAGATCATCATCGACGCACTCCCCAAATACCACAGTCCCTCAGGGATCACATTTGTTATCGACCCTGTTTTTGCTATACATCAACGATTTGCTGGATAGCACTATAAACCCTATCACAGATCTAAACAATAAACGGTCAGAAGTCGTAACTTCTTTTAATTCCGATTTAAGTACAATATTTGAGTGGGGTAACAACAACTTAGTACAATTTAACGAAAAAAAAACACAATGCGCACATTTTCACGTAAAAAAAGTCGCAACGACTATCCATTTGTGGTAAAAAACCATATCCTTATGGGTTATTGGGTTGCGACTCAATTCGACTGCTTGGTGTTCAAATAAGTAATAAACTCAAATGGAATGAACTCATTGTTGCATTGGCTAAATCAGCTTCAAAAAAACTCGGGTTCCTGAATCGATGCAGAAGGTTTTTTAAATCGCATCAAGTTCTCCAAATATATAAAACCTTCATCCGACCATGTATAGAGTAGTGCTGTCAAGTTTGGGGAGGTGCGTCTGGTACCACCCTCCACTAATTGGACAGGGTTCAACGCCGCGCTATCAGAATAATACGGAATTACAGACTTACTTAAGAACTAGACAGCTTACAGCATCGCAGAGATGTTGCAGAACTCTGCGTCTTCTATATATGCTTACATGGTAAATGATCTACAGAACTATCGGAGAAAATACCACCATTCGTTACAACAACAAGAGTAACAAGAGGAAAAACCAATGCACATAGGTTTACGGTGAAGCTCCCGAAACCTCGAACTGAAGAAGTCAAGCGCGAATTTTTATACAGAACTTCAAAAAAGTGGAATTCGCTAATACACTTCAAATTTCCGAAGGAATAGAAAATAAATAAATTTAAGGTAGCTATTAATCTTTATTTGCAGGATCGCGCATTGGGCGCAGAAGCTCTGACAGTTACAAGGAGCTAGGACCGTTAATAAGTCCGTTCTGCACCCAATTAAAAAATTGATAAAAACAAAAAAAAAAAAAACAACAAACCTGTAAGGCAGCCTATTAGGCTATCCTGAAGAGTTATTTCCGTGTTGATGAACGTCTTCGATATCGAGCTAAATGACTTAAGATTCTCTAGATTGGTGAATGCATCTAATCCAGTGCTCAAAGAAAAAATTAATTACATCAAAGGTCAATTAATCGAGTCAAAGATAGCTGTCCTTCCAAAGCAATGGCGGACCATTAGATAATTTTGCAGGCCAAAGATCTGTACATCGAGGAAACACCTAGTTTTAATATCTGCAAGACCTTAAAGTTAATGCTCTGGGCTTGAATCTTATCCGAAGCATTGATGAGATAGCGGAGGTAAGACCGAGAGAAATCATAACCGTATTTTTTTTTCTTTCATATCGAATTGTTTCACTACTTTTCATATCGGTTAAAGTATATCAAATTGGGTTACTTTAAGAAAAATGTACTGAACCATTTTTTGATCGACGGTTTGGTCGATCGGTTTGCTGTACTTTTATTTTACAGATGATATCTGAGGAGGTGGCCTAGTACACCTATATATTAAAGTCTAATAAAGAAGTTGTGTACAATCCACTTGTGTCACCCAGAGAACCCATCGGATAAGATACGCAATGATCGACCGCGAGTATTGGTCGATTGGTGGATATCGCATTATCATTTCAAATTGGTCTCCATCCGGGATTAAATAGCGCATTAGAGGTATTATCAAATAGTGTTCGATTGTAATACAGGTTTAGAAAATCAGCTCATGTATGTAACATTGTCGTCTGTTTGTGAAGATAGATATCCAGCAAAGCTAAAACTAAGCAACGAGTTACAAAGATAACAAGCAAGTCACTATCAAGATAACCAGCAAGCTAAAGCGGACAAAATTTGTCCAATACTACTGTTGGAGTACAAAAATTTAAAAAAAAATTGAAGAATTTTGAAATTCCATTACCGGCAAATTTTTTAATATTCGATGTTATCAAATTCACTTCAAACGTTATTATGTAAACATTTGTTCAGCTCCTCTTGTTAATCGGTATAGAAATGCTGATATGTTATCGTTACTGCAACAGTAACGAGTACATTTTAAAACCATATGTAAAAATTCTATAAATACCAAAAGTACTGGAGCAATGAAATTAGTCGATATATTTCAGTCAAAATGAAATCAATCATTATTTTAGCATTTTGCGTGCTCTCCGCTTTAGCCGGACGTAAGTATATTAACACAAATATAACGCACAAATTAACATTTCATGGATTAATCATATTTATTAATATTAATTAGCCGCATCCCGATCAGAGACGGGTCGTCTTTTCCGCAACCAAAACTTTGCTGGTCGTATTGTTGGGGGTTACGATGCCGATCCACATAGTGCACCATTCATTGTTACACTTAATTGGACCCCAGATCCAGAAGTCTATTGGGCGGTCCAATTCTGCAGTGGTTCACTTATTAATGAAAATTGGGTTGTCACAGCCGCTCATTGTTGGTTCGATGATGGTTTTATTTTAGTTCGTGCCGGTGAACATAACATTGATGAATTCGAACCCGATGTACAAGTCAGTCAAATTGAACGCGTTATTATTCATCCATTATATGATGACAGTATAATTGGACCACATGATATTGCTCTCTTCAAATTGTCAGCGCCATTCACATACGATGATAAGGTACAACCAGTTGTATTACCCGAACAGGATTATATGCACAGTGGAAGTGTTCGTCTATTCGGTTGGGGTTCCGTATCAAATACAACAACACCAGAGTATCCATCGGTTTTACAAACTGTGGAGAAAAATATTTTGACCAATGATCAATGCAAAGCCATTCCATGGATTAACCCAGAATGGATTGATGACACTAACTTATGCACAGGACCAATTGGCTCAAATGTTGATGCATGCGATGGTGATTCAGGTGGCCCATTAGTACAAAGACGTGAAGATGAAAGTGATGAATTGGTTGGTATTGTATCTTGGGGATTCTTCCCATGTGGTGATGGTCCATCGGTCAAGGCCCGTGTGTCTGCCTACAGAGACTGGATCGATGAAAATCTTGCTGAATTTTCATAAGCAATTTGAATAAATTGGAACTGTTGGTAACAAAATAAAAATGTTTTGTTTTAATGCCTCTCTGTCTATTTGATCGTTCGACCACTTGATATCAAATTCATGAATTATAGGCTCGAAAACAAATGTCAAGTGTATTTTCAATTGCTTGTTTTAAAATTACACAACACAAATTTTACGATAGGTGATAAGCGCAACTGATTTTTATATTCGTATACGACAAGCCAAAATTAATTTGGTATAAATCAATAAACAATAACTCGTCTTATCGCTGATGTTTTGTGTCTGATAGTTCGTTATTCAGAATTTTTGATTTATTTCTTTTCCTTGGAATTAAGTGCGGCGATTAGAATGGTTTGAAGTACTCATTGTTAAATTAGAACTAAACGTTTGGCTTTGGTGATTAAATTTAAATATTTTGAATTTCTTTCTTCAATTCTATGTTTGTTCTGGTTGAGAGGCCAATTCTTTAATCAAACCTCAAGCAATGAAATTTTCCACAACCGCGAATCTTTAATATGAGTCTCTTCAACAAGATAATGGCGCTTCATTTGCTGGCAACGAGATATTGTAGTTTACTTTAGCTATCATTTAAAATGTTGTTGCCATATTTCCCTTATTTCCCCTCGGCTTATTCATTTTGGTGATTTACGAACGAGTAACAATAATTTAGTTATCTGCCTCGATCCAAAACACCATAATCATGCTTTTTCACCTATTAAATCATTTAGAGTGTAACACTCTTTGAATTCTACTTCTCAAAATACATAATTTTAAAATAAGGTAGATTAATTGTCAAATTTCGTTTTTATTTGCAATTAATACTTAAAATTTACGATACGCGGGCCTTTGTATAACCATCACTGAAAAAATAAAATAGTATAAAAATTTGTTCTTATAATATGTACTAAAATAATGTTTTGTACAAGGTTCTGTTATTCGATAAAAATGAAACGTAATTTAGTAATAATGTTTAATATTAGATGTCGCACCAATTACGATAGCAAAATATTTATTGTTGAGCTACATTTTTGTAGATGGCAGATATTTTTATCCACCACTAAATAATTTGTACAACATCAAAGACGCTAAAATCGGTTTTACTTGTTTGTTTGGTTTGGCATAATTTGTACTAAAAATCGGGTTGGTAGCTAAATTTACTAAAGCAATATAGTAGAATAGAGCAAATGATTTAAAAACTGATTTCTGCGTTCTTTACCTATTTCCATCTGAAATATGTAGCTTTTAATGATGCCTTCCGTTTCTCGAGTAAATCATTTACTGTGGTAAAATTCTACTTTTAGAATTGTTGTTTTTTAAATAAGCATTTTTTATGTTTTATGCTCATTCAATTAGTGTAATAGTGAAACGAGACTAACCTGTGTGTATGTATTTTTATTTTGTGGCTCAACGTATGTTGACATAGGCCACTAAACCACTTTAACCATGAGTTTAGCGCAACGGATATTTTTGGGGCTACTTTGCAGGAAACTCAATATATTCACACCGATTTTAGTTTAAAGCAAACAATGTTTACATTTAATTTCATACATTAATTAAAGCCTTGTAATTTAGTTAAGACAATAGATAAAATTAATAATAAAATATTTAATTTAAGCAAATAAACATTTATGTCTTTATGTGGTTTTTAGCGTAACTTTTTGTCCCGAATGCTATATTTTTGATGTAACAGTCGGACCCAATATGCCGCGTAATTGTCGGTTCGTTTTTGATTTTTACCAATGAACCGTAAACTGTAACTAAAAATTTTTGGAATGTTATGAAGTCGCCACACTATTCCACCCCCAGTGAACTGTTGAACGATAAAATAATTAGTGGAACCAAACCGGTTTAACGATGGAACGGCCCATTCTGGACTTTGGTTGATCCGCGAGATGGTATTTCGTCCGTATGGTACTTCGTCCGATGCAACTGGAGATTTCTCATGAGTCTCTATGATGCATGGCTTCAATCGGTTTATTGAGACCGTCGACTCGTTGCCCTTGATCAGTACAGTAAAGTACTTTTCGCTACGTTTGATCACTGGGAATACTCCCTCATATGGAGGTTGTAGTGCCTGCCGGACTGCATCTGTTCGTACACTAACACATATTTAAATGTTGCCAATTCATTAAAGATGAAGATTTGCTCTCGTGCATTTCCAATTCGCATTGTTTTTCCGATTCGAATAAAATCCGCTGGCAGTCGTATGGTTTCTCCATATAGACGAGTTCAGCTGCTGCGTTTTGAGAGTTTTTTCAAAACGCAGCTCGTTGAACAGAGGTGACTCGAATTGTGCACCTCTTTCGGTCACAATGATTGATGGTATGCCGAATCGGCCGAATCCATGTTTTGATTAGTGCCTCCGCTATAGTGTCCGTTTTGATATCCGAGATCGGGGTGACCTCAGGCCAGCGGATGTAGCGGTCGATTATAGTTAGGCAGGATGAATTACCTTCTGAAGGTGGTAGAGGGCCGACAATACCGATGTGAATTTTGTCGAATCGTTCGCTGATCGGTGGATAATTCCCAATTTCACTCTGAACGTGTCTCGAAATTTTGCATTTTTGACATTGAATGCAGTGTTTGGCCCATTTTTTTCCGATTAGTTTTGCCGTATCGCGTATTTCTGGATGAGAAACATTATGGAAAGATTCATATACCTGTCGACGGAACGGTTTGGGAATGACGGACGATGTGTACCGGTTGAAATGTCACATATATTTTCCTTGTTTGTTACGAATAATGGAATTTTCTTGAACTTTAAAGACGTGTTTGATTCCATGAGTCTTGCGAATCCACCATGCCATCTGCTGAGATGTAAAATCCGAGAAAGGATATTTTGGCTCTGATGAATTCACATTTGTTCAGGTTGATTACCAATTCCGCGTCATTTAACCGCTGAAAAACTATACATACGTAGATGCCTGAGGTGTTCTTCCATACTTGATGAGGCGATCGGACTGTAGAACGTTTGGGCCGCGTTGCGTAACCCAAAAGTCATGCGCGGAAACTACAACAATCCAAATGGGGTAATGATCGTCATTTTCTCGATGTCCTTTTCATCGATGGGTACCTGGTGATAGGCATAAAAGAGGTCGATCTTTGAAAATATGGTACATGATTCAACATTGAAATACGTCACGAATGTAATTGGATAACGGTCGGGTTCTGTTATCGAGTTTAGGGTTCTGTGATCACCGCATAATCGCCAGTACTTTTAGAGGGTCGACAAACTGTTTGTGCTGTCCAAGCTTGTACATATTTTAGCCTTAGCTATTTTTAGCTTGTGAGCGTTTAGACGTCGTACTTTTGCGTGACAGAGTTGTCCCGTAATCTCGATGCAATGAGTTATGTTGTGCTTTACAGTGTTCTAGTTGGTCGACTCGCGGATATCAGTTTTGAATTCCTGTAATAATTCCAGAATCTCGGATTGTACCGAATCGTATTTGATCGTAGTGATGCCATATAATGGGATTTGATTGGACGTTCAGATTCGTAATAGGATCGATGTTTTTTTGTTTTTAATATCGATAAATAAACCGAAGTGTGATAAAAAATCGGCGCCTAAAATGCATTGGTCTACTGCAGCCACAACCAACTTACATATTAAGGGTCTGCGAAGACCTATGTTGAGTGTAAGATTTCTGTGTCAAGTGAGGTTGGCCCCTCCATTAAGGATGTAAGGCCTGTGCCACCAAAACGCAATGTAACTAAAGCACGACACAAGTTGGTATCTCAAAAGCAACATACAATACCAGAAGGAAGGCCTGAACAGCTCTAGCAAAGCTAAATAATATTGCCGGAAGATAGAACGGCAGGGATGGGTTTGCGTTGGCAAAGAAGTTCACCGAACTTTTTTTTTTTTTTTTTTTTTTAAATGCTGCCAATGGCTTTATTCTTGAATCTTTCTACATAAGAAACTAACAAGAAGTAATCAAATCTTAAGCTAAAATTATTACATATTTTAAGTCTTAACCAATGTTAATACTTATTGTTGGTGCTCACAATTTAATTAATTTAGATTATACTTATACATACATACTTATGTATAACATCAACATTTAATAAATTTACAGGTTCACAGGTTCATCAGTCCGAGTGGATCTGTTCTTTTCAGTCGCCTAAATCGTGGCTGTTTTAATATATCCCTGGCCAATTCGTTGGGATGCGCTTCTAGTTTTGAATAATATTTAGAACTGAATTCTTTAATTGTTTCTTTAATGGTTTTAATCCCAAGGTCATCATGTATATTACTATTTCGAATGTACCACGGAGCATTAGTAATACTTCGAAGTATTTTCGCTTGTGTTCGTTGCAGGAGCTCTCTGTTTGAAGCGCTGGTGGATCCCCATAACTGAATACCATATGTCCATATGGGTTTGATTATCGCTTTGTACAGTAAAACTTTATTGGCTAATGATAACTGAGATTTCCTTCCCATCAGCCAATACATTTTGGAAAATGTCATTTTTATTTGGTTGCGCTTAGTTTCAATATGGGTTTTCCACGTTAACCTTCTATCCAGGTGCAAACCTAAGTATTTGACCTTCGTTTGTTGAGGAATATTTTTATTGTTTAATTTCACTGGTGGCAGGTGCGTTTGTTCAGCGTGAATGTGATGTGAGTTGATTTGTTTTCGTTCACTTTTATTCGCCATGTCTTTAGCCAGTCCGCGATTTTGTTTAAATGATTCTGTAACTCCTTTGAGGCAATTTCGGGATTATTGTGTGACACCAGGATGGCCGTATCATCGGCAAATGTTGATATTGTTGCTTTGTTGGTTACAGGTAAATCGGCTGTGTACAACAAGTATAATATTGGCCCTAGAACGCTGCCTTGCGGGACACCTGCATTAATATCATTTAAGCAAGTAGTTGCGCCATTTTGTTTGACCATGTATTGCCTTTGAATAAGGTAGTTTCCCAAAATTGAGTGAAATTTCTTCGGTAGAAGCTCTTTAATTTTGTATATTAGCCCATCGTGCCAAACTTTATCAAATGCTTGTGCTATATCCAAGAAAGCAGCAGAACAATATTTCTTTTCCTCGAAGGTGATTTTGATTGCGTTTACAATTCTGTGAATTTGCTCTGTGGTACCATGTTGGTTTCGGAACCCAAATTGATGGTCTGGTATAACGCGCCGTTCTTCCAATATTGGTTTCAATTTTGTTAGTAACATTTTTTCAAATAGCTTTGATATTGTGGGTAGCATGCTTATTGGGCGATATGATGAGATCTGCGTTTCATTTTTTCCAGGCTTATGTATCATTGTGATCAAAGATATTTTCCATTTTTGAGGAATATAACTGGTTCGCATGATCGCGTTGAATATGAATGTTATTAGTTTTATGCATTTGTCTGGCAATTCTCTTATCATTTTTCCAGTAATGAGATCATGTCCTGGTGCCTTTTTCGGGCTTATGCAATTTTTAATTGTATTCTTAACTTTCTTCCAATTATACTTTATAGGTTTGTAGGATAAACCATCATCCATTTGCTGGGGTAGCACGAAATTATTATCTTCTTCGTGTGGTGCGAATACTGTTGTTAGATGATCAGCAAAAGCATTGGCTTTTTCTTCATCACTTCTCGCCCAATTTCCAGTTGGTAGTCTAATCGGTGGATTCGAATTTGTTGGCCTTTTTAATTTTTTTGTTGCCTTCCACAAAGAGTAATCTGTCCTCTCGGTTGCCGAGAGATCACTTAAATAGTTCTGGACGCTCTGGTTTTCTTCTTCCCGCAAAGCAAATCTTAAGGCCTTGATAGCTCGATTTAATTTCCATTTCAATAACGGTGATTTTGTTTGCTGCCATAGCCGGCGAATTTTCCGTTTTTCCTGGATTAGTTCCTGTATATTATGTGACAGCTTATTAACTTTTTCGGAACTACTTATGACAGGTGTAGCCCTTTCAGCTGATAATGCCATGATGTCTTTTAAATTTTCAGCCGCCGCATCAATATCAGCTGGTGTGGTCAGAGGAATATTAAGTAGGCAATTTTGTTCGACTAGCCTCCTATATTGATCCCAATTAGTTTGCTTGTTTGTAAGACGGTTGGGTGTTTCGTTCCTTAAGACATCGGTACTCACTGTTACTATTACCGGTGAGTGATCAGAAGACAGATCATAACAATCGGTGGCCTTAGCATATGTACGTGGAATGCCCTTAGTTACACAAAAGTCGATTAAATCAGGAATTTTCTTTTTATCCGTCGGCCAGTAAGTTGGATTACCGGCAGATAAATAATCCAGGGACTGTTCCTCTATAGCTTGATAAAGTTGTTTGCCTTTCGGCGATGTTAATCTGGAGCCCCAATGAGTATGTTTGGCGTTGTAATCACCTCCCGCAAGAAATTTATTACCCAGCTGGCTAAAATAACCCAAGAACTGGAGTTTTTTTATAGCATGTTTTGGAGGGCAGTACACTGCCGATATGACACAGTTTCCAGACCACTCCTGAAGACAGATGCTCGTTGATTGTATATGTTCTTTCTCATATTTCGTCAGCTCATAGTGCTTTAATCTTCTTTTAATCAATACAGCTGTGCCTCCATGTGCTTTCCCATCTGGGTGCTTGGTGTCATAAATAGAGTACCCATTAATTTTGAAATAGCTATTTTTGGTGAAGCGTGTTTCGGATATTAACATTATGTCAATATTGTGCTCAGTGAGGAATGCTTGAACCTCCGCTTTATGTTGTGCTAGGCCGTTTGCATTCCATATAGCTATTTTGATGATGGTCATTTTTGACTTTTTACGACTATCTGCATCAGCGTGTTCATATTCTGCATCATTAGATCCATGGATCCACCGAACTAAAGTCGAAAAGATCGTCTGAATACTCACTGCTGAACAGAAATAGATCTCAGAAAGAAAGTTCTAAGATTACAGAAATGATAAAGCTCCAGGCTACCGTCATGAGTGCTTTCAATGATGTGCTCAAAATTCAGCTAGTTGTGTCAGTGATTGACCAGTAACACGACGACGACAGTTATACGCCCGCCAATTGGAGGAAGGTACAAGGGGCTAAGCGACCGGTTACCTAACAATCCTGGCAGAAAACCCTGGACCTGTTCCAACTTGTCGAGATGTTGGTTGGCACAGGAATCCTCTCAAACTTGCCAACTTGAGACTATTAGAGGTCTTCACATCAGATGAATTTTTTTACATTTTTTCCTAAATTTTCATAGCAAATCATTGTTCCTTCAGGTGACCTTGGGAGGTCATGGAAAATACATATTCAGCCGGTTAATTGATCGCTCTTTTCGAATCCGATGTTGAAGATGACGGCCAAGGTCACAACCAAGCTCAGCATTAAATTCCTTGTTGAAAATTACCTAAGAATAAACCATTGCTCATTTTTTTTTGACCGAACTCCGCGAGATTTTTAGGGGTTTCCATACTTTTTCCTCACCCTGTATACTATGCAACACGTATTAAATATTACACTTGTCTCAAACATTTTGGAGAATATCTTAGTAAATTCGAAAGTGTTAAAAGATCATTCCTGTTTTGATCATTGTTATCTTCAATTTGAAATGGATATGGAATATCCTAAAAGTGCAATCTATAGGAAAAGGACGAAAACTGACTGTATTACCTTTAGAACTCTTCTGCTTCGTCAAAGGGTAACAGGGCAAGCTGCTTCGCGAATAATAGTTTTAAACCTGATGATATTATCCCTGCTGATATTTAACATAATTTTGACTTTACCATTTCCTCGTTAGAAATAATTTTCAAAAGTGGCCTAGAACTAGTTATCACAGTTCTAACAAATCTACTGAAATCTAAGGCGGGAAAACGCTTACAGTTAAGGGGAGCCCTCCACTAGAATATTTGTAAGTGAAATGAAAACCGCAAGGTGACGTAATGTTCCCTTTACTTTGAAATTTAATCAATAATCATCCGTTGCTAAAAATAGATTGGCGCCTGTGATAAATGTCCCGATACCCTTAGTTAACTCAGGCACAATGCCCCTTGTATTATTTTCAAAAACTGAATTGGTCCTTTTCTCTAGGAAATACAAACTTCCTCATATCCACTCTCATACTTGAAATGGTATCACCTCGACACTTATACAAAAAGAGAAATATCTGGGTGTCGCTTTAGACATCAAGTTAAATTGGAAACCTAATACATATTTTGGAAAGGGTAAAGCCTAAGGCATACCGCCCAATTAACCTCACATCGCTTCTGCTGAAGGCGATGGAAAAAATGTTGGATCACTAAATCAGAAGTGAGCACCTTTTAGGAAATACGCTTCATCGGAACCAATTTGCATATCAAACTGGTAAATCGACAGTGACTGCTCTTAGCGGCCTAGTCACTAAGAATGAAAGAGCGATTGCTGGAAAAGAAATCGACCGCTGTGTCTTTGTGAATATTGGGGGATTTTGATAATACCTCCTATGATTTAACAGAGAGGGAAGCATGGGAAAAGCAGATTCCGCGTGACTATTGAATTAGTAACCATAAGGGCCGTGAAGAGGAAGAGGTATCCCCAAGGAGGCGTTTTGTCTCCTTTATTATGGTCATTGCTTTTCATAGACTACTCACTCTTCTAAGTAGCCATTGATATGACGTCCAGGTCCTATGCGAAATTTGATGAAATAATATTTACTTAAAATTAAGAATAGAACCATCAGACCCCTCAGGAACTGTCAGATATTCCATGCACGAACTTGCAGTTTACAACCAATGATGATTTACTGGCCATTTTTAACAATCATTACGCATCGTTAGTGTGGCAGCCTAAAACTGAGGAGAAAGGAGCATACACTTTACCGAATAAAGTTCAACGCATAGCCTGCCTCGGAGAGAAGCACTTCTAGAACTGACTCCTTTGGTGGGTCATCTAAGAATCCTTAAGGAATCCATACCATAGGGATGCCTTCTGGTTATATGCCAACTAAACTGGACTTCCAGAAACATTGCTGCGTCGTTATGCCAGATGGGGATGTTGTGTTTTACAGACGAATCTAAAACAAAAGTCGGTGCATTGATAGGAATATATGGAAAGTGAACTGTCCTTTCGAAGGCCTTGGGTTCTTATACTACAGTCTTCCAAGCACGGAAACCGCTATAGAACATTGCGCAGATAAAGGCCTAAACTACGCAAAGATCTACATTGTTTTAAACAGCCAAGCGGCCTTGAAGGCTCTTAAATCCTATACGATTAAGTAACGACGGGTATCTGGCTGTCTAACTACAGTTCAACAATTGCCAGCCACGCTTAAGATAGCGCTTATGGCCCGCGTGAGAGATATTATCAGGTTCTGTTACAAAATGTTCTTATGAAACTAAGAAAAGTGAAATTTGACAAACCATGGAAAAAAAAAATGTCTTTAAATGTAGTAATTATAGAGAATAGACAGGAAACAAACCGAGTTGTATGTTGCATGCGGTAACTTTTTATAAGGATTTGTGCCATCTGTATTAAGTAATTTAAAACTAATATTTTTTTTTATTTTCTATCCAGTACACCCATTAGGTGAAAAGTTCATTGAACTTTTGTAAACAAATTTTAGTACAAATATCATATGCTAATTTGAATTTTCTTTTTTTTTGTTGTTGTGATGTTTTTTTTTGATGGTCATACATAGAACGTTATTTAGAGTTTTATTAAATTTTTTTTTGTCTTGGTAAGGTTATTTCATGTATATATAAACGTGTAAACAGAATGGAATACCTTTTTTTTAAGCTGTTAACACCAGCGATTTTTTTACCGCGGTAAAATAAAAAAAAAACGAAATAAAAAATAATTTGATGTACATAATGGGAAATTGATCACTTTTTTTTTTGAGGAGGCCACGGTAGTGAGCAGGTAATATTGTGATTTTGTGAAATTAATTAAAGTTATATCACAAGCGACAGAGCAAAATTGTATTTGCTTACTCAGTCCAAATTTACATACAAGTGCAGTATTAATTTCATAATTAAATAATTTCAACATTTATGCTAAAACTTAATTATATTCCACTGGGTGAAATTTAACCTTCTGATAATAAGGAATAAAAATAAAATCGTAAAGAAACAAAGGAATTGTTGAAAAAACGTTTCAACCGTGGCTTACTAGCGGGGCCTTAATTATATTGACGTCAACAATACGAATATATACATATAGCATTGGCAGTTAGACGTCTGTACAACAACAAATGGTGTTTTTTTTTATAAATACATCAGTTACATGATATAATACTGTGTTTGTGCATCTCCATAGAAGATTTTGAACAATTTGTGGAGTAATCACTCAACAATAATTATTGTTGTATTAATATTTTTGTTCTCACTTACATATTAAGTACAAAAAAAAATAATTGAATTTATACTAAGTGGTTCATGTAATTTTAGAAAAAATGCAAAGCAAGAAATTAGTATTGTTTAATTAAATTATAATTAAATGTATAGTAAAGTAATTTCAAGTTTTTTTGATTTTGAGTGATTTTCCATTTGAACAAAGAGTGAAAATATATATTTCTTTTGTAGTGTTTAGGTTATTATATACCGTTCCGGAAGCTTAGCACCAACCTGTGAGCGCTCATTGGGGAAAGTGAGGTAAGCGACAAGTCATTATATATATATATATTTTTTCTCTATAGACATATATTTTCGGTTGTTGTTTAAATAATCAGAAATCACTCAAATTTCTTATGTTAGTAGGAAGTTAATTAAACATTTTTTTTTATATTTTATACATTTATATACTTATATGCTTAGTTCTCAAGATTTATATACTTATATTTGATTGAATACAAATAATTTTCTTCTTTTTAACCGAATTTACAAATGTTTTCATTTATGTCTGAGAATTTGTATATAATTATGTGGTAGAACAAACTCAATTTGTGGTGTTGACGGGGTGATGTGAAGGTCTTAATTTGCTATATCCATATTAAATCATTTGCTACTAGTCATGGTATGATAATGGTCACGCAGGTAGTTTGTCTGAACTAAATATCCAGGAGACAAATAACCCTCCCATTATACGGCCGAAGCATATCCATATTGCGTGACGGTCTCCGGATGTTCAGTAACAGTTCATTATAGGAATCTGAATATCGACTGGTCGGTTAACTAGTTAGGGCCCAGATGTGGCTTTAACCCCCGAATAAAATAAGGCCAATATACCAAACAATTACTAACAACAAGGTAACAAAGGTGGGATACATGATTTGGTGCCGGTTTACTAATGGCTGTATACATGATTCATCCATCAATTAGCCAAACTCGCATTACATAATTAGCGCTTACCTCTAAATATCAATTGAAAATCATCCATCTGTAGTTGTATCCGGATCATCGCCGCTTTCAATAAGCAAAAACAAACAAAATTAAATTTTATTTTCAAAATTCCATTTATTTGTTGTTGTTGTTTTTAAAATTAAAATTAAAAGAAATAAATTAATTTTAATTATAATATTTACAAATTACTTAATTATAAATATTTTATTTATTTTCAAATTTGCGATTAATCAATTTTTTGTGGTGTGTTTGAAGAAATAATTTTATTTAGTAAAATAATTTAAAATTAAATTTTGTTAATTAAATTATGTATAATTATGTACAAACATTTTTTTTTTGCCGGCAGATATTTAATACGGTCACGTCACATTAATCTCCTCGTCACTATCGTTTGAATCGTTCATCGATTCATAATCATCGTAGTACATATTCATTTTATTGCCCATATTTGTTATAATACTATCACTATTATTGTTGTAGCTGACGCTGTTCTCATTACTAACGCTATTGGTGTTGTTGTTGTTGGTGCCACCAGTACCCCGGTTATCGTAGTAATTACTAAAAATTTGTTGCCCATGTCGTCTTGCATTTTCGTCAAATTCAAATTTAAATCCTGATTCAACTCGTCCACCCGCCCCACCACCACCAGCCGCCGTTACCGAAGACGATGACGTAGATGATGTTGATGAAATTGTTGAGTCGGCCGGTGATTTTGATGAATCAATATATTTTTGTGTGGTGGCTTTTAAATTTTGTACCAGACATGATTTTAAATTTGAGGCAGCCGCATTGGTTGAATTCGATTTTAAATTTGAAATGCTTTTTAATTGTAATCCACCACCACCACCACCCGTACTACTACTACTACTATTATTAGTACCATTTAATAATTTTGTTGTTGTATTACCATCACACGATGGTGACGAGGGTGGTGATAGGGATGGTGGTCGATCACAGCGTGCATCCGATAAATCTGGATTTGGATTATTTTTATTTGGTAGAGTTTGGTCACGAGATCCACCGCTCGCTAATAGTTCACGCTCCTTGGAGTTGCGCCATTTCATGCGGCGATTTTGAAACCAAATTTTAACCTAGAAAATTATAGAAAGAAACATATAATTAATTGAAAATATCAAATATAATTATGAATATGGGAGAGAGGCCGCGCACTGATTGCAAACTTTCGCATAAATATTGTGTTTCAATGTTTGCCATTCACTTAAAATTACTCTATACTGTTAATTACTTTGTGTCGAATTCTGCGCAGTCTTTGGATTCGTAATGTATTTTTGATTGATTGCAAATTGGATTATTTTGGGGTGATTATTGCTATACGAGTAAAGTTGTTACAGTATTGTAAAATGAAATGTATCGAGTTTTATATGAAAGGGAGTAAATGTAACACGATATTTATGATTTGACCTATTAGATTGTGCAAGGAAATTGTTTGAACTAGGATACGGAATAACTTATTTGTATATTCATATTGGCAATGTGTATGTTTGTTAAAATTAGATATAGTTTCGTTTCCTTAATGTTTTTCAAATTGAGAGGAGATGGAATCGTACAAGTGTAAATTTTTTTATTTGGATCGAAATTTTGAGACTATAGGTGAAAAAAACTCCATTCAAATATCAAAATTATTAAATCGACAACTTAAACGCATAATGTGAACATTAAGGTAATATTATATGATCAGCACAACATAACGTATATCAATCTTAGAATTTAAATTCCGTATGAAGTCGAAGAGCGCCTAAACATTATGCCCTTTGTTATTTTTGTTTATAAATGGCATATCAAATTTAATACACAGCTAATCTCTATCTTCAGTTGTACAAAATTGCAACAGAATTGCTTAAAATTTTAAAATGACCCTGATAAACTGTCTAGTTGGTGCAGCTCCAAAAATATGCAGCTTAACATTGCCGAATGTAGCGTACTCAAAATTAATCAATAAATGCCTATACTCGTACATCTTTTATATATTGCATCAATACCCATGTCGGGGTGCATATCATATTGTTGTTACCCTATACAAGAGCAATGAACTGATTACAAACTTTAGCAGGCTATTCATATGTATATGAAGGAAAGTTACATTCTTATTCGATGCGATTTGTTGTTTAAGAGATACATTTAAATTTAACAACAATCTTATGTTACAAGAATTTCTTTAACTTTTAAAATAAAACTGGAACTCAAATTTTCAGAGTGCTCATTCTCAAAACTATACCTAACCGATTTTAATGGTTGATGGTTTAATTGAAAGGTAATAGGTGGGACCGGATGTCATGTTTTAATTTTATGATTTTTATGTTTTTAATGGATATATAACTGAATAAAAAAATACGTTGAAGAACATGATTGTTTTGTTATAATTGTTCTTTTAAGGCACAGGGCGTCAAATATTTAAAAATGTCATGCTCGTGGTGTTATATTGATCGCTAACAGGTTCGCTGTAATGATAAATGAATAGGAATTACAAAATAATTATTTCATTTCTTCCCTTTCAAAATGGCCGCCGAAATGAAATTTTTTAGTTTGTCTCATTTAGTTCTACTGGGCATACTTAAACACCAGCGTATCATTTTCTTTCGTCTTCTTGCAAAATACGTTTAAGCATGACAATCTACTAGTTAACGAAATTTATAAAAATTATTGTTAAAATATATTTACAAAATAAAGACAAAAATCTGGAAAAATATTGACAGTTACAATTTAGATTTTAAATTTCTTACAATTTAAATAGCCTTGCTTTGAAGAATAACTGCTTGAAAATCGCGAGTTCCCATTATTGCTTTTAAGTTCTCGAATTTACCAGTTTGTTGGATTTGCTTTATACTTCGGCTGTGTGCCATATTCAAGGTAAATGACATTTTCGGTAAAAAATTTAGTAAATTGAAATACTGTACTAAAAAGTAGAGTAAATAGTGAAAAAATGGTAATTGATTGTAGTTGCCGTTTTTCTGACATTAGTCAAAGTAATTTCAAATATTTATATCTACATAGTATATTAATATAAGATTTCCATTAATATATATATGTATTAATATAATTAAATATTTTATCTCGATTGACGAAAATGGAAAAAACCAAAAAAAAATTATTCGGAAACATGTAAGGCTAGGTATTATTTGACGTTTATTTTATCAGCTTAAACCAGTGAATTCAACTCTTTAAACCGCGGTATATTTTTCCCGTAAAGCCAATTTTTACTAAAAAATTTACTTCAAATTTGGCACGATATGAGAGGTAAATTTGTACTAAAATTGTAATTTACCGAATTTTGTGATTTACCTTGAGAATGGCACGCAGCCTCAGTATCTGAACAAAATTCAAAAATCAAGTCAGCCTAAAAGATTTTTGCCCATTTGTATAATTCTTACGTGAGGCTGACTCTGGACACCATTCCCTTGATAGCACCTCCTACCCCATAGCATAGGTCCTTTCCATGCGCTATTGCTTAAAAATGTCACATATTGGTTCCATAAATATTTAATCTTTTGATGTTTTATACAAAGGGCAAACTGTGTCCCTTCCGGAGAAGAGACAATTTGGACACCCCAAAACTCATCATCCTGATATTTCGTCTTGTTACCTTTATAGTACTCCTTAAATGTGCACATCATTAGGTGTTTTTGTACTTTGGCTTTTTCAATAGTTGAGCAATCGTCCTTTTCAGGCGTTATGCGACTGCACTGATTTGCAATTATTTAATTGTTACTTGTTTTCCAGTTGCTCCAAGAATCTACAAATAATAGCATCCAGTGTTCAGCGAGATGCTATGTAATTATACACTGAATTTTATTGGAATTTTAATATGGTTTTGTGATTTAGTGGTAACGCACTGGACTAGAGCGGCAAAGAATCAAATCATCGAACCAAATACGTGATTCTTATCCAATTTTATTTTTATTATTATTTTTTTTAGTATTGATGTAATGACCAAATATTTTACTGTAAATTAAATATTGCGCTTTATAGTTATTACAGTAATTACACAACAAAATACGTGGTACGCGTTTATGATGCGCCTAATGTATGCGAACACTATTTAAAAACTGTTATGAGGTGTAGTAAGCCATGAGAATTTTTCGATAAACAATTTTTTCCGTGTCATAAACTTCATAGCATGCTATGTTTGAAACAATATAACAATGAAAATTAAATACATTTTCTTACGTTGGATGTGGCTTAAGAGCTAACCAGCGAATCAGTAAGAATGCGGCATGCTTATAGTAACAATATTCGCCTGTTTTTAAATGCAGTACACTCGGTACAGGCATAGACAATCATAATAGATCTCTCATTTGACTAAAAACAGAAAATAAAAACAAAAATTTTCCATTCAAATGTTATCGATGTATTGCATCATTGCCTTATAAAATACACAACACAACGATACATTGGAATTATCAGAAGTTTTTGTTTTTTTCCTTTAGTTACTATGAAATGAGAAATCTAGTATGAATGTCTATGGTACAGGTTAGCATGTCAAATGTCATTAGTGTTTTGTATCGAAACTGTATGGTAAATTTAATAACACAAAAGAATTGTTTTATTCTAAAATGTTTATAAGTCGTGTATCGACGCGTTCGTACTTCGTAGCCATAAAATTAAACGTTAAACTTTATTGTAACCTTTACCACGACGATAATGACATCTGATGTGCGGAAACAAAAACAAACTCTTTTTTCATGCCCGACAGAATTTGACAAAATTATTTCCTTTCAGAATATTTGACATATCGGCCACCGAATCTGTAACAACTGACAAATACAGTATTAAAATTGTAATGTGAATAGAAAAATTATTATTTTTAAGAAAAGTGTGCCGTGAAAATTGCTGGTTCCACCCAGGATCACGAAAATGACACTATTCAAAACAATGGTCAACAATAAATTAATTTGTTTTTTTTCTTCAAAAAAACATAGTTTAAAAATAAAGGAGGTTTTTACTTTCTTTTTCGTTAGAAAAATAAAGTTTAGTAATCATGAAAATTTTTGACCTTGACTTATTTAGAGATTTATCCGTTTTGGGGTTTCGAAGTGGTGTCTGTCTACCGGTTCATTTGTCCGTTTGGGTTCTCTCTATTCTATAGCTCATATGGTTTAATCAATCGAACTGAAACTTCATATTTCAGTTTTTTTCGGTGAATTTTAGTGAAAATCGGCCAACCGGAAAAGTAACTTTCGTTGGCCAGAAAATTTATTTTGGAAATACATATCTCGAAAATATAAGATTTGCAGCAAAACAAGTACAACTTACAAAAAAAAAAAAAAAAATATTAAATTTGTAAAAAATTTGCTGTAAGTTGCTTAAAATTTACCGTTCGTAGATGAAAGCAGAGCCTTCTAGAGTATAGAGCCATAATCACATTGGTATTAAATCAATATAAATTGCAGAAATATTAAAATTAAATGGGCATGCAAAAAGAGTTTGTTTCTATTTCCGCTCATCAGATGTCATTCCGTCGTGATAAAGATTTACAATAAAGGTTGACGTTTAATTTTATGGCTACGAAGTTCAAACGCGTCCATAAACGACTTATAAACATTTTGAATATAAAAATTGTTTTGTGTTATTAAATACTCCATACAGTTTCGATACAAAACACTAATGAAATTTGACATACTAACTTGTACCGAGGGTGCTGCATTTAAAAACAGCGTCGAATATTATTACTATAAGCATGCCCCATTATGTCAAAAATATATTTTTCGAAATTTCATTTTGTAAAATACATCAAGGTTGGCTCTGGCGAAGTAAAATAGTACTTGCTAAATTTATCTTTAATTTTACTAGTGTACGTCGGATGTCTACAGTTGTTTCCAGAAAAATACAAAACTATCACACGTTCTTAATATTTTTTGAATTTGTTTTGCTATTCCTACAATTTTGGAACTTGAAATTTCTCCAGGTGAAATTTTTAGTTCGATTTTACCAAATTTGTAACCACCATCTATGTAATGTGTATTGATTTAATGACCACACAATTTGTAGTAAGCTTTTATTTTAATTTGACCAGAATGTCATTGGTATGAACATTTCTGCAATTTTGGTTTAAATAAATCAAATATTAAAAGAAAATGACTTCTTACTATATTAAAAAACTAAAAATTTATGAAATTTAAACATTTATGAAAATATTTCAGAGATCATAATCAAGAATTTGTAACGTTTTCATTTAAACAATTGTCTGAAAAAAAGTGATTTCTCATACAGTGCTGGGGGAAAAAATTGATCAAGCATATTTAATTACAAATTGGATGCTTTTTTTATAAAAATTTACCTGCAATTTAGGGGGAAAACCCGAAAAAATTACTTTGGCAAAATACGTTGATTGAAGCTAAAGTAATGGAATAAATTAAACACTTAGTACTCTTTCCGAAAGTTATATTTATTTATTTAGACATACTTATTTAAATAAGTATGTTGGCGAGGTAACTTAAAAGAAGTATGTTTCTATCCCTTTCTTACAAAAACAATCTAAAATGTAAACAAAATGATTTTTTTTTTGTAAGAATGGGATAGGAGATACTTATTTTAAGTTACCTCGCCAACATACTTATTTAAATAAGTATGGTCTAAATAAATAAGTATAACTTTCGGAAAGCCTTTAGTTTTTCATTTTTTTTGTTTTTTATTGGTTTATAGAAATTCTATCTTTAATATTAATATTTTCTTTGCCCGCTTTTTGCTTTGCGCCGTACACCACCGGTTTATTGAATTGGATACATTTTTCAAAGTCGCAGAAGGTATGGATTCTTAGATGTTCATCAACAAACATTATGAAGTTTCATTATATACGAAACATTTTTTATTGGGTTGAAGTCCGAACTATACGGGGGCCAATCCAACACATCGATATTTTTTCTTCGAAATAATTTTTACGTTTAAATGAAGAGATCAGAAACAAATAGGATTTTAGTAAGTTATTGTTGTTTATCTGAAATTCAATTTTATTATTTACAATTCAAAATTAATATTATGGTAGTTATTCATAACTTTCGCAATATTGCATGGAGTTGAAACACAGAGACCACAAATTCCTTATGTGTCAATTGCAGATAAACAGTTGCTGTGATTTTGGAACTAAGCATATTCGACCGGTTTGTTCTTCAGAAAAGACTCACCATTTGGATTCATTGGAGAAATTCACATTATTCGTCATGAGGAAATAGGAAATAAATTCAGAAAATATTAAGAACGTATGTGATAATTTTGTATTTTGTTCGGCACAGATGTTTCCGTAACATGATTTCTAAACAATTTTTTACTTACTCCTGCCGCTAAAGATGTTTTCACATCAAAAATTATGACGTATGATTATGATTCTTTACTCTAGAAGGCTTTGATTACAGACGTTGTCCTTTCGCTGTCCTATAATTCTTGTCCTCCCTGCGATGCCTTTTTTATTATTTTTATAAGCGACATCGAGAATAATTTTAAATCTTGCTGAAAATTTAACAATGCTCTGTTACGAATTTGCTTACCTTAAATGCTGCTAAATCACAATCAATTATAATTTAGAAACATTCCATTGATGCTAATGTTGTTCCGTCGGTGTTGTTAATAGTTAATTGGTTCCATCATTCCTTTTTCGGATTCTGTACGTAATCTTGGCTTATTTATCAACGAAATGTTAATCTGGGATTGCTATGTTAAGATCATGCAACCGTCTGTTTACAACATCATCAGAGTGTTTTAGTCTTTTTCTTTGAAATTTTTTATTTTAGGCGAAAATTATTTATTGCTTTCATTTTCCACATTTTCTTTATTTTGTTTGGTATAAGCAAAGATTGTGAAAGAAGATTAACCCTAGCATTTAATGCCTGTGCTCACAATGTGCTGCTAAAATACTTAAGCCCTAACACAATAGTGATCATCTGTCAGTATTAATGCCCTTGACCTTCAGGTCAATTTTTAAGGTCATTTAAAGGTAAAGGTCCTTTTTCTAAATGGAAACCCCTATTTTTGACACCGGATTCGAAAAGAATGAGAAATTTTACCTGAAGGAATATATTTTTGTTATAATGCTTATAATTTGCTATGAAAATTATTTTTTCTTTTGTAGTTTTTTTAAAATTTTTATAGCAACTCATAAGCATTATAATTTATAACTAAAATATATTCCTTCAGGTGACTTTAGGAGGTTATGGAAATACATATTCGGATGTAAAATTTTCCACTATTTTGGAACCTGGTGTCAAAAATAGGGATGCCCATTAAAAAATGACCTTAACCAGTTTGTAATTAAATTTTTCGTATGTCTCATTCAGATCGAAACTGAACTTGTGATTCCTAATAATTTCGCTCTTCGTAAAAATAATTATCTGGTTTCAGAAGAACTTTAAATTACAAATTTCAGACTTCTGCTAGATTTTAGCTTCTATAGCTCCAGTCTTTTTCCTGATCCAGATGTTTATTTTCAACTAATTATTTCACAATTCACTCGTGAACTGCGTTCCCCAATGCTGCATACGGCATACCTAATATTAGTTACTCTGGTTACTTCACTCAGTGCATTTAGAACGATTGTAAAACCACTAATCCGGACAGTTTAAAATCAGATTCATTAAGAACCTTTTAATTATACAAAGTTGATTTGGAGTCTATTAGTTTAAGTTAATTTTCCGAAAATATCATCTTACACAATGATTTGGATAATGTAAAAAAAAAAATCAGCCTCTTTTGTAAACAGAGCAGCACATCAAATTCGTTGGGTATAATTATTCTCGACAAGAATGAATCGATATCTCACAGACATATGTACTGTAACAATACGCAAGTCAAATGTAAAAAAATTGTCGTTCTTTCATTTAATCGCAATAAAAAAATCTTCTTTTTGTGTTTGTGGGTGACAATTTAATATATCCTTTTTGTCGGAATGTATGTATAGGTTATTTCCCCTTACACATTCATCGATGATTTAAAGGAAAACCGAAAAATTACTTACATAAGGGGATGGAAACCAAAAAAAAAAAAATTTCTCTCCCATCAAAAACATATGTTATTATCTATTGTTATTTTATGATAATAAAATAAACCCCTGCACCGCATATAAGGATATATACCGTTATAAGGATGTAAACGACGATGAGTATATTTCGAAGGAATATAATGGGAAAGTTGTTGCCTTTCGATTTTGGTTTATTCATCTCTGTATATACTCTGTAGAGGGAAAATGGAAAATAGAAATAATTTGTTGATGTCGACTTAACTGTATACATAGGAGAGGAGGAAAATATGTTATTTTTATAAATGGGAAAATTGATTTAAGAAGTTAATATTTTGTTTAGTAAACGTCTACCGTGATGGAGTGAAACGATTAGGGATTAATCGATTGTATGATTGGAATTTAAATTAAGATTTATTGTGACCTAATTATAGTTAAATTGATTGTATGCCGTGTGGCAACTTTAGCAGTTTTTGGATAAATCGATTCTTTCTATAATTGTTAACATCTTTTAGAATTATCTCAAGTTGCAAATAATTGATTGAATTTAGACGGCTTTTCAACAAAACCACTAGAACGGTTCTGTTTAACTGTAGAAGATTGAGCCATCTAATAAGGTTTTCTTATTTTGCAACTGCTGAAACAGATTTTTGTATGGAACTTGTTTCAAATTCTGCCTATTTGATTTCTTGATAGGATAATCTGGTTTCATTAACTCAAAACATTTTCATAGAACTGGTCCCTTCTCAGAAATAAGTTTTTTATGTTTCCAAAAAAAAAAAAAAATCCTTGACGAAATCCCCCAAAAAAATTAAAACTGTCAAAACCAGATACCAACAGAAATGTATAAATGAAAATATTGCCAAAAGGACAATGGATAAATTAAAGAATATGGTTGGTTGATTTTAAGTAGGAGTACGAATAAAAAAATCCTTTCACTTTAAACCCATAAAAAATTTCTTTTTCTAAAAAAATTCCTAATCAAAAACTAATCTATTGTTTACCAAAAGCAAAAACAAAAAAAAAATATCTAATCATCATCATCATCATCATCATCATCATCATCATCAACATCATGATGAATTTGTTCTGGTGTTGATATAAATTCCCCAGAGGATAATTACATTATTTATCAAATAAAATCTACATGGATTGTAAATAATCTTAAGGCTAATCTACTTGTCGCCCCTTATATATGAAACGTAAAGTGTGTTTGTGTATCTCTTATTGCTGTTTGGAAATTAATTTCTTCTTAAATATTCTGTTAAACAATATATTCAATTGAAATTGGTGATTTAAATTACTAAAACATTATTTTGGGTGCACCACCCTCTTTAGTTTATAAAAAAAATCTTATCCACCCTTTGTTGTTGAAGATTTTAGATTTTATTTTTTTATGGTTAAATGATTAAAAAGCGGAAAATCAAATAAATAAAAAAAAAAAAATCAAATCCACCCTTCGTTTGCTTTAAGGATTTAAAAGGAAATATGCTCTTAGATCACAACTTGTGGTTTTTACGGTTCGAACGGGGCATCAATGAGTGTTTGATGTGTGTGATCGATAAGAATTCATCGTTTTTGGTTAGGAGTTTTTATTCCTGTCAAATATACAAAACTACCCAACATACAAAAGATCGACAATATTGCGAGTTAGATAGTATGATCCTAAGCCTCTGTTAAACATTTTGGCATGGAATAGTTGACCCATTCGTTGTATAATGAATTCGTTGAGAATTTTAAAGAGTATAGTTAGAAAAGTAAAACAGTTTTTGCGTTAACTGGAAGGCCTTTTTAGCCACTTGTTGTAGTCGAACGAAATATCGATACATCATGAAATGATGGTGACATTCGTGGATAACTAAAAATGTTTTTCTCAAAATATCCAGCCAATTGTAACAAAACGACTATATAGAGTTCAAGCTTACCCGCTACGCATGCGAGATGAAACCACCAACCACTAAAAATATAAAGAACAGGCGGATGTAACAACTGCCGGGTAAATTATAGTACGGTAGGCAGTGTGCGAAGAACTGCCTAGTTTTAACGGAGATCCATCGGAGTGCGGTTCAACTCAACGATGTAGGTTTATGAATAAAGAAAAGTTGGTGGGCTTAAGCTAAAAAAAATTCATCTGCGCCGAAAAGTATAGGAAATTTAAACCTACCAGCACAGTCACTTGGTCATCTTGTCACCTATAAGGTCTAACCGTACAAGGAATAAAGAAGGTGCCGAAAATAGAAGTGCCACTTGGCGTCAAAGAAGGGCAAGCGGAGGAGCCAATTATTACTGCGATACCAGGATTAGGGTGGATAATGCTACTGTTAATGCAACAAAATTTTCCATCAACAAGTGAAATAGTTTTTCATCTAGTCTAAAGATGATCAGAGAGCAAAAAAAAATCAAAGAAAAATACCACAAAAGACGAGCTACGACAATAATTCTCACACATAAAAAAAACAGATGGGCGCATTGGAAATACGACACTTAATCCACATAAACTGTTAAAGTGGTGTTAACTGGTATGCGTCGAGGGATACGTGCTCGGAATTTTAAATCAATTAGAACCAAGCATGAGCAAGGAAAGGTAGAACTCTCAGCAGAAGAAGTAGAAGCGACGACAAATTTCGAAAGATATCCCTATATCCCTGATTGATGTACCTCATATTACTAACGAAGAAACATCGGATGACTGGCTGATCGCTGATTTAAAACATCGAAAATACATGAATTACGACGACCCAGAATTGGCAGATATACCTAGCGCAAGACTATCAGCTTTTCAAGGCCATTTTCGTAAATATGGGAATCAATCTTTTTGAACCAGTCAGTGACTGTTGGTCGTTGCGAAATCAATGGAAATGGAGAGTCAGGAGATGATAAAAGAGGCTGGAGGCGACAATACATATTACAAATTCATGGAAGAGGAGCATTGTTACTGAAGTCAACATTGGTAGTGGAAAACTGGCAACGTAGCCATCTCAGAAATAACTCAAGAAGAAGAAGAAGGTTATCGAGCCCACCTCCAAATAACATAGTACACAATTATTTTCACAGTAAGCGTGCTAGCTTTTCTTTTGCAAAATTGGCCGAAACTGAATGGAATAAATTTATTTACACCCGGTTTCACAAAAAACCTAGGAAAATATCTCTAGAAAAATTATTAAATTTGACTTAAGCTGTTATGCCTTGTGACCACAGATTTTGTTGGTTTGTTGTTTGTGTGGGCAAAATTTTATAATCGAGTTTTATTCAACTTCCCAATGTTCAATTGAGCAGAAATTTTGCACAAAACTTTGATTCTGGTGACAATACAAATACAATACAGTATATTCAGTATTGTAATATGTTCAAAATGGCCGCCGCCCTAAGATAACGGATCACCTAATTTTCCAAAACCTCCTTGAGATGAGTATTAAATGAAAGTGTTTGCAAAGCACAATACCTGGCGTCATTCTAAATTCAATATGGCGGATGCCCAAGATGGCCAACGCACCAAGGTGGTGAACTAAATTTCTTTTACCCACTCCTTGACATCGGGATCGAATGAAAGAATTTTACGAGCAGATTAATTTATAAAAAATTCCATTTCTCAAGCATTTTTCCCATATAACATACAAAAAGATACGTATGTATATGAAAATTTCTATTTTACAAAACCGTTTCGTTAAATTTTATATGAAAGAAAAATGCACATTTGTAATTAAACCGTTAACAGACGAGAGGCCTCGCTAAGAGGACGTAACAACTATGCCATAGAAAACGAAATGACTCAATAAAAGGACAAGTGAATTAGGGTATGGAGATTAAAACACGAATATATATAGAACCTGTGGTTGTGGATAGTACACTAAAAGACTTCGAAGCTCGTTATGTATTTGTCGGAAAAACCACATCGAAACATCTTTCGAGTCAATCAGTCGATCGTTTTTATGTTTTTATAAAACTTATTGATTTTATATGCGTTGTAAAATCTATGTCAAAATCCTAAAATAAAATTCAACCACGGAAGCCAGTCGCATGATTTTAAAAGAATAAGGTATACCGGATGAATTTAAATGGCTAGGATTAACTAGGTAAACCCCAATAACTTTTCAATCGGACACAATAGACACATGGGTCTCTACCGACGACATGTTTACCGATCGTTGAAAATCTCGAAATATTGATTTTCTTAACCATGAAATATATTTGTTTCATTCGCATATTATTATAGAAAAACATTTTTTTTTAATTCGCCTGAATGTATACTTTTTTAAACACATACATATATGTATGTACAATTTTGTTGTTGTTGTTTAATCTAGTTTTATTGAAAAACTTCATTCGCATCTGTCCTGCACATTTTCTAAAATAACTAGGCCATATATCTGTATATGTATGTCACCAAGCTGATCCAATTGTGATGAACATACTATATTTCACAGAATCTGGAATTTTTAATAATTTTGGATGATTTTAAAAGTTGTTATATCGCCAGCCATACAAATGTCCACGAGGTTTTTCCCTCTTTCTCGAATATCCCTTATTTTCGGATAACTTGGCCATATGCTTATGTTAACGAACGTTTTTCCTTTTATTATTTCTTCCTCTCCATTTGCCATTCTTAATTTTAACCCATCAGCCAGCTGCACAGCTCTTCCAATCAAGTCTTCCCGGACAATCGTGTGCGTTGCTCCAGTAACCAGCGTAATGACACACTTTCTTCCATCAACATCGCCCTCGATTGTTACGCTGCTACCGCCTCGTTCTACACTCGTGACAAGGATGTAAGTTATGGGGCAACAAGACGGTGAAGCCAGTTTCTGCTCCTTCAAACTAACTTGTAATCTTTCCGTCTTACCCACTTTTGCCGTTAACTCATCCAATACCTACTCTCCGCTGGGTGCCTCTTCCATTGAAGCTGGTGATCCGTGCTGTTTCCCTCTTGCTTCCCAACAATCTCGTGAGATGTGGCCAATCTTTTTACACACCAAGCGAGTGTGTACGTTGCCTCCAGACCTCTGTCCCGACGCTCGCCCGCATAAAAGGACGCGATCTTCTCCTTCCGTGTATTACTTTCCGACAGTCCCTTGAGATATGACCCAACTTGTCGCATTCCCAACATCTAAGCCTGCCTCTTCCGATTGTTGATACCATCTGCTCGATGTTCCCGTTGTTGCCTGAATTCGTTTGGCGCCCAAATAATGACGGTCTGCTAATAGTCTGCACAGCCTCGTTCAACATCGCAAGCGATGGTTTCTGCGAAAGTCGCCTTATCTGACAACATCACCGCCTTGTGTGTCTCTGGATCTCGATTGCAGTCAATGAATGCACCAATATTAAGCCTTTCCATATAATTGGCTGACGTATTTGTATGTGCTAGACGTACTAGTCGCTCTTGCAGATGAAAATTCCTGAAGCGATTCTCTTCCCTTTTGGCAGTGGCTTTGGCTTTTCAATTCCATGCAATAGATTTCCTGTTTATGGTCACTGCCGTGCTTCCGATCTAGCGCCTTCATAATTTCAAAATAGCTGTTGCGCTCTTGTTCTGAGATGGGTTGTAAAGCCTCTGCTGCTTCGCATTTCAAATTGAAATTTGAAAATGACAAAAGATGTTGTTCCGTCGAATGTTGGTAGCTTTAATTTGATTGAGTAAACGGTCTGAACCACTTGCGTCGTTGTTTCACTTGTCTTGACATCAGTTAATTCTTTCTCGAGACCTTTAAATATTTCTTCAACCTGTTGGACCTCCGTATGTAATGTTTCTTCGACCTGGTGCACCTTTGTTTTTAATTTTTCTTTAATATATTGAACATTCATTTGCAGCTTCTCTACTTGGCCGTGTATGTTATATTCAAGAAGTTTCGCGTCCTTTCTCTTTTGACCATCTAAAATTTGGTAATTAATTTCCTCGCCTGGTTGCTCCATCTAACGTTTAATCTCTTTGTTTGACTGGTTTATTTTCTCGCTCAACTCTTGTTTCATTTCTTGGTTTGACTGCTCCATTTGTTGTTTCATCTGCTTCATAGCAGCCATTAACTGCGACAAATCAAAATTTCCAGATGATAGTTGTGTTGTTTCGATCAATGTGTTTCATTTCATTTCTTTCCGCTCCCTCTCCTATGGTTACATCATTCGTTACTTCCACGACAAAATTATGATGATATACGTGTCTAGCCCTTCTCCCTTGAATGAATATAGATGAAAGTTAGGTGTTCTTACTCCATTAAGCTATTCTCTCCTGAAATTAGCACTCATGCCAGAGAATTAAAATTTCTAAAATATGAGGTGCAAATGATACGACAAATCCTATCGAGTTATTGCACCCCATATAAAAACCAAAAATATTAAAAATGATCAATCCAATTATCACACAAATTTAAAATACACGAAGATCGTACACAGATTAGGTATACAAACAAATAACTTTAATTTAATAAACAAACAATTAGTTAAACAAAATCCCATTCATGCAAGCACACACTGAAAAACCGCTTAAAAATAATTAATACGATAATAAACATAAATATTTTCAAAATATTCATCGAAGCATAACTAAACATATAGAAAAAAAAATTAAACGGAGAGATGCTATCAGGAAATGTTTTATTTACGCACATTGTTCACATATAATAGGTGGCACGTGCCACCCTACGGTAAGCAAATATATTAAAATGCCGCAGACGACACTCGTTCTCATATTGGCATGCGAAAGATCTGAGATGGGAAGAAGAATGAGTGTGCGAGAAACGCACAAAAAAAAAAAACACTGAGCTTTGGTTTTTATGGATTTTGCCTCCTTTGAATGTAGTTTTTATGCATGCAGCATAGTTTTATGTTGATGACATATTCTTTTTTGTATGCTTATTTTTCTATGTAATCATCATAAATTAATGTTTCTTACGTCTGGTTTTGATTTTTGTAGATTTTTATGTACACATGCATTAAAAAATTAGTTTTTGAGGAGAAACCAGCAAAAATGTTTGTTTTATGTTTTTCAACAATGCGGAAATTATTTATTTGTTACAAATGTAATCAATTATAAACAAGCATAAAAATATCTTTATAACATATAACAATAATAGTAATAATCGTACAATACATAATAATATGTTCTTTGGGGATAACATATTTTTCGAGCAACACAAATTTTTTTTTATTTTAATTTTTTTTATGTTCAACATAACCATTTTCACAGTATGGACATACAAAAACATCGTTGCGACGAGGATGATGATGATGATGATAACAATAATAATATTACAAGAATCGTTTTATTATTTAAAAATAATAGAAAATAATTTTCTAAAATAGAAAATTTAATTTTGTTACAGAAAAAAAAAATTATTTTATTTTGTATATAACAAGAGGATCTAGTGTTTATGACAGATACGAGAAAAGGCGGGAAAATTTATATTCAAATTTTTTTTTTATTTCCCATTTTATATATTATTTAACGAGTAAGTTGAGAGTAGTATTCTGTTTATAAATTATAGATTTTATTTTATATGTTTATTTCTATAACTATTTCTAATTTTTGTTATATCTCTTATGGTAATAAAATGTAGTTTTACGCTAGCTATACATTTAAAATTAGCACAAAAAAAATTCTATTTAATTGATGATTGCTCTAGGAGATCTCTGTAATTAAAATAATTTTATAATGATTTACAATAATTGTAGGTTTTCAATTTACGTTCGGTTCCATGGAATGGTTGAAAATTAGTTATAACTGGATTATAAACTAAAAAGATCTGTTTCGTTGAGAGCCAGTGAAAAAACTTGTGTGTAATTCATAACGGCTTTAGTCGCTGTAGACCTTAAACTAAAAAGTAAGGGCTTTTACGGATGATTTTACATGTGATGGAGCATCACACAAAAATCTTACACATCGACAAACTAAAATGCCTTAGCAGAATCGAGCCTTAAACCCAAGCTGCTCTACTACCAAGCCACAACCCAGACAACAAACTTGATTTAATTTTTATTGGTATATATTGTTTGAAAAATAGCATGTTATACTTTCGCTAAGCAGTTTATGACGGGGAAAAAATTGTTTTACCGAAAAATTTCCATGGCTTACTACAACTCATAATATAATAATTTTTAAATAATTTTTAGTAGTGTTTGCATACATTTAGGCGCAGCATAAACGCAAACATAAACGCCTAGAAGTTTCTTTTGATGCTATGTTTTAAAATTGTTAGTTATTCCAATATGGATTTAAATTTTTTCATAGAGGCGTCCTTGATCATATACTGAATTTAGTTGTAGCTAACTTACTGACATATAGAGACTTAAGTGTTCTTTGAGATGGTTCCTATTTTCTTAGTCGTCTGTAGAAATAGCAGTCAAGTTTTAATATTCCTTCTATAAACCCTAGATGACTGGTATAAAAATTATCGTATTACACTAATTTTTTACGACAATTTTCATTTAAAATGGATTTATGCCGCTTACTCAGGGCCGTTCTTATATATTTAGGCGCCCTGGGCTAAAAATATTAGGCGCCTTTGTAGAAGCTAAAGAAAACTTCCCAGTGCAGAATCATCTTCTGTTTTAAAACCAGTACATTCGACACCATGAAATTCTAGAGAAAATACAAGACATGAAGTTCGAACAGCATTTAGAAAGAGAACCAATTAATTCCAGAAACGAAAAAAAAGTTAGTGATTTCGACAATCGGAGACGATACAATGAATAAAATGAGAACACCGCATATGATTGTGAAAATGCGTACTAGCATTGATACCTCTATCAATAGGCGTTGAGACCTGTAATTGTCATTCAAATGGCCATTTGGATCTGTCGAATATTTCTACACGTTCCGTGGAAAATTAAATTTTTTTCAAAATCAACTGAACACAAATTCAGAGCCACAAAATTCGAAAATCTGCAAATGTGCTCCGATTTCGATGATTGATACGTCTACCAATAGGCGTTGAGACCTGTAATTATCATACAAACGGCCATTTGGATCGGTCGAATATTTTTACACGTTTATTGGAAAACTCAATTTTTTGGAAAATCAATTGAACAAATTCAGCCCACAAATTCAGAGCCACAAAATTCGAAAATCTGCAAATGTGCTCCGAGTTCGATGATTGATACGTCTACCAATAGGCGTTGAGACCTGTAATTATCATACAAACGGCCATTTGGATCGGTCGAATATTTCTGCACGTTTCGTGGAAATTTTTTTTTCAAAATCAACTGAAATATAGCCCACAAATTCAGCGCCACAAAATTCGAAAATCTGCAAATGTGCTCCGATTTCGATGATTGATACCTCTATCAATAGGCGTTGAGACCTGTAATTGTCATACAAACGACTATTTGGATCGGTCGAATATTTTTACACGTTTATTGCAAAACTCAATTTTTTTTGAAAATCAACTGAACTATAGCCCACAAATTCAGAGCCACAAAATTCGAAAATCTGCAAATGTGCTCCGATTTCGATAATTGATACCTCTATCAATAGGCGTTGAGACCTGTAATTGTCATACAAACGGCCATTTGGATCGGTCGAATATTTCTACACGTTTCGTGGAAAATTAAATTTTTTTGAAAATCAACTGAACTATAGCCCACAAATTCAGCTCCACAAAATTCGAAAATCTGCAAATATGCTCCGATTTCGATAATTGATACCTCTATTAATAGGCGTTGAGACCTGTAATTGTCATACAAACGGCCATTTGGATCGGTCGAATATTTCTGCACGTTTCGTGGAAAATTAAATTTTTTTGAAAATCAACTGAACTATAGCCCACAAATTCAGCGCCACAAAATTCGAAAATCTGCAAATGTGCTCCGATTTCGATGATTGATACCTCTATTAATAGGCGTTGAGACCTGTAATTGTCATACAAACGGCTATTTGGATCGGTCGAATATTTTTACACGTTTATTGGATAACTCAATTTTTTTTGAAAATCAACTGAACTATAGCCTACAAATTCAGAGCCACAAAATTCGATAATCTGCAAACGTGCTCCGATTTCGATGATTGATGTCTACCAATAGGCGTTGAGACCTGTAATTATCATACAAACGGCCATTTGGATCGGTCGAATATTTCTGCACGTTTCGTACAAAATTCAATTTTTTTCAAAATCAATTGAACTATGTATAGCCCACAAATTCAGAGCCACAAAATTCGAAAATCTGCAAATGTGCTCCGATTTCGATAATTGATACCTCTATCAATAGGCGTTGAGACCTGTAATTGTCATACAAACGGCTATTTGGATCGGTCGAATATTTTTACACGTTTATTGGATAACTCAATTTTTTTTCAAAATCAACTGAACTATAGCCCACAAATTCAGAGCCACAAAATTCGATAATCTGCAAATGTGCTCCGATTTCGATGATTGATACGTCTACCAATAGGCGTTGAGACCTGTAATTGTCATACAAACGGCCATTTGGACCGGTCGAATATTTTTACACGTTTACTGGAAAACTCAATTTTTTTTTAAAATCAACTGAACTATAGCCCACAAATTCAGAGCCACAAAATTCGATAATCTGCAAATGTGCTCCGATTTCGATGATTGATACCTCTATCAATAGGCGTTGAGACCTGTAATTGTCATACAAACGGCTATTTGGATCGGTCGAATATTTCTGCACGTTTCGTGGAATTATTTTTTTCAAAATCAACTGAAATATAGCCCACAAATTCAGCGCCACAAAATTCGAAAATCTGCAAATGTGCTCCGATTTCGATAATTGATACCTCTACCAATAGGCGTTGAGACCTGTAATTGTCATACAAACGGCTATTTGGATCGGTCGAATATTTTTACACGTTTATTGGAAAACTCAATTTTTTTGAAAATCAACTGAAATATAGCCCACAAATTCAGAGCCACAAAATTCGAAAATCTGCAAATGTGCTCCGAATTCGATGATTGATACCTCTACCAATAGGCGTTGAGACCTGTAATTATCATACAAACGGCTATTTGGATCGGTCGAATATTTTTACACGTTTATTGGAAAACTCAATTTTTTTTTGAAAATCAACTGAAATATAGCCCACAAATTCAGAGCCACAAAATTCGAAAATTTGCAAATGTGCTCCGATTTCGATAATTGATACCTCTATCAATAGGCGTTGAGACCTGTAATTGCCATACAAACGACTATTTGGATCGGTCGAATATTTTTACACGTTTTATGAAAAACTCAATTTTTTTTGAAAATCAACTGAACTATAGCCCACAAATCAGAGCCACAAAATTTGAAAATCTGCAAATGTGCTCCGATTTCGATGATTGAACGTCTACCAATAGGCGTTGAGACCTGTAATTATCATACAAACGGCTATTTGGATCGGTCGAATATTTTTACACGTTTATTGGAAAACTCAATTTTTTTGAAAATCAACTGAACTATAGCCCACAAATTCAGAGCCACAAAATTCGATAATCTGCAAATGTGCTCCGATTTCGATGATTGATACCTCTATCAATATGCTTTGAGACCTGTAATTGTCATACGAACGACTATTTGGATCGGTCGAATATTTTTACACGTTTATTGAAAATCCAATTTTTTTTGAAAATCAACTGAAATATAGCCCACAAATTCAGCGCCACAAAATTCGAGAATCTGCAAATGTGCCGATTTCGATGATTGATACCTCTATCAATAGGCGTTGAGACCTGTAATTGTCATACGAACGACTATTTGGATCGGTCGAATATTTTTACACGTTTATTGGAAAATCCAATTTTTTTTGAAAATCAACTGAAATATAGCCCACAATTCAGCGCCACAAAATTCGAGAATCTGCAAATGTGCTCCGATTTCGATGATTGATACCTCTATCAATAGGCGTTGAGACCTGTAATTGTCATACAAACGGCTATTTGAATAGGTCGAATATTTTTACACGTTTTATGGAAAATTCAATTTTTTTTTAAATCAACTGAACTATAGCCCACAAATTCAGAGCCACAAAATTCGATAATCTGCAAATGTGCTCCGATTTCGATGATTGATACGTCTACCAATAGGCGTTGAGACCTGTAATTGTCATACAAACGGCTATTTGGATCGGTCGAATATTTTTACACGTTTACTGGAAAACTCAATTTTTTTTTAAAATCAACTGAACTATAGCCCACAAATTCAGAGCCACAAAATTCGATAATCTGCAAATGTGCTCCGATTTCGATGATTGATACCTCTATCAATAGGCGTTGAGACCTGTAATTGTCATACGAACGACTATTTGGATCGGTCGAATGTTTTTACACGTTTATTGGAAAACTCAATTTTTTTTGAAAATCAACTGAACTATAGCCCACAAATTCAGAGCCACAAAATTCGATAATCTGCAAATGTGCTCCGATTTCGATGATTGATACCTCTATCAATATGCTTTGAGACCTGTAATTATCATACAAACGGCCATTTGGATCGGTCGAATATTTCTACACGTTTCGTGGATTTTTTTTTTCTAAATCAACTGAAATATAGCCCACAAATTCAGCGCCACAAAATTGGAAAATCTGCAAATGTGCTCCGATTTCGTAAATTGAACCCCTATCAATAGGCGTTGAGACCTGTAATTGTCATACAAACGGCCATTTGGATCGGTCGAATATTTTTACACGTTTATTGGAAAACTCAATTTTTTTTGAAAATCAACGGAAATATAGCCCACAAATTCAGCGCCACAAAATTCGAAAATCTGCAAATGTGCTCCGATTTCGATGATTGATACCTCTATCAATAGGCGTTGAGACCTGTAATTGTCATACAAACGGCTATTTGAATAGGTCGAATATTTTTACACGTTTCATGGAAAATTCAATTTTTTTTTAAATCAACTGAACCCCACAAATTCAGAGCCACAAAATTCGAAAATCTGCAAATGTGCTCCGATTTCGATGATTGATAGGTCTACCAATAGGCGTTGAGACCTGTAATTATCATACAAACGGCCATTTGGATCGGTCGAATATTTCTACACGTTTCGTGGAATTTTTTTTTTCTAAATCAACTGAAATATAGCCCACAAATTCAGCGCCACAAAATTGGAAAATCTGCAAATGTGCTCCGATTTCGTAAATTGAACCCCTATCAATAGGCGTTGAGACCTGTAATTGTCATACAAACGGCCATTTGGATCGGTCGAATATTTTTACACGTTTATTGGAAAACTCAATTTTTTTTGAAAATCAACGGAAATATAGCCCACAAATTCAGCGCCACAAAATTCGAAAATCTGCAAATGTGCTCCGATTTCGATGATTGATACGTCTACCAATAGGCGTTGAGACCTGTAATTGTCATACAAACGGCTATTTGGATCGGTCGAATATTTTTACACGTTTATTGGAAAACTCAATTTTTTTTGAAAATCAACTGAACTATGTATAGCCCACAAATTGAGAGCCACAAAATTCGAAAATCTGCAAATGTGCTCCGATTTCGATGATTGATACGTCTACCAATAGGCGTTGAGACCTGTAATTGTCATACGAACGACTATTTGGATCGGTCGAATATTTTTACACGTTTATTGGAAAACTCAATTTTTTTGAAAATCAACTGAACTATAGCCCACAAATTCAGAGCCACAAAACTCGATAATCTGCAAATGTGCTCCGATTTCGATGATTGATACCTCTATCAATATGCTTTGAGACCTGTAATTGTCATACGAACGACTATTTGGATCGGTCGAATATTTTTACACGTTTATTGGAAAATCCAATTTTTTTTGAAAATCAACTGAAATATAGCCCACAAATTCAGCGCCACAAAATTCGAGAATCTGCAAATGTGCTCCGATTTCGATGATTGATACCTCTATCAATAGGCGTTGAGACCTGTAATTATCATACAAACGGCCATTTGGATCGGTCGAATATTTCTGCACGTTTATTGGAAAACTCAATTTTTTTTTGAAAATCAACTGAAATATAGCCCACAAATTCAGAGCCACAAAATTCGAAAATCTGCAAATGTGCTCCGATTTCGATGATTGATACGTCTACCAATAGGCGTTGAGACCTGTAATTGTCATACAAACGGCTATTTGGATCGGTCGAATATTTTTACACGTTTACTGGAAAACTCAATTTTTTTTGAAAATCAACTGAACTATAGCCCACAAATTCAGAGCCACAAAATTCGATAATCTGCAAATGTGCTCCGATTTCGATGATTGATACGTCTACCAATAGGCGTTGAGACCTGTAATTATCATACAAACGGCCATTTGGACCGGTCGAATATTTTTACACGTTTACTGGAAAACTCAATTTTTTTTTAAAATCAACTGAACTATAGCCCACAAATTCAGAGCCACAAAATTCGATAATCTGCAAATGTGCTCCGATTTCGATGATTGATACCTCTATCAATAGGCGTTGAGACCTGTAATTGTCATACAAACGGCTATTTGGATCGGTCGAATATTTCTGCACGTTTCGTGGAATTATTTTTTTCAAAATCAACTGAAATATAGCCCACAAATTCAGCGCCACAAAATTCGAAAATCTGCAAATGTGCTCCGATTTCGATAATTGATACCTCTACCAATAGGCGTTGAGACCTGTAATTGTCATACAAACGGCTATTTGGATCGGTCGAATATTTTTACACGTTTATTGGAAAACTCAATTTTTTTGAAAATCAACTGAAATATAGCCCACAAATTCAGAGCCACAAAATTCGAAAATCTGCAAATGTGCTCCGAATTCGATGATTGATACCTCTACCAATAGGCGTTGAGACCTGTAATTATCATACAAACGGCTATTTGGATCGGTCGAATATTTTTACACGTTTATTGGAAAACTCAATTTTTTTTTGAAAATCAACTGAAATATAGCCCACAAATTCAGAGCCACAAAATTCGAAAATTTGCAAATGTGCTCCGATTTCGATAATTGATACCTCTATCAATAGGCGTTGAGACCTGTAATTGCCATACAAACGACTATTTGGATCGGTCGAATATTTTTACACGTTTATTGGAAAACTCAATTTTTTTTGAAAATCAACTGAACTATAGCCCACAAATTCAGAGCCACAAAATTTGAAAATCTGCAAATGTGCTCCGATTTCGATGATTGAACGTCTACCAATAGGCGTTGAGACCTGTAATTATCATACAAACGGCCATTTGGATCGGTCGAATATTTCTGCACGTTTATTGGAAAACTCAATTTTTTTTTGAAAATCAACTGAAATATAGCCCACAAATTCAGAGCCACAAAATTCGAAAATCTGCAAATGTGCTCCGATTTCGATGATTGATACGTCTACCAATAGGCGTTGAGACCTGTAATTGTCATACAAACGGCTATTTGGATCGGTCGAATATTTTTACACGTTTATTGGATAACTCAATTTTTTTTGAAAATCAACTGAACTATAGCCCACAAATTCAGAGCCACAAAATTCGATAATCTGCAAATGTGCTCCGATTTCGATGATTGATACGTCTACCAATAGGCGTTGAGACCTGTAATTGTCATACAAACGGCCATTTGGACCGGTCGAATATTTTTACACGTTTACTGGAAAACTCAATTTTTTTTTAAAATCAACTGAACTATAGCCCACAAATTCAGAGCCACAAAATTCGATAATCTGCAAATGTGCTCCGATTTCGATGATTGATACCTCTATCAATAGGCGTTGAGACCTGTAATTGTCATACAAACGGCTATTTGGATCGGTCGAATATTTCTGCACGTTTCGTGGAATTATTTTTTTCAAAATCAACTGAAATATAGCCCACAAATTCAGCGCCACAAAATTCGAAAATCTGCAAATGTGCTCCGATTTCGATAATTGATACCTCTACCAATAGGCGTTGAGACCTGTAATTATCATACAAACGGCTATTTGGATCGGTCGAATATTTTTACACGTTTATTGGAAAACTCAATTTTTTTTTGAAAATCAACTGAAATATAGCCCACAAATTCAGAGCCACAAAATTCGAAAATTTGCAAATGTGCTCCGATTTCGATAATTGATACCTCTATCAATAGGCGTTGAGACCTGTAATTGCCATACAAACGACTATTTGGATCGGTCGAATATTTTTACACGTTTATTGGAAAACTCAATTTTTTTTGAAAATCAACTGAACTATAGCCCACAAATTCAGAGCCACAAAATTCGATAATCTGCAAATGTGCTCCGATTTCGATGATTGATACCTCTATCAATAGGCGTTGAGACCTGTAATTGTCATACGAACGACTATTTGGATCGGTCGAATGTTTTTACACGTTTATTGGAAAACTCAATTTTTTTGAAAATCAACTGAAATATAGCCCACAAATTCAGAGCCACAAAATTCGAAAATCTGCAAATGTGCTCCGAATTCGATGATTGATACCTCTACCAATAGGCGTTGAGACCTGTAATTATCATACAAACGGCTATTTGGATCGGTCGAATATTTTTACACGTTTATTGGAAAACTCAATTTTTTTTTGAAAATCAACTGAAATATAGCCCACAAATTCAGAGCCACAAAATTCGAAAATTTGCAAATGTGCTCCGATTTCGATAATTGATACCTCTATCAATAGGCGTTGAGACCTGTAATTGCCATACAAACGACTATTTGGATCGGTCGAATATTTTTACACGTTTATTGGAAAACTCAATTTTTTTTGAAAATCAACTGAACTATAGCCCACAAATTCAGAGCCACAAAATTTGAAAATCTGCAAATGTGCTCCGATTTCGATGATTGAACGTCTACCAATAGGCGTTGAGACCTGTAATTATCATACAAACGGCCATTTGGATCGGTCGAATATTTCTGCACGTTTATTGGAAAACTCAATTTTTTTTTGAAAATCAACTGAAATATAGCCCACAAATTCAGAGCCACAAAATTCGAAAATCTGCAAATGTGCTCCGATTTCGATGATTGATACGTCTACCAATAGGCGTTGAGACCTGTAATTGTCATACAAACGGCTATTTGGATCGGTCGAATATTTTTACACGTTTCGTGGAAAACTCAATTTTTTTTTAAATCAACTGAAATATAGCCCACAAACTCAGAGCCACAAAATTTGATAATCTGCAAATGTGCTCCGATTTCGATGATTGATACCTCTATCAAGAGGCGTTGAGACCTGTAATTATCATACAAACGGCCATTTGGATCGGTCGAATATTTCTGCACGTTCCGTGGAAAATTCAATTCTTTTCAAAGTCATTTGAACTATGTATAGCCCACAAATTGAGAGCCACAAAATTCGAAAATCTGCATATGTGCTCCGATTTCGATGATTGATACCTCTATCAATAGGCGTTGAGACCTGTAATTGTCATACGAACGACTATTTAGATCGGTCGAATATTTTTACACGTTTATTGGAAAACTCAATTTTTTTTGAAAATCAACTGAACTATAGCCCGCAAATTCAGAGCCACAAAATTCGAAAATCTGCAAATGTGCTCCGATTTCGATGATTGAACGTCTACCAATAGGCTTTGAGACCTGTAATTATCTTACAAACGGCCATTTGGATCGGTCGAATATTTCTGCACGTTTCGTGGAAAATTCAATTCTTTTCAAAATCAATTGAACTATGTATAGCCCACAAATTTAGAGCCACAAAAATCGAAAATCTACGGTTTGCATTTCCTTTGAAGTGAAAAATGAAATTCAAATAAAAAGATGTTCTCTAAAATTGACTAGTTCTTGGACATTTGGTGGTGCCCTAGTAATGCGGTGCCCTAGGGCTGCAGCCCTTATAGCCCTATGGTAAAGATGTCCTTGCGCTTACTCGAAAACTAACAATAGCAACTCTTTTGGTAATTTCCTAGACGGAATTTATTTTTCCTCATCTTTTTTCAAAAATATGTACTAACAAAATTCAAGCCGTCTCTAGTTCTTCTGTTGCAAAATTACCAAACAAGTTATTGTCGACAGTTCTCGCGTACGCGGCATTATTGTCATGATATATTTTCAAGTGAGGATTAACTGTGCTATAGTAGTCAAATGAAATGACTATTGTATACGCGTATATCGTAAAAATTCAGTGCAATAAGCCTTCTAGAGTGTGTAGAAGAAATATTAAAACTATTTGGCGTGACAAACTACACCACTAGGGGAATAGGACTGTAAAGCATTTTCGGTTAAACCCAACAAAAGGATAGTGGTTGGTTTAAAAAGGACCAACCGACGTTAAATAACATTTCTCTGTCTTTCTTGTTCATAATGCAAATTTAATGCAAGCCGCTTATGTTTTTTCGTTTTTTATATAGACTATTTGACTAAATGAATTTAACATTTGTAGCGCCTCTGTGTTTTTTCATTGTCTGCAAAAGTTTGGAAAATATTTTTTATTTATTATTGTAATTCACACGCTTGATGATGATGTAATCTATCGAAACGTCAGCATACCAAAACAACAACAAAAATAATATTTTCATTGTCTACGAATTTTCTACTTTAAGAGGTTTTCAAATTCAAGAAAAATAATGGCATTATAACTGTAAATGGTTGGTCACAGATTTTCAAATTTTATTTTCTTTTGTATGTACATATATGAGCAAAATTTCTTTTGTCCGAAAATTTGGCTTACAAACATTAAACTCTTCTTTTCTAATTTAACTTTCAATAAATAATTAAATTAAATAATTTCAAAGTGTCGCATTTTTATAAATTCTTTAACGGCATTATACGTAACAAATAATTCCTAACGAGGCGTGAATATTACACACTCACTTTAATGCGATATTTCGCATGTGTCACACATTCACACAAAAAATATTAATCGATCATTTTTTTTGCGTTTCTGAATAACAATAAAAAAACCAATTAGTAAATTAACACAAAGAATTAAGGCACTTTATGGGACCTCTTACTGCGTCACTATATTTATCCATATATTGTTAGTTACCATTTATTTCACCATTTAGTTGTTTCGATTAGATTATGATATGCGTCTGTCATTTCGAGATGCTGTAAACGTTAAGTCATCCATCATTGTACATATAACAATTGTAACATATACGAATGGATTTTTTTTTTTAATTTCCGTAAAAATAATGGATTTTAGTTGATTTCTCTAAATTGTGATATAATAAAATGCAATTGTCGGTAACAATAAAAAGCAAAACTTTTTTGACTGATGATGATATAATTATTTAGCGCACATCAATGTGTTTTTGATGCCTGAAATCTAAATTATATTTTTTTTGTTGTTGTTGTGTTATACAATAATTAATTTATTTATGACAACCGCAAGATGACAAATTACCTAAGTCATACTGGTATGGTAGTGTTGTGCGAAATTAGAGACATGAAAGTTCATTATTTTTGTTATGTCATTGTGACCGATAAAATCGAAACCTTTCGGCGACAATTACATCTTGGCTATATAATTATACGAGTATATTCAATAAATTATCTAACTGTTTTTTAAACTGCTATAATTTTAATAATTAGGTTTAATATAAATACTGCATTTTATTTAGCTTCCAATGGAAATGTGCAATAAATACAAACATAACAAAAATAATAAAATGGTAAAGTGAAGAGTAATTTGAACATACATATTTCATTGAAAGGTTTATTGGGTTAATTTTATGGTACCCTAATAAATGACTAAACATAAAAATAAAATTAGATGAAAATTAAATAATTAAGGTTTATATATGTACGTTGTATTGTAATAATGTCTGGAGATTAATAACATTTTTATAGTCCTAAAAAATTAAATTTGTGTTTTTATTGCTCTTACATGCACACGAAGTACATTGGTTGAATTAAAAATTGATTATTTGATTTTAAATTCAATAAAATTGTTTGTTATTTAATTAAACTATGTATGATATAGATGTAGTAAAGTAAAATTTGAAAAGTGAATTTTACTTGTTTGTCGGTTTCTAGCGAAGGAGCAACGACAAATGCACTATCGAAATCTCTGTAGGAGTTCGTCGTTTAGTTGTATAGTTTGGCGTTGTGAAATTTATTATTATTTTGACTATTCATTTGGCATTTGAAAGTAAAAAAAACACGCTAAATGTAAACAAAACCCATATACCAATATTTAAATTCAAAAATCCAAAATACATACTACTAACTTTTGAAAACCAATCGAATTCCAAACATTAATTCAATGGCTATTTTATTTGGCCAAAAATTGAACTCCAAGGTTTTGCACAAATAAAATACGACTAAAATATCAATTCAAATGAAAGTAAAAAGTGAAGCCTCCTCTTTGTCACACGAAATCCAGGTGAACCAGTGTCTAGCCCAACTGAATTAAATTTGATTTTGGACGATTCCATTAGTTCGTCAGATTCATTGAGTAATAATGAACTAGTAACAGATGACAATGATTCCAAAGAAGACTTTCATAGATCAGTTAATTTGGAAAATAGCTTAGCTGATTGGTGTATTAAGTATGCTTCATATTATGAATCAGTAAACGCATTATTATAAATTCTCAGAGAGCATCATCATAGTTTACCCAAAGATGTAGGCACATTAAAACAAACACCAAAATGTACAACAGTAATTCCAATGGGTAGTGGATCATACGTCCATTTTGGAAAGTCGACCGTTCTAAATATAGATATTGGTATTAAAGGGCTTCAATTGGCAAAAACCTCTAATAGTCAATTGTGGCCAATTTTATGGAATATAAATGGCCTAAATGACGTATTCATAAACGGAGCATACCATGGTTATAAAAAACCATACTGTGCAGATACCTATTTGTCCAAATTTGTGGATGAATTTCAAACAGTGCAAACTAACGGAATTGTCTACAAGAACAGAAGATACGAGGCAAATATTCGTGCTATGGTACTAGGCGTGAAAGGTCATTCAGGATATTATGGATGCACTAAATGTCAATCGAAAGGGCAATACGTAGAAAAAGGGATCGTTTTTCTGGAAATGAACGCGCTTTTGAGAACCGACGAGGGATTCTTCAATGGAGAACAGGCGTATCACCATTTAAAAATGGCAAAAATTGGCTTGGAACGAATCAACATTCAATGCGTATTTCAATTTCCCGTTGATTATATGCATTGTCTTCTCCTGGGAGTTATGCGGCAAAATTAAAAACAATGGGTGCACATAAAGAAAAAAGAATATTCGTTAAATAAAAGACAGATTAACATCATCAACATCAGGTTGCAACAAGTTAAAAATGGTATTACACCGGAATTTGCACGTAAGCCTCGTCAGTTGAGTGAACTCGAAAGATGGAAAGCAGCTGAATTGCGGTTTTTTTTACTATACACTGGGGTAGTTGTATTGAAAGACATCCTGCCTACAAAATATTATGAACATTTTTTATTGTTGGTATGTGCAACAAGAATATTATGTGATGAAAAACAATGTAGTGCTGCAAATATGATTCAAAAATATGTACGGAAATTTTCAGAACTCTACGGCCCTTGTTCTGTTGAATATAATGTTAATAATTTGATACATTTAGCTGCCGATGAGCAGAAATATGGTTGCTTAGATAATTCACAGTGCTTTCAAATTCGAGAATGCTATGCAGCACTTAAAAAAAAAAAATAAAGAAACACTCTCAACCACTTCACCAAATAGCAATACGCTTGCATAGATGGCTTCTATAACAAACTGCTCAGACGATAACAAAATATTACCATATGCAGAATTAAATTACAGTCAGTAAATCATTACAATCTAAAGTTCAGATATGCAGCTTAATAACCGGGCAAGCCTTGCTAAGCGATATACGTCAAAACAGAAAATTTTGCTCCCAAAATTTAAATACATATTTATCAATTTATTAAATTAAAATAATAATTTTTGTTGTGACTAACGCTGTAAATTGTGTGACGATCAGTTTTTAATTATATTGTAATTATGACAAAGATTTACGTGAAGTGTAATAACACTAAACGGGGCAGTGTGCTTTTACACTGTTTTGGGCCGTGCAGCAAATTCTACCACGTAGACTGCCTGGACTGGAAGTCTCCTTCGAACGACAGTTGGATCAAAGCTGTTAACGACTGTCCGTATGCAGTTTTTATGTGCCTTGAGTGCCAGCGCACATTTAAAGAGGGTAATTGTATGTCGTTGGATACGATTAAATCCTCGTTGGACAATATGGAATCCAAGATATCAATTATTGCTGACACCACTATGCCCACCGTTAACAAGATAATTAGTCAGGCCGCTGAGCCGCTAATTCGTGTGCTTCCAGCCTAACATCTGTCTGCAGCAAAATTGGTGACCAGATCGCTGAACAAATCCGCGATTGCTTCGCCCAGGTGTCAGCCCAAACCGCTCATACTGGCATAACTTCTTCCGAGACGTCGACTCCAACTCTCCCGGTCATTTCATCTGCAGCAGCTGCCGTGCGTCGTCCATCGTACGCCTCAATAAGTGGAACTAAACCATGTTCGCTGCCTAACAGTATCCGGATGATTAAACCGAAGTTTTGGTTTCATATGTCGCAGTTCGATACCGCTGTTGAAGACGCTGCTATTGCCGAATTTGTAAATAATAACTTTGGTATTTCTAATGCTGTGGTTAGTAAGCTAATACCAAATGGGCGTAAACTTACCGACATGGAGTATGTCTGTTTCAAAGTGGGAGTTGATGCCGATTTAACAGCCAAAGTTATGTCCACGGTGAATTGGCCTAATGATGTGTGTATTAGACCCTTCCATAATACAAATTTTCGGCAGCGCCAATCACATCGTATGCAAGCAATGGGGAAAGGTGCATTTATGAACCAGCAAATATCGACCCTGAATCCTCCAGCGGTCATTACGCAACAAACTGTGCGCCAATCCGGCCAGTAAGCTCCGATCGTTCCAGCTTTACCTCAATTTATTACCACAACGCCTCTAGCATCCGAGGTAAAGCCAAGAATTTTCGCTTAGGCGTTCTGGACAATGATTATGATATCATAATAATCTGTGAGACCTGGCTTACTGTCAATATGTATTCTGGTGAATATTTCCCTCCGGACTATGTCGTTCACAGGAAAGACAGGTATGATTTAGAGGGGGTGGGGTATTGATTGCGGTTAAAGTTTCCATTCCTAATGAGTTGGTTGTCTGTCATCCTAGTCTTGACGTCATTGCTGTTCGTGTTAAGGTGGCCAGTTCATCTATCGTCATCATCGCAGTGTATGCTCTCAATGGTTCGAATTTGGAATATTTTGAAAGGATAATCAATTTCATCGACACAGTTGTGATGCCTTCAGTGCGTCCTAATGATCAACTTGTAATTGTAGGCGACTTTAATCTACCTGACATAGCTTGGCTTGATGTTGATGGTGTCTTTACATCGCTTTCCACTGACCAAAGGGCATTATACATTATTGACTACTTTGCTAGCATCTCAACCAAGCAGCTGAATCGTACTAGCAACAGTCAAGGGAAACTCCTAGACCTGTTATTTGCCAATGACGTCATGCATTCAGAGGTTTCATCATGTTTGGATTTCACCGGCTCCCAGAGCATCTACCACACACCAATTACGATAAATATTTTTCATATAAATTGTTCATTTGATTCCTTTTCTAACAAGTTTTATTTTAATTTCAGAAATGCCGACTACGCTTCCTTAAACGAGTTCCTCAGCAATTCTGATTGGGACTTTTTGCAACGCGGCGGTAATTTAAATGACATCGTTTTGATGTTTAACGACATTCTCAAAAGTGGTATTGAAAGACACGTTCCGTTGGTTAAAAAAAAAACCGGCTTTCGGGAGCCCTGGTATAACAATAGATTGTTAAATCTGGAGAATCGCCGCAATAAGTTCCATTCATTATACAGGCGGTACGGGGTCCAATTTTATCCCAAATTTGATAACGCTCGCAAAGAGTTTAAAAGTTTAAATTGGTTTTTATATAACCAATACGTTGTGCGAATCGAGGAGGAATTGACATCAAATCCAAAGGAGTTCTGGAGTTTTATGAATAGTAAGAGAAAAGTGGTTGGTTTCCCTACTCCTATGTCTTACCAGAACTCCGTCGCTAGTCAACCCGCGGACATCTGTAATTTGTTTGCTAGCTATTTTGCCTTGGTTTTCCATACCAAATCATTAATTTCTTCTGCTCAGCATGGGTTTTATCCAGGCAGATCCACAGTGACTAATCTGGTTTCTTTTTGTGGCAAGTTATTTAGCAGTTTAAACTCCAGGCAGCAACTGGATGTTATTTATACTGATTTTGCGAAAGCTTTCGATAAGATTGACCACTCGCTCCTGATCTCTAAATTAAAGAACTTAAATTGTCAGTGCATTCCAATTGAATGGTTGCAGTCTTACCTTTCCGACCGTTGGCAATCCGTTAGGATTTTGGATTCTAGTTCACAGCTATTTCGCGTGACATCTGGTGTACCTCAAGGAAGTCATATTGGCCCTTTATTATTTATATTATTTATCAACGATATTGTTGACTGCTTTGAGTTTGCCAGCTGCCTCCTGTTTGCCGATGATATGAAAATTTTCACCCGGATCAACAGCGTGTCCGATTGCGTAAAGCTGCAAGATGATTTGGACAAATTTTGCAGTTGGTCTATTCGCAATAGATTGGGACCCAACGTGAGTAAGTGTAAGAGTCTTTCATTTTATCGTACCCGATCACCTCTGTCCCATCGTTATCGTCTGTATGGTGAGGATGTAGTCAGAGTGGAGTTTATATCTGATCTGGGTATAATTTTTTCAGCTGATGCCACCTTTACTAGACATATTAACACCATTATTAATAAGGCATACATTATGTTGGGTTTTATTAAGCGGAACTGTAAGGACTTCATCGACCCGATTACTCTAACATCACTGTACGGTTCTTTTGTTCGTTCTATTTTAGAATATGCATCGCCGGTGTGGTCACCATCTTACCACTGTCACTCGGATAGAATAGAAAGTGTTCAGAAGCAGTTTGTTTTGTATGCACTTCGTTGTCTACCGTCTACACGGTCTGTGGAATATGTTCTTCCTCCCTACCAAGATCGCTGTAACCTATTGAATCTGCACCGATTAGATTGTCGATGGGTAGTTGCATCGGCATTGTTCATTTGCGATATTTTCAGCTCTCGAATCGATTGTACTGAGCTGCTTTCACGCTTAAATCTTTACGCTCCGATACGTCAAATGCGCCCACGCGATGGACTGTTACTCATTAACCAGGTATCAACTAATTACGGTCTTTCGGAACCACTTTTGAGAGCATCGCGAGAGTTTAATTCAGTTTATGATGTTTTTGATTTCAACTTGTCCAGAGAGTCGTTTAAGAAAGCTTTATTTAAATTTTTATGTAATAATAACTAACTAGTCGGCGTTTTCTATCTATCTTTTATTCCTTTTGTGTTGTATTTCATTTTTACAAAATAATTTTATAATTTTTTTTTAACATGTTTGTATAACCGATTGTAGTCACTGTAGGATATACATAATAATAAATAAATAAATAAATTACAATCAGTAGGGAGGCAATCTATATAGAGATATGCATTACAATAATTTAAAATTTTCTGTTTTCACTGATGATGAGTTGGGTTACCAAAACCTTTTAAAGATAAAAATTACCACACCCGAAACATCTACACAAAATAACGAAGAATGTGATTCTGATGTTTTTTTGTATATAGCCGAAAACTCGAATCAGCAAGACGATCAGACTTGTGAGTAATCTTCACTAAACTTGTGATTAATTTAGATAGCTTTAGAAGTGCTGATAAAGATCATTAATGACGAAGATTTTCAGATTATTTTGCATAGTTAAGGTTTTTAAAGTATGAAGATGAACTTATTTTACTTTAAAAATCTTAAAACTATGCAAAATAACACTTCCATTTAAGCCATTTTTTCGACACAAATAGATACTCGATCGAAACCCGTATCGCTAAACCGATTAATTTTTATTTGTATGTGTTTCCAGTACTTAAAAAATTAGTCGTAGCTACCTGATGAGTAGACCTTACTTTTCTGTACGAAACCGAATTACCAACACAAAATCTCAAAGAGATTTCTCATTTTTGAGAGTTGATACACTTTGTATTGACTCTGCGGGAAAGAAAAGGGGGGAGGGGATGAATATTTTCTACTTTTGCTGGTAGATATATTAGGAGTATGACTCCATTATTTTTCTGATTTGCCAAATTGAAAATAATGAGTATGTCATTACAAATAGTATGTTGTCTATAAAAAGCCGAAAACAATTTATATTAAAAAATTAGAAAACATAGAGCGTCGTCAACTAGAAATAGAGGCCGTTATCAAAAACAACCAACAAAACATAAGATCAGTGTTAAGGGAACGTGCTATTAAGAACGACAACGCAAAAAAAAAACGAGTTAGAAAATAAAGCCATTAAGGGAGAACACCACTGTGACCTACCATTTTCAAGTGCTTAGTTTGGTATTTTTTTTTTGAGAAATGGGTTGGGTTTAGAGAAAAAACAACTTTTAGGCTAAATTTGGCATAATATTTAAGTAAACAAAAAAAATTTTTATGTAAAAAAAAATTCAAAATGGCGGCGCTAGAGTAGCTTTAGTAGAAGTGATTGTGCCTAGAGTCGCTCCGCTGCACGCAGTAGAAGTGTCTTAAATTTGTTCCTGGAACAAAAAATAAAATATTTTCATGAAATATATTAGTTTTAGCATCGAAGTACATGAGGAAATTAAAAAATTCGGAAAAATAGAAAATTGAGACAAGTTTGAAGAAAAAGTTTCATTTTTCGACTATAAAAAGTTGTATATCTTTTTTAATTTTTAATGAATCAAGAAAAACTCATGTACTTCGATTTTAAATCTATTTAAGAAGCTACAGTTAAAATTTCAAGTCGATTGAACAAAAATTGATTGAGTTCTGCTGCGTGCAGATTTCCAAAACACGGTTTCGAGAAAAACGCGTTTAAAGTTTTTGGTATCAATACCTTCTCAATAAGAGCTCTCAGGAAAATGCTTGAAAACCTTCTAAAAAAAATTTTTTTTAGCTATAAACGAATTTGTATCATATTTTTGAGGGTCTAAAGGATTTTTTAAAGGCAAAAAAAAAAAATCGATTTTTTGAAAATCTCACAGTGGTGTTCTCCCTTAAGGAGATAGCACCGAATGTCAAATTTCCGACAAAAAACATCAGAAGGGAAATATTGGTTGATTCTATCAGGAAAAGACCAAAAATCTACTATGGAAATAATATTTTGTTTCCGACGGAAAACTTTTTTATAATTGCCAGAAATTAGTACGGAAAAGGATATGAAAAAATGCAAATTTCCAACAAACTTCCATCTACTTTCCAAATCTGATTTTATATCGTTTTAGTTAGGGCACACACACCTACACCGGAATTATTGAGACACTTTTCTTTGGTGAGTAGTACTCTATTCTGTGTACTTTTGTTGATTCTTTCCATAGAAACAGTTTGTTTTTCGTACGAAAATTCACACGGATTTCCGTTGGGTGTGCATATTGGGTAAAAGTCAGAGAAATTGATCATATTTTTAGAATGGAAACAATTTGTTCCTCCATAAAACTTTATACTTCACATGAAGCCTGTTGGAGAGGGAAGAATATATAAAAAATGTATATGGTTGGCCTTCTTTGCATTATAAATATCTACAATGGTAAAAGCATTGTCTCATGACAAAAATACACGTTTAACTAAAAACAGCCATTTATAAGTAAAGACTGCACATTTCTAATTAAATATAATAAGGAATAGTCAAAAATAACCTAATTTATTAATTAAAATAATAAAATTCCAATAATTTGATAATTTTAATAAAAAAATGTGCATTTTTCAGTTCAACAGTTCCCAGAAACGGTAGAATTGAAATTATCCATTATTCAACAAAAATTCCCAATTTATTCCAATTTTATTATTTTAATTAATAAATTATTTTATATTAATTTAAATCAAAAATATTCCAAATTTATTCTAAATGGAAAATCAGTTTTTACGAAAACGTCTGTATTTGTTACAATGACATCTATTAATAATCCATGTAATGTGGAATGTTCATTTTTTTGTGTGAAGATGGCAGTGTCGGCGGTTAAAGATAATTTGACATTTAAACATGATCAGTGTTTGCAAGATGTTGTTTTTTTTGCGTTTTATTCCAAGCAATCTTTTCTGGGGCTCAGGGCACTCCCAACTCTTTCGCAGTTAACTTTTACCTTAGACCAGCGTTCTCCAAACTTTATCATCCCAAGGAACCCTTTTTCTATATAAAATTTGCGACGGAACCCTCCTATGTTAAAAATTTTATACAAGATAAAAATTTTGTTTTATTCAGTCAAAAAAAAAGAAATCATTTTATTCCATATAATGTAGGTACAGATTATGTAACACTAAAAACAAAACAAAAAATTTAAAAAAAACTGGTCGATGAGGCGCTATTGTACCATTTTTTGGGCCTGGTGAAAAAATATTTTTGACGTTACTTTTCTGTTTTGCATTAAAATGGGCTGAAAAAGTAATTTTTCGCTGGACCCCAAAAAATGGTGCAATAGAGCCCGATTAGCCAAAAAATTAATGACGGTGCCCGATTAGCCAAAAAATTATTGACGGATTATTAGAGCATAATTTATCAATATCCGGATGTATTGGTGTTAATTCGAGACGCATATCATTTTCTGAATCAAATCGATTTTTGTATTTGGTTTTCGTAGCGACGTATACGGAAAAGGATTTCTCACTTAGGTAGGTTGTTACGAAAGGCATCAATTATACTGATACTCTTCCATTATTTTGATCCAAAATGGGCCAATGCCAATCTGGCCGAATGTAGATTTTAATGCGGTGTCCGTCTATAAGTTGTTCTCTTTCTTTTATTGGCAATGTATCCACTTCACTACACTCATTAAAAGGATTTTCGACCCAACTTAAATTATTGAGAGATGAATATAGAGTGAGTATAGATATTATTTGAGTATAGATTTCGAATTAAAAAAATTTTGTTTTAAACAAAGTTACGGACATACATACGTACATTCAAAATTAGTATATTGGGATTATGCAACAATTTATTTATTAGGAATGGTTAAATTAAATATTTTTGGATAACATTTTTTCACGGAACCCCTAAAACTTCTAGCGGAACACTGGGGTTCCACGGAACCCAGTTTAAAGAACGCTGCCTTAGACCATATAATATAATGAACCGCCAGCAATGGCCTTTAACTGTCGCCAACATCTGCAGCGCAAAGTAGCCTTGTGACCGATAGGGTAACTATAGCAAGTATAATCAAAACTAGTATCCACAGATGTCGCTACCAAATTAAGTAGATTTGTTTATACCAACAGATGTCACTTCAACTTCATCCATCGTAAATCTTATATTAGAACAAAGTTAAATAAAATTATCCATTTTATGAGTCAATAAAATAATTTTTTTGAATTAGGTATCGTTTTTTAGTTTATTTATATGTAAATTTAAATTTGCATTGACTTCTGTTGTTATTAAATCTATCTACTGAATTTTGTAGTGACATCTGTGGGTACTAATTTTGTTTATACTTGTTATAGTTACCCTATCAGTCACACGGCTACTTTGCGCTGCAGATGTTGGAGACAGACTACTTTACAATTTTATATGGAAACGTCACTTCGCTAGCGGTCCATTCTATTATATGGTCTAAGACTTTTACCGTCCTACTTTACGCAGTAGTTGCCAAATCGAGAACGTACGGCTATAGACTATAGTGCTTACATGAAAAGTAGGTCCGCCCATAGATTCTACACTCTCAACATGGAGTCATAGTTCTGATCGTAATCAGATGATGAAAAATCCCTTTTGCATCCCCCACTCCTATCAGGATTCGAACCCGGTACCTCCCGATCCAAACGCCACAGCTTTAACCGATGAGCCGATTGGTCGGTAAAAGATGTTGGTTATTGGCATGCCAATACAATTATATCTTTACAATTTTTTTTTTGGCGTGCCAAACTAATCCCGTAAAATATTTTTTTTTTTTTAATAATACGTGAGTTAACTTTTCTGCTAGTAGCATTTCTCTGGTACTTTTGGTTCAATGCTTCTTCAATAAATTGATATGCAAAGTCAAATGCATAAATTTCTTTCATTTCAGAGAAGTGACAATTACGGGTGGCCAGATGTCCATGTTTCTCCGGACATGTTCTGATTTTTCAAACTTCTGCGGGTTTCCGGGAAAATATCTTACATTGCCTGGAAACTCAGAGGAAGGACAGAAAAATAATAATTTCCATACAATTTAGACATTTTAATTAAAAAATTAAACCGCAGCCCAAATGATATGGCCCAAAAAATTCTTTAAGACGTGATTTAATCTATTTTAGATGTCGAACTATTTATATAATCAGCGTAATATCTCAAATATAAAATTTCACAAAAGCACATCGATAAATGGGTTTATTCCATTTGGTGCTGAAGGTGACAAAAACTGACCGCATTGGCTGTGAATGGAGAACCAAAATTGGCAAATCTAATTTTTGATTTATGGTATCGATCGTAACACCGTACGTATACACACATTTTTAAATTTTTTTTTGAAAAATGTGTGTATTAAGTGTGTTTCGCCAAGTGCCTACGGCAGCAAGTGTAAAAAGTACCATTAGTACGAGTAATGTTCCAAAATATTTTTTGCAGTTGGGCCATGTAAAACATATGTATTTATAAATTCTGTCTCAGCCCAATCTTAGGGCCGAAAAAATGCTTCAGGCCATGTAATAATAGGTTTCATATTTAGAACTATTTTTAATAACAACAAAATTTTTCAAAATCCGTCAACAAATGAGCTTGTTCCATTTGATGCTAGAGTTAAGGAGATAGTCTGAATTGGCTCAGTATGTAAAAATAAATTTGGCGAATATAATATTTGAGTTAAGATATCGACTAAAGCATGATATGGCCGAAGGATTTCTTCAGAGCCTTAAAGAATCTACTTTACATGTCAAATCTTAGATGTAAAATTTTATTAAAATTCATCCATTAACTTGCCACCTAGTTCGGTCCTAGATTGGTTGTACATGTAAAAAAATATTAGTGAAACAATTTTTGATTAATGGTACCATAATATCAGTAGAACTAGAAGTGTTCCGCAATATTTCTTGAATTGGGCTGTGATTTTATCTAAGAAATTCGACCCCAAATGATATAACCCCAGCAATTATTCAGAGCGTGAATATTTCGATTTTATATTAGGAACTACTTACAGAATCGGCTTAATAACGTAGATATACAATTTCACTAAAATTTATTGGCAAACGTGCGTATTCCATTGGGCGCTGAAAGTGTAGAAAAGGCCTGGAATGGTCATATATTTAAAAACAAGTTTCTCGTTATCAAATTTTTTTTTTTTTTGCTTTATGGCTCTTATTTACATATGTACCAAATATTATTAGCAATGTATTGGAATGTTTGATGAATTCGGGCCATGTTTCATTTAAGAAACTAAATTCCTACCTCAAACGGAACTTGTGCAATTGTGCACCAATTCCATTGTAATTTGGTATCTGACTTAACCAACAAATTTGGTGATAAATGAATTGGTTTCAGCACATCCAAATGATGAATTTTGAATGTTTTCTAGAAGAGATTTAACTACAAATCAGTTTTCTGACCAGTGGATGGTTGTCGCCACTAAACCAATTATTTTTTATCAAATACATAGCAAAATTCGAGACTTTACAGCTGTTCTGGTTTTTTTAAGTCGACGTGGGTTTCAGTAGAAGTTGCTGAATGAAGTCAACGACGATCCAGAACTGCTCAAACGGGCCATAACTGGTGATAAAACAGAAATCGTCCCACTGAAAGCTTCCTAAAGACGAAAGCCTTAGAGTTCTTAGGTCGTTCGATTAATAAGGAGTACTTCCAGGAAGTTATACCCTGTTTACGTGAAGCGATCCGAATAAAGCGTCTGGACTTGTGGGGAAACAACTCATGGCCATTGTACAATGATAATACACCTGTTCTTACTTCTCTGCTTGTTAGTAAATTTTTGGCCAAAATTGATACTGTTATGAGACTGAGCACACCAAAACTGTGTAACCTTTTCGACAGCCAATAATAAACTAAGCATCCAATATGGATTAAAATGCTAAGAAACGTCAGGGAAAGTATACCAACACAACCAAAATGCAATTGTGGCAATTGGAGTTAAACAACCTGCGGAAATGTAAAATTAGACGATTTTTTGATCAAGCCATGTATTTTATCACCAAGTAATTTTTTCGGGTTTTCCGTGTTTGTCGAAAATATTTGATATTCATTCCAAAGATGGTTATATGACCAAATTGCTTTCACGAATTCCCAGTTCCCAGCATTTCAATATGTATTTGGGCTTTATCAAAATTCTAGAAACGTCTTTTCCGTTTTTTTGTAAGAATAACTGAAAATAGTCGATTTTTTAAAATTTTAAAATTCATATTTATCTGTTTATTGCTCGGAAATTCACTAAAGTAGCTTTCGATGGTAACCCCACTGGCTCTAACTATAATCAGAAGTGACTAAATTAACCATTTAAACCTTTTAATATAAACTAACAAATACGATCAGAGCACAAATTTTATGCAATTCTCCCATTTAGTTTTAACGTCCTAACGTTCATTTCATCATCCCTTGAAAAGTCTCCAAAACTTGAAATTAAATAAAAATTGTTAGGAAAAACCGTCCAGACAATAGTGATTTTGATTGTACTTTACAGCTCTTTTATATTATTCCCAACGTCTGCGCACCATTGGATAGTCGATATAATACAATATGTACACATAGTATATCCGACAGAAAAATTATGGGCGGAGTTTTCCTTACATTAAATCCTTAAATTTATACAGACATACACCCACAGTAAATATTATGGATAATTAACTAACCTGTGAATCTTTTAATCCTAAACGCTCGGCCAATTTTTTTCGATCCGGTTTACTAATATACTTTTGCATTTGAAATCGTTTTTCCAGACCTTTACGTTGCGAATCGGAAAATACGGCACGCCGCATCATACCACGACGTGGTTTGCCACGCGTTGAATGTGCCCACGGAAATCCTTGACCTGGCGGTAATGGAAATACTTGTGGTCCACCTTGTCCTACTAAAAATGTGTGTATAGGAATGAATTAATTTTTTGCGACGCGATATGTACGGAGTACTCACCTATATATGGATTTCGACAATGCGCCAGCAGTGAATGCAAATGCGGATGATTTATTCCATGGTGGAGAAATGGTGTCGGCCTACTTGGTAGTGGTTTAGCTATAATTTGTTTATCACGATTTTGATTTGACTGATGATGGTGTTGCGACTGCTGTTGCTGTTGCAGCTGCATATCACCATTATGATGGCCATTTTCAATATTACTACTATTATTACTATTACTATTATTATTGTTATTACTATTACTATTATTATTATTATTATTATTAGTATGACCATTAATTAAATATTGATGATTTGTCAATTGATTTTGTTGTATTAAATTATGTTGAATATAAGGCCATAAATGTTGTGGTTGAATAAATTCTGGAAATAAAAAAATGAAAATAAAAATAAAAATTATTTCTAGATGACCGCAATTGCACATCTTAATGTTTATTTTTTCTTTTATTTAGATATGTGTGCATAATTATAGTATTTTAAGCGAGGCCGAGCAATGTGACCATCCAATTGTTTGCGGTAAATCTAAATTTCACAAATATATTATTGACGTTAATTGCAATTATGTATTCACACAAGTATTTACTCGTATATTGTCTTATGGTAATTACATTTCTTGTGTACATAGATGTCTACAGAGAGTGTCAATTGTCTCAAATATTTAACAACGGTGACAATTCGAATTCTTTTTAAATCTGGGTTATATTTTCAATTTTTGATTGTTGCACGAGTGTATCAGGCAGTGACGAAATTATAAGTAATTTATTGTTTTGATATTTGACAAATTATCTGTAGAATATATAATCCCTAAAATTTGGTCTAATTAATTATTTCCATTTATTAGGGGATGCTGGATCAATTCATTTGTTATTTTTACTTTAATAGGGTTGATAAATTATATATCACCGGAACTAAAAAGTGACTTTAAAAATTAGTTTAGTATCAGGCGGAAAAAATGGGACACCTTTTAGTAGAATTTGTCAAATTAGGCTAAATTTGATATTTCTGTAATTCTAATTTTGTATGTGGAATACAATAGTGTGAAAAAATTAAATACTTGATATTTTGAGTTTGAATTAACGAACGCCTTAGGACTCGTCGACATAAATTGAAATGTAAAATTTGTTTTGTGTAGTACAATAAAGAATTAGGGAAGAGAAGCCACGTAAAATTTAGTCAAATAAAAACTAAAATCGTTTTAATTTTGTCTTGCCCAGCATCGCGAAAAAAATGCATTCCTCCAACCTGGACAAAAACATTGAAAACCAAGGCACGAAGCTCAACGCCGAATATTCATTAAGGGAGGAGCAGATGAGTTGTGAAACACATGTAATACCTAATAGTTTAGCTCCACCTACACAATTACCAAATACATGGTCACCCGCACCGATACGGGCCAGTTATAACAAATACATAAGATACGACCCGATATGCCACATAACCGACTATTACAAAATAGTCGCCGGCGTCTAGAGTGGAGCCCATCGCCAATGCCGAATCCAAATCCTCGAAATAGTGAGCGAAATGTACATTTCTCCGATATAAATGTTGATGTGTCAACGACAGTGTATAATATGCCACCGCCAGATGCCAGGTCACAATTATCGACCATACTTGTCAATGTACTGCCAAATACAAACCCATTACCGACGAATATTTATTATAACCAAGTTAATAATAACTAGCGCTTGCCCATTTCCGGGAATTTCCGGGATTCGGGACACGATTATGCCTCAATGCAGTTTATTGAGCAGTCTTGAAATTGGATTTTGCATTATCGGGAAATATTCACAACATTCCCCAACAGTCCCGGGAAACGGGAATACTTTTAATTTCTTAAGTTCTCGGGAATTCCCGGAACGCAAACCCTAATCATATAGCGACGAGGCCCATTTTTAGATGAACGGATAAGTGAACAAGCAAAATTGTAGGATTTGGGGTGATACCAATCCACACGAGATACACTAGCACTAAATGTCACTGTTTGGTGCGTAGTTTCGTCTGGCCGAATCACCGGTTTGTACTTGTTCAAAACTAAACTGGCATTGTCAAAACCTTCAACGGCGAGCACAACTTCTTTTGCCAGACGAGGGCACATCAATTTGAGGGCATGGTTATCTCGTGTGGCAGTGACTTTGATGCCATCCAGCAAATTCAGCCAGATTTATGCGAAAAAATCATCGAAAATTGGACCTCCCGAATACATGTGTTGCTGCAGCGGACATTTGAACGACATTTTATTCCATACTTAATGCCATCAAATATTTTAAATAAAACAAAAACTGAGTGGATATCTCACACACTTGTTTTATTTAGATTTAAACATCGAGCGTCCTTATTGAAAGAGCTTTATATGTACTGTACTTATAGGTTCAAAAGTTACAAACCTGTTATATAACCAACTAAAGTTATATTTTAACTCCGCAGGTAGAAACCAACATCGAGTTGCGGGGGGATCCGTATACGGATCTTAACGTTAGTTTTCGTGTCAACAATGCATACCTACATATATGGCACATAGTCATAGTTGAAAGTAAGTGAAACTTTACTGGTAAAATAATTAGAACCGACTGAAGAAGTAAAACTCAAGGAATTACACGGATTGAACGTGGAGATAATATTAATTGATGCTTTTAATTGAAGTTTATAGAGAAAAGCTGGAGTGAAAACAACTATGCAACACCAATTTTTAAAGAGTACCTCCCAACTTTAATTCTACCAAACCATTATCATCTAGCTAGAGTTTACTGCCTATGGCAGCATCTTCTTAAATCAGCATTCGAATTTCAATTAATTAACGTCAATTAACTTACTTAACTTTTGAAGTAGCAAGAAACAATCACTCCATAATTTAATTTTCCGCACCTTAAATGTCATAACACTTCTCTAACTGTCAATTTATTTGACACGTATCAATTAATCATTGTTCAGATACAAATGTACACTCGTACATACATTTAAATTAATTATATAAAATTTAAATTAATTAATATTAATAATAATAGCAACAACTATTATTTCCGTTTAGTTGAAATTATTATTTGTGTGTGTAGGTATACAATAAATAAATTTAATTCGAAACTAACAATTACATAATTAAATTTAATCGTTCTTCATATGTTTACTAAATATTTAATGACTATCTGTATATAACACTTATATTTATTTGTTTTATTTGAATAGAGAGATAACAATTTAAACAATTTAATTCTATTATTTTAAATTTGAGGTGAGCAGCATAAACATTTTTCGTATACCATACAGTAGACAAATATTTGGCCCATATTTCATAGTTTTTTACAATAGTTTATCAACTGTAATTTTTATAAAATTTTGGGGATGCATAATAATAATATTATTATTTTATACAGACATATGTGAGAGCTTTTGTAGATATATTTAATTGTGTCTGTTGATAATCTAAAAAGTCTGCTCGGTAATTTTTTTTTTTTTTTTTACTAAACTTTTATTTTAAAGGGTAAAAACTTTTATTATTTTATAATTTTTCGGCTGCCACCCTGAATCTTTTCGAATTTTTGTGTGCCGTCACAATGTGTAGTGTTAGACACAAAAAGGTTTTAAATAATTTTATAAAACAAGTAAAATTATAATTTTCATACAAAAGGCGTTAATTCATGTGAGAATATATATGTGTGTTTGTGAGTGAGTGTATGTTTGGAGCTTTTTTCATGGAAATTTTACATCTCAACACTTTGTTGAAGAAAGAAAATGTTAAATTTGTGGGAAAATCGGGGAATAAAAAAGGTAGTCAGTTTACATATATGTAGGTATATAATTATTATAACACTATAAAGTGTTTGACAATTATTTTATTTTAAAACAATTCTACGATTTTTATTGCAGCAACATTATTAACAGGTTGTGGACCCAGGTTTGAAAGTAATCATTGGAAAATAAGGGACGGGGTCGGTCGTTGACGCTCGAAGAGGAAAGACGTGTTTTTGTAGTCTTCTTCGAGAATTTAACTTAATTTAATTTATTTATTTAATTTGATGTGAAGTTTTGTTTATTCAAACTTTTGAATTATTCTGGTGTATTCCAGATTGATAAATATTTTAAGAAGAGTTTTGTTTATATTTCTTAATTTAATTTAAATTAATAATTAAAAATTTCGTCAGTGATTTTTTTGTTTTGAGTGTGTGTTATCGTGGTTTTATTTGCACGCGTAATAAATAGTTTCGCTTAAATTAAATAATATCGTATGTGATATTGGTTTAATGAATTTCATGTGTACTGAACATATTAAATGAGTGTTGTGGAAAGTTAAGAAATTAATGGAAAGTGGATGGGAAATAAAGTGAACAAGGAGAAATGCGTTCAATAATCAGTACCGTTATTGAACACATTTTCCAGGTACCCAGGTTGAAATTTAAAACTTGGAATTTAAAGTTTGAAGTTTGGAATTTGGAATTTGAGATTTGAAATTTTTGCCACCACATCCGTGATTTAGCCCATGGATCAGGGAATAATCAAAGACTTTAAACAAAACTACCGAAATTTGATGATGACATCAATTATTGTCCAATCCATTCTTATCGATGCAACATTATCGGCCTTGAAAATCAACGCTTTACAGTTAATTGTTGGATGGATTCGGCTTGGAAAGCTGTTACAGCAGAAACCATCCTCAATTGCTTTAAAAAGGCTGTATTAAATTAAGCAATACACAATCATCACCTGTCATAGAAGAAGACTTAACTCTAGTTTCCGATGTTACACGATACGAAAACAAGGATGATTTCATTGGAATTGATGACCTTCTCTGTATTTGTGAGCAGCCACATTTACCTGAAATTTATCAGATGTAATAAACGAGATTTTAGCGTTTCACTTGTTTTATTGTTTTATTAGAAAAACGCTACTTTTGATTTTATAATTTAATAATTTATATTTTATTTATTTCATTTTAATTTATATATTTGTTGTTTTCTTATTATTAAAAATAAATTTTATATCATCACCATTTTTTGATTAACGAAAATGTGGTTCGCGACCAACACAAAGGGCGACGTGTTGTCGCTTTGAAATCCGAGACGAGACTAATTTTTAATTAATTTTTATTTTGTTGTTCGTGTTTGTTTTATTTTGGTTGCGCCGTTGGTTGAAAATATGGGGTGTGCGCGGTTGTTTAATTGTGGCGAATGAGTGAGCGAGTCGCTACAAGATTGATGGTCAATCATTGGAATTTGTGAGCAGTCGGATTCAGCCAGTGAAGGAGATTTGACTGAAATTGCCTCCAAGGAAGAAGAAATTGCCAATATGTTGCAGCACATAGAAAACTTTGCATTAATGAAATGTGCAGACTTTCTACCATCTGTTCAGGAGTCAGAATTAGTTTTTCAAAGATTCTTAGTGAATAATAATGTAAATATTATCCAGACCACTATTAAATTCGTTACAATGAGTTTAGTTTAGAATCACCTGGGAAACTCGTCCAAGCTGGCATTAGCTGAGGCGATAGCGCGACGAGCGAGGTGGTAGTTGGTTTAATTACTGTTATACAAACTATTTATGTTAATTTATTTGTAGTACATAAAGAATAATTTATAATTTATTTCAGGGAATTTAATTTATACTTAATTAATTTTAGAATAGTTATTATAAAGGATTAATACAGATTTCAAATTTAGAAAATTTTTGAATAACCTGAAACAGCTTCCCAGGAGCTCAAGCAGTAAATGAACTTGAAATTGTGTTGTCTTGTGCTTAATAATTAACTAAAACTATGGTATACTTCTAACAAATTTACTGTCAACTACTTGGGTGTCTGGAACCGGGTTTATTTTTTATTACTAACGGTGTACGGAGGGTTCGGTGTCATCCGGGATTCGTGCTTAGGCTTGGTGGTACATTCTGATCAATCCATCAATCATTGGCAAATAAAGGACGAATTTTAAATCAAAGGAAAGGCTAAAGTAAATTACGTTATTGCAAATATTTTTCGGTCATTTAGATGGATTTTCCAGTGAGACCGTTGTAATTGTAATAATGTTAAATCAGATAAGACGAATCTTTAAAATATATTGCTGTGTTCCATTGGCCTGAGTAAACTTCTCACAAATACTTGTATCTACTCGCAAATACTCATGCTCAAATGATGATGTAGTTGAGAAGTAGTGAGGCATAAAATTAACGGCAGAGGGATTTTAGTTTAAAAAATTCCAATAGATGGCTCTATACCAATTTTGGTTGAGTGAAATGTCATATTTTATCCCTAAGCCAACCAAATTGTGCCTTTTTAGTTCATTTGAAAATGCATCGATTTTAAAAATAATCTTAATTTAGTTATAAACTTGAATGATATTTAAATTGAGGTTATGTTTTACTAAGTACTTGGCAGTAACCAATTATTTCCAATGGAACACAGTGAATGACTAAGATGTGTATTATGAATTTGGGAGTTAGATGAATGAATAGGCTAAATATGATTTAATGGATGATGATATGATGAACTAATGCATAATGTGAATCTGATAAGAAAGAAGAATAAAGTGAATATCATGAATTCGATGAACATAGTTAAAATGACGAATATGATAAACAAGAGCAAGATGATCAATAAGATGTTTCTAATGAATCAAATAAATTTAACGAATAACTGAATAAAATGAATACCCACATCTTTCTGACTGAGTTTTTGAAACGTTTCTTATTTATGTAACAAGAAGTAAGTAATTTAGCAAAACAAATTATACATCTTGTAATTAAAACCAATATAATTTGGTTACCAATTAATTTTATTATTTAAAACCGAACCAAAGTATTGTCCTGTCAAAAATAAGCAAACATTTGGTTGGGACCAAACTATTTTTCTCAACGTTTTGAAAGTCCAAATAAAAAATGTCCGTCCGTCAGTCTGGACTTCGAGATATCTGCATATCTATGCCCATGATATCTCGAGAACGGGTTGACCGATTTTGATTTGTTTTATTTGTCTGTTTCTATGGTCAAGGCGGAGAATTGAACATTTTTTGGAACTTGAACGCCAAGAGGGTTAGTTTTTTATAAATGCTGGAATTTGGGGTTGACTTAGTAGGTTAAGTTAAGGGTCATTTTGCGGGTTGAGTTGAAGTTGAGTTGGAGTTGAATTAGGGTTGGATTAGGACATAATAACCAGTTGACCAGTTTTATATATATGCTAGGTAGGGTTCATTTACGGGTTGAATTGAGGCTGAGTTGGAGTTGAGTTGAGGTTGGATTAGAGTTTAGTGAGCAGTTGAGCAATCTCAACACAAATTTGTACACTGCAATCTGCATATCACGAATTCCATGGAACGTACTGTGACAGTGTGCGAATGTTTTTACCAAAATTTAATAACAAATTACTTTTTCTAAAACAATTCTTTATGATTTATAATGACCAATTTATCTCTTCATTTAGAATATATTAAATATTTAAAAATCGCATTACTAATTACCAAAATATTTAACAAAATACGTATAACGTACATGTGACAAATTTTTTCCTCTGATTTTGAGTTGTGTACGTTATATAAAATTACTTGCGAATTGGTTTGGACCTGAAAATCAATTTTTTTATCTAAATAGAGGGAGATATGCTAAAACATTTTAGTGCTGTTTTCATTTAGAATAAATTAATACTAACTGACTTTTCAATTTTTCACTAAATAACGTACATGTCACATGGATAACGTACGTGTGACACCATACAAACTTTTCTATGGCGAAAATTTTTTAATTCTTTATTCAAGTGCAATTCGTTGTGCAAGTGCAAAAACATGAAAAATTATGTCATATTTTAATGTCGAAATATTTCTTTTCTAAACAATATAGCTGTTATTATCATCTATCGATTCCATTTTTCAAGTTTGAGGGTTACCTTTTTGTGGAATTCGTGATATATAGAAGTGAGTGTTTATTTGCATGCATGTATGTATGATAATTAAACTAATCCACACGCGATGGTGACGGTGATGTTAATATTAATTGTAATGGTGATGGTGTAATGGTGTAATTGTACGATGATGTAATGGTATGATTGTTTGATGGTACGATGGTATGATGGTATAATGGTGTGATGGTGTGATTGAATGATGGTATGATGGTACGATAGTTTGACGGTACTACGGTACGATCTTATGATGGTCTGATGGATTAGTAGTATGCCAGTTTTCGAGCCGCGTTGATTTGAGGAATGGGTTGGACGTTGATATTAAGTTAGGGGTCGAGTTAGAGCTTCAGTTAGGATTGAGTTGAGTTGAGTTGAGAGATGAATTGGGAGTTGAGTTCAGGTTTACTGAGGGTCCAATAGCGAATTGGTTTTGGGAGATTTGTGGGTTGAGTTGGAAATTAGCTTGAGTTGATTAAGTTCACGTAAGCATGTATTTTTTCGGACTCTGTTGAATTGGGGATTGAGTAGGGTGCTGAGTTTGGAGTTGAGTGAGATTTATTGAGCTCTTTTTGGGGGTTAAATTGAAATTTGAGTCTTAAGTTAACTTGACTCTTTTGAGTTGAGCTCGTATTGCATTGAGGGTTGAACTGTCGAATAGAGTGTTGAGTTGGGGTTGAGCGGTGGGGTACGGTACATATTAGATTGTTGTAGTTCATGTAATTATGTAGTTTTCGAACCGTGTTGATTTAGGGTTTGGGTTGAACGTCGAGTTTGGGTTGCGTTGAGGGTTAACATGGGGTTGAGTTGAAGGTTAGGTGGGGGTTGAGTTATGGTGAAGTTTAGGGTTGGGTTGAGTTAACGTTGAGTTAGGGTTGAATAGGGTTTAAGTTGAATGGTTCGGTTTAAGGGTTTAATTTGATGTTGGGTTTAGGGTTTAGTGGGAGGTTAGATTGAGTTGATTTTAGTTGAGTTCATAGACGCATGTAGCTTGCGTGTTGGGTTGATTTTGGGATTGGGTTGACCGTTAAGTGTGGAATTGAGTGGAGGGTTGAGCTTTAGTTCAAGCTAAGTTCAGTTGAAATTTAGTTAATGTTTAGTTAGCCTACGTTTGGGTTAAGTAAGAGGTTTGATTCGGGAATTATTTGGGGGTTCATTTGGTGTTAAGTCAAGGATTGATTTGAAAGTCAATTTGAGGTTGATTTGGTTAATGATTATGTTGGCGGATAATTTGATGATTGATTTGCGATTGAGTTGGAGGTTGAACTGAAGATTGAGGTAAGAGGTTCAGTTAGGTATTGGTTTGGGAGTTGAGTTATTTTCCAGGACCTTCTGATCACCTCATCAGGTTTCAGCCCATCCGAGCACGGTTTGGCCAATCCGGCAATGTTATTATTAATACACTGTTACTATTTTTTGGTAATCCAGTGAAACCATCACTGTATATTGTAAAATTTAGAATTAATAAATATATGAGTTCGGCGGCTTCCGACGTTGTCGTCCGTTCACCAAAAGATACAGTTTATTTCTGTTATATTCGCAAACATATTAGGCAGGTTACTATCGTAATGTTCAAACTGATGAATCAAAAGTTAAACTAAATAAGAGAATGTTAAGCGGAAAATGATGAATGTATAATGTATATAGATGTATTATACCTCTTTAGCAACTACCTAATAAAATCAGGTGGAGGCGTACTTGTTGCAGCATATTCTGCACTACTACTCTAGGAGATTTTTTACTATCTATGATAAAAAGAAATCTATACTTCTATGCAGCCTTAATATCACCCCATTCAAGAAGTGATATTAATGCAAGGTGTAGTAATGCCATTTGTGAGCTTATAAATAATATAAATTCTTCGGATTTAGCACTAATTTTTGGTCACTGCAATCTGCTAAATTTCATCTGTCATTCGACGGCGAAGTGGATGGCATACTTCCATACAGCATTACATCAGATGTGTATTGTGTTTTCATCAATATGACGGCTGCAGAGTCGGAGTCGGGAAAATACTGGCCGAAGCTGACTCCTCAGAAAATTTTGCCCTGAAAATCAAAAACAGCAGCAATCATTTTTTAAACACAACAAACATTTCTAGATACTGCAGACCATAATGTAGAACTTATAGAATTACAAAAAATTCAGGATTGCATTTTTTGATGGCTTCGAGAGGAAAATATCAATAGAAGTACGAGTCTTAATTTACTTGAGGCAGTCTCACATTATCCCGAGGTAATACATGAAGCAGCTTCATTGTTCACAGCGTTACCACATCAAAAAATTCAAAAATAGTCTTAACGAAATTTTGGAATTAATTCCTTGTCTTTATTAAATTAAATATTTTTAATTTTAACTTAATAATATTTTGTCAATTGCATGTTTGTAGGTTGTTTAGATATTTTAGTGTGACAATACACTTAAATTTAGTATAATGGCAAAAATGTACTTACTATGCGTTCCAAAAATTATTTGTGCAACACGAAAATTGTTTATTTCACCAAGAAAAATTACTTCGGAGGTATGCTGTTGGCCATGCTTGCATGAATTTAAAGACCAATTTCTATTTCACTTTTCCAATAATGCACACGAATTAGACTTTTCTTTTCAAGAAGAGGAAAATGATATAAATTTCAGTAAGTTAAGTGTATGACGACTTGAAAAGCCACAATTCAAGATTATATTGACCGAGAATTGAAACATATTGTACTTGTGGGAGTATTATCGGATAGTATTATCATCCTGTCTGTTGCTCCCTGGAAGTTAAACAATAAAATGTTTTCCAAACTATCAGAACAATATAAACATAAACTCATTGGGACAAAACACAGTTTGTCGGGAAATATACAACATTCCTTCATTGAGCAAAATTTATTTGACCTGAATTTTATCTTCAGGGTAATTCTGTTTCCGGTAAAACAGTAAAACATAAAAAAACTTAAAAAATATAATTGGCTACAACTTTGTTACAAATTTAAAAAAAAATCTTAAATAAAATGGTTACCTCGCTAGGCCAGCGAGCCCCGATTAAGATGAGGTTTCTTTTTATTTTTAGATGGAAAGACTAACGCGATTTGTAAAAATAAAATCTACATATTTTGGTTTCATTAAAATATTTAAGATTTTGTGAATATTTTTCTAATATTCAGAAACTATGATACTTTCCACGAAATTATTTTTAGTTTCCAGTCCAAATCCTTTTTACAGGAAAGGCAAGAAAATAAAATATTTAGGAAATTCCCAAAATATTTTAAAATTATTTATAGTTTAATTCACTTTTTTAAGCTTTATGTTATAATAAAATAATTTTCTTTGGTTTTTTAGCTTAATATTTCATTTTTTATTAATTGTTTAATAGAAAGCCAACGTTTCGACGGTACATTCCGTCATTCTCAAGGGTACAATTTTTATTACAATTTGAAAGAAAAAATTTTTATAACGAATGTTTTCCTAACGTACGTAACCAGAGTTTAAATTGAAATTTATAAAATACTCAGTTTAACCGAAATAATTTTAAGTTATACACTTTGAGTGAAAAAAACAAAAAAATTTAGAAAATCTACAAAATGTTGGCGTAATAATTTAACAAATATTTTGAAACTTCCTAAATATTTAATAAATTTTGAGATAAATTTTGTTGTTTTTTGATGTAAATGCATTCCAAAATTAACCTTTTATTGAGATTTTGCTCCTTCACAAGTATCTTAGCGTCATCTATAGATACTTCCACGTAAATGATTCGTGAAAGCGCTTTGTGACGGTTTAAACTCGGTTGAGTTGGTGTATGAAGAGATTAAAAAACGACAAATTAAAAAATTCGTGAATATGTTGGGATCAGAGGTTGGTGAAACGCCAGTTTTAGAATCAATACAGCAAGCCAATTCAGAGATTCGGCCAACCCATGGCCAGATTGTATTCACTTCAAAACAAACAATTATTTAGGTAAAACATTGGTAAGTATTGAAAAAATCCAACTGATTCGAGGGGCTCAAAAGGCAAAGAAATTTTTGAATGAGTACCCCGATTTGTATGAGTTGAGTGCTGACAAAGGTAACATAACGGTACTTATGCCAAAAATTGAATATTTAGAAAAAATGGAATTACTCTTGTTGGACAACAACACTTACAGTGAAATTCGGAAAGTTGGTATTTCTTCAATGCAATCTAAATTAAATGTAATCATTGGCTCTTGGGAACGTTTAGGAAAAATTGAGAGCAATTTGGCAAATTTTCTTAAAAATTATCATGGTACGAGTCCACGAATGTATGGCTTGCCAAAAGTACACAAAAGTGGTATTGCCTTGAGACTAATTGTAAGTTATTTAGGTTCGCCTTTATACAATTTATCCAAATTTATGTCTAACATTCTGAATCATTACGTGGGAAATAACTTTTCGGCTGTAAAAAACGCGAAAGATTTTAGAAATAAAATTAAAAATGTGTCTGTAATATTAGTGTCATTAGATCTGGTCTCGTTGTTTTCAAACGTTGACTCATCTTTGGTAATAATTTTGGTTAAAAAATTGTGGAATAGCATAAAAGCATGTAGTATAACACAAATCTGGAGTCGAACAATTTGTAGAAGGGTTGAAATTTATGTTAGATCATACTGAATTTAGTTTCGGGGGAAGATGGTTCAGGCAAATGTTTAGTTCACCGATGGGTTCGCCAGTTAGTCAAACTAGTAATGGAACTACTTTAACCTAGTAATGGAACACGTTGAAACCGAAATGTTAAAAACATCTTCCGTTAAACCTATTTTCTTTAACCGGTACATGGATGATATTATTGCGGCTTTTTACCCCGCGAATTAAATTTACATGTGAAATTGAAAATCTAGGGCGTTTAGCCTTTCTAGATACTATGGTAATATGTAATGAGGATGGAAGTTTAACTACAAATTTATATCATAAAAAAACCTGTTCGGCTTGGTATCTAAATTATAACTCTTGGCTTTCATCATCTTACAAAAATAACAGAGTGTTCTTGTTAGCTGAAAAAATTTGAGATTTTCGGATGAGGTTTTTCGTGGTAAAAATTTCAAAATTTTAAGTAATGTCCTAACTCAAAATGGCTAGCCGAGAAGTGTAGTTACTATGGAGAAGTTAGAAAGGCTATCGACAAACATAGTAATTCGGGAAATATTTTGGAAAATACGCGCAAAAATCCAAATTTAATCGTTGGAAATAATCGCAAACTTTACATTTCGATCCCGTACGTTAAAATTCTGAAATTATGATATGCAACTTGTTGGTAGAGCATTTCATAGTTTGGACATGGCTTTATTCATTAAATTAAAAGACAAAATTCCCATAGAGTTACAATCAAATTTAATATATAAATTAAAATGTTCGTGTGGAAAAGAAGATATCGGTCAAACTAAACAAAATTTTAAAAAACGAATTCGTCAACATATTTATAATTCTACGTATCGGTATGAGTTTAAAATTTTTTTTTTCAAATTGTAGTAAAAATTGTACCCTTGTGAATGACGGAATGTACCGTCGAAACGTCGGATTTTTATTAAATAATTAATAAAAAATGAAATATTAAGCTAAAAAACCAAATAATATTATTTTATTATTTATAGTTATTATAGAGAATATACGTATACCTTATACGCCTTATAATGCTTATTTAAAGCAAAATTAAATTTTTCACTGGTTTGACTTTGATAAATTACCAACCGCATCTTCAGTCAATGTTGTGATTATACAGAAAGCATCAGATTCACGTATAGGACTAGTCTTTAAAGCCCTATATTTCTTTAAAGATTGTCAGCACATTTTCCAAGACTTTTTCGACTATCGATTTCGTTTTATCGTCGAATATCTCTTGTTTAAAGTTCTCAAAAAAATTGAAAGTCGATTTGCTGTAATCCTAGCTAACCTCAAAACCTTACATCGTACGACTGCCTCTTTTGCCGCCGCATAATCGACTGCCACTGGTATATATTGTTCGTGGTGAGCAAAAGGATTTTTAATCAAAGATAGGGCCTGGTAAATTAACCTTACTTATAACTTAACTTTCAAACAATCATTTTAAAAAAAATCGAAATCTCGACAAGTCTGCAGCCATTTTATCATAGATTGAAATCAGTTTTTTTAGCCAAGACGTATCAGGTGAGTGATGAATTGTGCATCGCTTCCAAAAAGCTTAAACGGAAATAAAATATGAAACATGAAGTGCCAGCTATCATTGGTAAATTTTTATGAAATCTGTATTCGATGCAAAGTCCCTATTACCTAACTATTATGACAGAAAGCAGAAATGTGTTGTAATACGACAAACGAAACACACATTTTATTATTTCTAAAGTTTTATTTCAATTAATATAACAGCACAAAAACAATGTTTTTTCATGGTAATTCACTATTTTCACCAGCAACGCAACTGATTCTTTCATTCTGCTTCTCTTTCTTTCGAAACTTCTGCTCCTTCCCAACGTTCATAAATTCAATGTTCTCTCGGACAATCATTAGTAGTATTTGTGCAAATACCTTTAGTTTGTCGGGCATGCTGATTCGTATCGGCATATCAATTATCCCGGTTGTAAGAAATGTATTACGCATTACGTTTGTTTGCTAGAATATCTTACAAATCCTATACATAAACATTTATATACATTATACCCATTTGACTGTTCATTTTCACCATACATACCATATTAACACTTATATTGAAATAAAACTACAATGTGCCAAAAATAACATAAATTCGATAATAACAATTTTAAAATGGTATACGAAGAATTTTTCTTATTCGATTTAAATTGATTTCCTCTCGAGGAAATAGGAAATTTTTCCGATTTCTTAAACCTCATACCTATAAGTAAATTTCAACCGCCTTGGTTTGAATATATACAATACGTTTTTGATATCATCATCATCATCATCATAACGATAAATATTTATAAGAAAATCGATTTCTTTATGTTTACGATTATGATGCGATACCTCATAGTGTTGGGTTTATTGCTTGCTGCTTAATTTTTTTTTTTTTTTGCCAACGTAATTTAAAATCGATTATTTTATCTCGAGACATTATATAGTCTCATGCATAATCTCTTAAGTATATATATGTACATACATATATTTATACTACATATTTAATATGTAAACGGCGTTATATCTGTGACACCCTCTTAAAAATTTTGAATGGCGTATATAAAGTCTCATAAATATAATGTACGTTGAATACAAAAGGAAAATGGTTGCCAAATTTACAAAAAAACATATAATAATGTATATCAATGGTTGAAAAAATATTTTGGGTTCTTCTTACCTTCAAGAAAATATTCTCCTCGCTTTTCCCATATTTATTTTCCTGGTGTAAACCTTCGGAGGATGGGGGTTTGGTATTCTCTTTTTATATGTGTATACGTTTGGATATAATATAGATTTCTTTCTAAGCGATTTAACAGCTGGCGCAAATTATATTATTGTCGAGGAGCAAAAAATATAAAAATTCGTTCGAGGTTTATAAGAATAAATGTATACTCAATTTAAGTTAAGAACTAAGATGTAAGAAGAGATAAAATATGGTCAACTAGACAACTCATATGCGCACAGGAAATTAAACATTTTTAAAACTTCTGCTTATAGGGTACTAAAAATCAATAATCTGGAAATTAAAATACGTAAAATTCGGATTCAACCGCATTCAAAATTAAACGTTATATCGACCCATTAAAACTTTTACAATAATAACTAATAAGTTAGAGTTAAGCAAATTTATGCTGGAGGCCATGTTCGTGCATTAGTACTAAAGACAAAAAAACAAAATCATAAGAAACAGAAAATTACCAAACACATATATGAGACAACATAAAAATTACATAATTTGTCATAAAACATTTTCAAGGTAACGCGCATGTAACGTACCAAGAGATGGTAAACGGTTGTTTAGAAATCGATTAAAGCAGATAACCTTTAATCATTTATAATTATAACATGAATCCAATAATGCAATTCTGTAATTCAGCTTTTTCTAAAGGTACAAAGTAGTTTTGTGTAATTAGAATTAAGTTGTTTAATTGGTCTGAACTTGTCACGTGCCTTTTACGATTGCTAAACTAACAAGTGTATTTATATCAATACAGTTGTATCTCAAATTATACTGAATAATAATTAACCAAGAATAATTTACGTAAATAATTCATTAGAAAGGGTCAAGTGTGCTTGCATGCTACAACATACCAACATACATTCAGATGATTTATTATTATCGTAACGGTATATTCTATAATTATTTATACAAATTAAAAACAACTATTTTAATTACATAAAACTATGTAGAAAAGTTTTATAATTTTTGCTACACGTGTACCCTTGCTGCGGCAAATTAAACCACAACTCACATTGTATATAAATATTTGTAAATTGGAATCAATGAATTTCATCCTTTTAACAAGTTTATAATAACAAGCTAAACGATTAATTAATGCATGATTACTACAATCGATTAGCAGCTTTGTATTAATGAAGCTGCAACAACAACAATAAATTAATATTTAATAAATACATCACGATAATCGTGATATAACAGCTGATTTAGTTTTTGAGTGTTAAATTATTTCTTAATCGTATAATAATTGAGTTAATTAAAAGATCTGGTATTCAATTTATTGTTTGATTAGTAAGTAATTAAATTTTAAAATTCAATGGCTTTATTTAGTATATTTTACCTATATACATAGTACATAATCCAGTTAATTTATTTCATTTGTCAGATTAAACCTTAAACTTTATAATATTTCAAGTTAAATTGATTTAATTTGTTTACATAATTTATTTGTCTTGTATATTTACGTCACATGCACACGCTTTGTTTTAACTTTTAACACAAAGTCCAAACTACTTTCGCTTATTGTAGCAGGTACTCGTACTCATATATTATGTTTTGTGGATTGCTGCCAATAAATAATATAAAATAAATGCTGGTAATTTTTAAGTTTGGTTGGCTTAAATTAAGTTAATAAATTTCGTTGAGTGGCAGATATTAACTCAACCCTATAATTATAAGAAAATAACTAAATTGAGTTATTGTAATGCCTTTTTACAACACTATACCTTTAAAACCAATTAAACAAAATTAAGTAAAAAAATTGATATCTTTGCGGTATCGCCTCACGTAATTTATCATTTTAATATTTACATTGTGCGGTGGCTTAAGAAAAAGCTGAACCCTACATATTGTCTTGTCATATTCACTTTCACATTTCGTGTTTAGTTCAACAGAATTAACCAGCGTCGAACAAGATTTTAGCTTAATTATGGCATATGCCAGGAGATACTGATGAAATGACAATTTTCTTTGACATTTTTTAGAATTGCTTCTAGAACCTATGCCTAGAAAGTTATAGTACGATGTTGACGGCAAAAGAAAAGTCATTTTAACCTTGATCAGAATCTAGCGCCAGGTCTGCCAAATCAATCTACATATTTTTATCGTTTTATAGTCCATTCCATCTTAAATAGCGGGATTGTCTTAAGGACCGAGATACTCTGAAGAAAATAATCTTGTTCTCTGGTGAATATTTGCAGTTTCCAAGTATGTAAATCCAAAGATCTGATGACATCTACCACCAACATACCTCAATGACACAGAACAAAAGGATTCCGCTTTTGTTGATGACGAATCTCGGGTGGCTCGATTTATAATCTTTCACATATATTCGCATGCATCAGAAGCAAATCTAATTAATGAATGTGTTTTCCTAGCATACAAATTGAAGAAATGTTTTTCCACCAACACAATTCTGTTTACTTATACAAGGTGATCATAAATTTAATGAAGAGTATATATATATATAGGATAATTGGTTAAGGGAGGCAAAAACTGTCCGATTATCAACCTCATTCATAATCCGCTTTAAAAACTCTAACATAGAGTTAGCTTCTGCATTTATGTAGACAGTATGCTGTCAATTGAATGATAACGTTATAAATACGTAAAAAACACCGAAGTTCTTAATTCTATTACAAGTTCCTGCTGCCAGCTTGAGAGGTCATGAGACGCTTTTAGCTAAATATGTTATTAATTCAAAAAGACAGCGAACCCATCGGAGTTGGAAACAAAACATTTCCTCTAACACAATGTTTCTGATACTAAAATAGAAAAATACTAAAGGCCGCTTAGGATTGGACCTCTTTGCATAAATGCATGAATTAAATGATTCTATGAAACAAGCGGCCAAAAAAACGCACTCGAAATTTGCGCACCGGAAAAACCTCACCGTGTGACCTAAATTCGTACATGGAAAATTTCTCACACAGAAAAATGGCCAAACCCTATTTTTTGGACTTAGGGGCCCCAGAAAGAATAAATCCACAAAAATTCCAAGGTCGAATATTTTATTGATTACTAAACTTTATTTTACCAATGTAAAATAAAATAATGTATGTGACCAATCTGAATATCCGAGACAAGAAATTTACAATTTTTTATGAGTTTCAAAATTTCTAAGATAAGTTTAATCCTTTTGATATCTTAGAAGATGGAGGCTGCCGTCCCCCAAATAATCACTTTTATAAAAGTACCAAATACAGTAAAACCATCTAATGTTGGACACCTCTATAACTTGAACATTTCTACAATGTATCCTAGACACACAAATCGTGCATTAGAAATCGTTTACAATTTAAAAAATTCAAACTAACTTCGCGTCGCCCCCGGTGGCACAGTTGTTAATTTAGGATCAATGAATTAATCACTCATTATCTGTTGAAAAAATGATTACGAAACTTCATCATGAAGCGGCAAAATCTCTCTATGGGATGTAGCGCCAGCGAAAAAAAAAATCATTCGATATCTTGGGCAACCTTTAGATCTTATATTATTGGACAACCTATACATAGTTTATTTTTCTTTTCTCTTAAAAAATACTTTTTGTGTTGTTTTATAAATAGTGAGTTGCACGTTATTAGACAGGTGTGTGTTTGGGTGTCTGTATATGCGTGTGTGTGAATTTATTAGTATTTTAATTGCCTGTCATCCTAGCCTAGACGTGATTGCTGTTCGAGTCAGATTGGCCAATAACACTTCGATTGTTGTAGTCGCCGTGTATGTACCGTACGGGTTGAACTTGGATTACTATAATACGTTTATCAACTATATCAACTCAGCTGTTATGCCTCTTGTTCATCCTACCAACCAACTTATCATTGTGTGTGATTTTAATTTACCCATGATATCTTGGGACGATGTGGACGGCGTATTTTGTATTTTATTCATCTTCTACTGATGAGAGGGCATTGGCTATCATCGATTACTTTGCTGCCATCTCAACTACGCAGCTCAATCGTATTGGCAACAATCGGGGGAAATTCCTGGATCTGTTATTTGTTAATGATGTTACGCATGCCGAGATTTCTGTGTGTCTTTTTAGTGAATTTCATAGCATTTCTGATTGGGACTTTTTAATCAGCACTTGGATATTTGCAATATGTTTTCCTTCCTTTGCAATATAAGTTCCTTCCCCCACTATCGTGCCTCCTGCTGTTGTGTAACCTTGCCTCATCTAAACAAAATTCGGCATAACATCATCATACAAAATAATCGAAACAATCCAACTATTCAGCATACACAAACACACAATCCCATTATTCCTACGTAATCAAACTTCCGTTTAGGAATTCCCAACAAAACAAAAGTAAACAAAGTAAGTTGACCCGTCCAGTAGTATGCATACAAAAAAATCATAAGAAAACATAAATACACACAACACTACACAAACAGACTGACATAAAATTAAATGCAGTACAACAACAAAATTATAAATACTAATTATGTATATGTACACACGTTAGTACATATAAATTGAAAGAAAAATGATACGCATATAATGTATACACAATTTAGTCATAAGAAAATATATATTTAGGTAAAAAGTGCAAGTACAGCATTTTTCATTTTAAGTAAAAACAAAGAAATTGAAATTATCAGAAATCAAAATATGCAAATAAGGCAATTAACAAATTTAATTAAAACAGAATTTTGAAGCAAAAAAATAACACATGCCAATTAAACAGGATGTGCTGAAAAACCAAATTTACCACAACAGGAAAAAACAAGTTGTTGGTAATTTTCACCAGCACCAAAATCATATATAAACTAAACTTTGAATCGATAATTTTATCAGTCCACCGACCAACATAGTATATATCAGTCACGTTGAGTCTACCGATCATAAAGTAATAGATAAGCCAGTGTAATAAATTGAGTCCGTCAAGAATCAGTCAATCAGTAAAGAGTTAAAATCAGTTCAGCTATCAAGAAATTACAAATCAGTCAATCAAAATCCGAAAGTATATGTCAGTCAGTAAAAAAAAATCAGTAGAATAAATTAAGTATAAATATAATCAGTCAGTGTAAACAGTAAAATAATTAAAACAGTGTAACCAGCCGATCCTGTGAAAATTAAATCAGTTTAATAAAGATAATATAATAGTATCAATACCAAAAAACAGCGAGGTTGTTTCAATACGACCAAGAGGAGAGACGTTTCAGCTAGAATACCACTTCATCCATCTAAAAAGAAGATAAACCATCTCGGTGAGTATCACGACAAAATCAAGCTACTAACTTTAAAACAACAAGGCCTTAAAACATTTCGGCACCGCGATCCTAGCGCTTGACAACCGCTAGGAGGAGACCAAAAAAGTGAGCAATCACACGTGTCTCTTGTGACCGTCTTGTTCCATGAGGTATCCTTACCAATACTAACACGGGTGATTGAAATCACCTTCTCACTGTAGGGTGACGTTAGGACATACGCGACTGAATCGGCCCCCACCAGTGGTAAGCCGATGACCACTAGAACCTTTAAATTTACGACAAACGCATTAGATCAATCTTCAGACATAGTTAACAAGACAATCATCCAAAAACATCATCAAAAACATCAATAAAAAAACAGTAAATTAAAATACTGCTTTCCCCAGCTTCGTCCAATTTAAAGACTTCAAATTTATCGAGGAAGATGTTCTGGATTGCTTGTTCCAGTTCTAGGTTGGAAATAGATCGTGTTATGATGGTTTTTCGCCGATTCTTTTTAGATGTTGTGCTGAGAGTTTAGCCCTCCCGATTACCTTCATATTTAATAAAAGCCTCTGTCGCGGGTTTTTCCCCGATCTTTGGAAAATTTCTTGTATTCATCCAATCTTCAAGGCGGGCAGAAGAAGTGATGTGAGTAATTACCCTGGGATCGCCATTCTCTCCGTCTTACCCAAGCTGTTTGAGTCTAAGGTTCATAAAATCTTGCAATTCCATACTAAGAATTTCGTTTCTCCGGCACAACATGAATTTTATCCCGGTAGGTCTACAGTAACTAACTTGGTCTCATTTTGCGGTAATTTATTTGATAGTTTAAATTCCAGACAGCAGCTCAACGTTGTTTATACAGCTTTTGCCATGGCTTGTGATATGATTGACCACTCTATTCTTATTAGTAAGTTAGAGAGTCTAAATTGTCAGCTCATTCCAATTAAATGGTTGCGTTCCTACCTTTTCATCGATGGCACTCCGTTAGGTTATTGGGTTCTTACTCCCAATTGAATCGTGTGCTATCTGGCGTACCTCAAGGTAGTCACATTGGCCCATTGTTGTTTTCATTGTTTATCCACGATGTTGTTCAATGCTTTGAGTTCGCTAACTGTCTCCTCTTCGTAGACGCATGAAAATTTTCGCCCGGGTTGCTAGTATATCTGATTGCGTAAAGTTGCAGGAGTTGGTCAATTAACAATAGATTGGCTGTTCGTGTGATTTTTTCATCCGACGCTATATTTGCCAGACATGTTAACACCATTATTTCAAAGTCGTTTATTATGTTGGGCTTTACTAAAGGAAACTGCAGGGATTTTAGAGACCTGATAACTTTGACATCACTGTATGTCTCCTTTGTTTGTTGTATTTTGGAGTATGTATCTCCAGTTTGGGCGCCATCCTACCACTGTCATTTCGGGAGGATTGAGAGTGTTCAGAAATAATTTGTTCTGTTCGTGCTCCGTTGTTTGCCGTTCATGCGTGCTGTGGAATATGTCCTCCCACCTTATCAGGATCGATGTAATCTTCTGAAACTGCAATGTTTAAACTGTTACCGGAACGTAGCTTCCGCGCTGTTCGTATGAGATATCATCAATTCCCGCATCGATTGTACCGAGTGACTTGCACGTCTAAAAATGTATGTTCCCGAACGTCGAATGCGTCAACGTGACGGGCTTTTATTCATTGACCCGGTGCCCACTAATTATGGCCTGTCGGAACCTATCCTGAGAACATCACGGATGTTCAATTCAGTATTTGAAATGTTCGATTTCCTCTTGTTGAGAGATTCATTCAAGAATGTTTTATTTAAATTTTTTGTATAATTCTAATTAATTGTAGTTAGCCGTAATTGTTTGTACCGATTGTAACCATTGTAGGTATCAAATAAAATAAATAAATAATTATTATGGTAACAAGGATGGTAAGAAGGGAGATCAAACGTTTCAAATACATGAATTAATGTTTTTAATCACGGATCAAACTTGTTTAAACGAATTAATATTCCAGATTACTTCAAATATCTCTTTAAATTCAAAACTGCAAAACTTTTAAGTAAAGAGCAACTGGCTAAGGCTCCAGTGAAAAAAGTACAAACCAACCAAACAGAAACAAGTACTCCTAACTTATGCCAGAAAGAATAAAACAGAAACATATTTGTGCTGTATTTGATCTGTTCAGAGAGTCTTGCCTAGAGAAATATAATCCCCGCAGTAATCTTCGACCGACTCTATATTTGGTGCTTTCATTTGATTGCTAGTAACTTAGCCTATTTTTAATATTTTCGTTTAATTTATGTACGCCATTCAGTTCAGTTTTTTTGATCAATCAAAAGTGATATTAGCGGCTGTTCCCATATCACTTTAATGCTACTTAGGGAATGAGGGATTTTCATTATTTGCTACGTTTTGTTACGACTGGGGAGAAAGGTGTGTACAAAAATTTTACGTAAAAGAATAATTACAAACATAATTTTAGTTTCATTTAGCTACTTCAATTAGATGCTTGTTTATTATATCGTTTTTACTCTAATACCGCATGCTCAAAATCTGTCATCAGTAACTTTTATGGTAAAGTAAAGTAAAAAGTAAAGTTGTTGTTGGAACAATAATTTTAAACAAATTAAAAAATATTGGTTTTTGATCACCGCGGAGTGGGATATGAGGGGGGGGGGGGGGGGTAAGTTATATATAACAATAAAATGAAAACGATTTTCTTGAACGATGGTCACATATGTTGAAATTCAACCATTTATGAAAATATCTCATAGATCTTAATTAAGGAATTATAGCATTTTCATTTAAAAATGTTCCTTAGGGAAAAACTGACTTCCCATATGTTTTGTGTGTTTTCTTCGTTTCTGATTCGCTTATACAAGATTCGATTTTTAGACTATGGCCGACAAACAATCTCAATATTTAGTACTAAAAAATAACTGATGAGGGACTGGAGGACCGAACTGTTTTTTGGCAGACTTGACTTTCCTCAAGTACTGTAAAAAAACCGAGTTTTGGAACACCTTGGGCGGGCTCTAATGTCTGAACGAGGACCGTAGGCTATTTTACGGTCAAATTGCCGACAATTTGTAAGTGACATTCTCCGTAAATAAACTGTTATTTTGTGGGTATCAGATATTATTATACAGTCCTTTCTCCCTTAATATGTAAGCGAAATTGTTGGATATAAAACCGTGCAATAGTCGAACATTTACTTGCGAAATTTGCCGTAAATTAACCATCCCTTTGTGTGTATCAGGTAATATTCTACAGTCCCTTTGCCGTTAATATGTTAGTAAAAGTGTCGGATAAAAAACCGTCCAAATGTCGAGCTTTTGTATGTGAAATTTGCCGTAAATGAACCATCCCTTGGTATGAATAGGTAACGTTCTATAGTCTCCTTGTCGCTAACATACAAATAAAATAGTCGGATAAAACACCGTCCAATTGACGAACATTTGCAAGTAAAATATCTATTGTTTATAGACAAATATATTATTTTTAATAGCATTCCAATATTTACGACTTGGTGGGCCTGTGAAATAAAGGAGCCATGAGCCATCTACTCATAATATATCTACTACAAATCGAACTTCATATGTTATATATAACTAAGACCGTACTGATTTAGCGAATTATTATATTCACCAAAAATAAAAAACTCAAGAAAAATCTCTTTGTTTTTCGGGATATTTTACAGCCCACTTTACTCTAAAATGAAGGTAATTTTACCGGACTTAAAACTGTCCGGATGTAAATCTGTAATCTATAGATTTACATTTTTTTTGACACCCGAAATAATCATCAATGATTTAGGTTGGGTTTTGTTTTCGTGTTTGAATCGGTTGTTGTCGATAAGTAAATTTTTTTAAATAATCTAGTTGTGTTCGCTTAATATCTACTTGTTCCGTGTTTTTTTAAATCGGATGGCCTTCGTGTAGATATTTTCTGTTTTGCTTTAATTGCTCAACCGACATTTTACGGGTTTGAAACCGTGAATGCTGTTGCGGTTAACAATTCTTTGTCGGGATAGGATGCTTTGATTCAATGCCTACATTCATGGAGTAGCCGCCTCTGGTTATAATCTAAAATTTTTGAGTTGCTAAATTTGATTCATAATAAAACATTCAAAGTATTAATTATTTCAAATTGCGTAATACTATTTCCTAGAGACAGGGTAGGGTCTCCAATTGTTAAAATAGCTCTTGATTCCAGAATACTCTCAGAATCGTGTTATTCTCTAATATTAATTTTCCAAATTTGTTAATTGCTAGATGTGCTAAATTACTTCGGTCTAAAAAGACCAAAGTATTGAAATCCTGTCAAAAATGACGAAAAATTTGGATAGTCCAAAACCACTTTTCTCAATGTTTTGAAAGTCGCCGAGTTTTAAAAAGCAAAAAAAAAATGTCCGTCCGTCTGTCTGTATGTCTGGATGTCTGTACCCATGCGGTATCTCGAGCTCGAGGACGGCTGGTCCGATTTGGAATTTTTTTTACGCCAATCTGTTTCTATGGTCAAGGCGGAGATTTGAAAAGCTTTAGGAAACTATACGTCAAGAGGGTAGGGTACCTGCCATACGAATTGGCCCAATGACCCAAAATATTGGTTATGTAAATATTTACGATTTTTTTATAAATGCTGGTTTGATTATTGAGTTGGGCATTGAGTTTGGAGTTATTTTGAATGTTAAGTTAGATGCCAATTTTAGGATTGATTTGAAGCTGAGCTGGAATTGAGTTGGGGTTGGATTAGGATGTAGGGAGCAGTTAATTCAAAGTGAGTAATTATGTTACTAACATGGTGGAATACAAGTTTTTAAAATATTGGTTTGGATACCTGCCTCTACCTTGCTATCTAATAGTTTGTAGTAAACAATTGTATGTCACCCATTTTAGACTCGGTTTTAAAATATACAGAATACAGTTGTTCATGAAAATTGTAAATGCGCTTCCAACAGAAAGCTTTATCCTTCTAGCTATAATTGAATCACTTAATTGAGAAACCCGATATAACCATTATGAGTTTTTTGACATTTTATGAAATATCCGTTTTTAATACCAAGGCGCATCGTTTGAGTTATAAACCCTACAAATCATTAACATTTATCAATTATAGCTAAACTAAAAAAACTTACAACTTTCAATAGACTGACAGTTTTTTTTTTATTTTCTCAGAACCATGTTTATGGGACTTATCTGGTTTCTCAAATAAGTGATTCAATTATATTTACAAGGGTGATGACGTTAGATAGTCATTATTCGTGCTACTTTAGAATATTTGGATCCAGATTAATCTTACACTTCTGACAAGTAACCGAAAATTTGTCAAATTTACAAAACAATTTAATAACCGCCCGCCCGATATTCAAAATTATTCATTTTTAATTTTTACAAGCACAAATTAACATTTACTATTTGAATACACAATTTAAAAGAAGAGACAAAGAATCACATGCTTTATGAATGTATCGAATGCCCGTAACTACCCAACGGAAGTACATACTAATACGCTATCTTAGAGTACGAATGAAATTTTAAATTTCGATACCCATTCGGCAGTTGGCCCCACAAAGCTTTATAAATTTCAACTGTTTTAGATAATTATTTGATTAAGCTGCATTAATTGTTAAATATCAAAATATGTACAATCTGAATTTACAAGCATTAAAATATCCATTCTGCGACAGATCTGAACAAGGAAATTATTGGTATAGTAATTAGCTTATATTGCTTCCTGAATTATTACAATAAATTGTGCAACGCAATTATGAATCAGTATATAAACTAAGCAAAATCATTGTAACTTTAACCTTTTAGCATTCTGTTGTGCATTTGGTGCTAATATAATTATGGTCACATAAAGTATTTAATCGTGATTTGCACGTCATATTGCAATAATTCACAAAATTGATAAAAATCTTGTTACAAAATGATATTTTGAGTTCAGGGTGATATTGTTTATGAAATGCGAAAAATAATTCACGATTCACTTGGAACAATAAATAACTTAGCAAGAAGTTGTTAATTAATTCACAATATTTATTGGCCAATTAAAAAAAAAATATTTCTACTTGTTGTGTATATTAACGTTCAAAAATACTTTTTCTCTAATTAATTATGACACTGTGCAGACCATTAATTGCGATTTCAAATAAAAAATTTACAGAATGTTGAATTATATATTAATTAAGTTCCACTATACTTTGTAACCAGATAATTACAACAGGTACAAAAAAAGAAAAGAAATAATTAAGAATTGATTGAACACGTAGAACTGTTACACGTGTATGCAGTCACCTTATACACAATACCTAAAATAATGAACTCATTTCAGAACTTTGTTTTTCAGATCATTATGCGCACAAATCAATTTTATGTCATGTCACTATAAGACATCATTTGTACTGTGTGTCTAAGATGAAATTAAGTTATATTCTACGAATAGCTATGTCGAACTACGCCTCGAGGAGATGTGAGATATATACAAGACGTATAAATAGCTACATTGCGTTATTTTAGACCAATCAAATAATAAAAAAATAAAAAAATTTAATTAGTTATTAAAAATGTAATAAAATAGAATTAATAATTTACATGTACAAAATTGCACCTTTAAACACGTGTATTTCAGAATAAAATTTAGTAACAAAAAAAAACACTCAGGGGTCAAATGTCATAAATGGTACGTAAGTTTATTGTAATGTGTTGCACATACATTACAATAATTGAATTAATTGCTTTTTTCATTTTAAGATTGTAAATCACAAAACAAAACAAACATTTAATTTAATATTTATTCTTTTATTATTTAATTGGTGATAAATCATATTTTGTTTGGTTTAGTAAATTATTTGAAATTATTTATTGTGTTTATATAAGGGAAACTTATTTGCATTTAAATAAATGAGTGATTGCAGTAGTTTCGGAACCTCGACTAAGTTCTTTATTGTTAAAGAATTGTAATTGCCCTCATTGTAAAGTGTTTACAATTGTAGCCGCAAGGTTAACATGATGGAAAATGGATTTTAACTTTAACAATTCTCTCTCCAATTGATTGTCCTTAAGTTACATAAACTACTGAAAAGAAAACGTTGTTAGGTTTTAAGAATCGAAACTCAAATTACAATTTAGAAATAAATCCCACTAATAGCCTTGTTTAGCCAACGTTTGAGTCTTATTTCATTGACAACAATATGAGTTTTCACTCAAATACAATTTTCTACTCAACATTAACCCAACCCAAACTCAATTCGACAACTCAGTCCTTAAAGCAAAACACAATCTCAACGCCTAATTAAACTCCCAAATCAACATGGTCAACTCAACTCAAATTAACTCAAGCTAACTGTAATTCAACCATCAATTCAACCTCCAAATAAATCCCTTACTGAACTGCTCACTTAAAGCAAACCCAACCCCAACTCAACTTCAAATCAACCTTAACAAACCTTAAACCAGCACATATAAAATTGGTGAACGAGGATCAAAAATCATATGGTAAGACCACGTGTTAATAACCACTCTTGAAAGACAAGTTCCAAAAACTTCTAAAATCTATTTCTTGACCTTAAAACGAGATTGGCGAGGCAATTCTAAACCAAGCAAGTCGTTCTTGAGTTACTTTGGAAACGGACATCCAGAAAGGAACGTTCAGGAAGTGGTTCTGGACAAAAATAAATGTTTGGACAATTTTGGCACGTTTTCAAAATAATTTTGGTCCTTGCGGATCGAAGTTAATTGAGGAATTTCAAAATTTTGTATAAAAACGTTTAGCAATTGGACGGCTCACTAGCTAAATGTCTGACAAATTTACCAATTTCAAATTTAAATAATTCAAAATTATCCAACTAAGAAAGTTCAAAACAAAATTCTTTAAATAAATTTTGGAGCAAATTTTTAGAATTTTTAAATTCGAATATGTATTAGGGATAGGGATTCCTACTAAGTTTTAAATTTTATAGCAAGATAGAATTGAAATTATGCTCAAAGTATAACGTAGGAATTTTTTAAAATTCAATAAGAACTCTAAATTTATAAAATTTGATTTTATAGATTCAAAATTCACGGTACAAAATCGACAATAAATTTTCAAAAGTTGGCGTTCAAAACTGTTTCAATTATAGGCACCTTTAAAAATATAGGCACCATCTTTAAATAAATAAAACACCCGAAACTCCACTTTGCCTCGATTGAGTGTAAACTTAAAGAATAATGTATAGGTTTCTGGAACGATGCCTCCACCGACATCAGAGATATATCCCTAGCATTCGTCTGTTTTCAAAAGACTCATTATGTATATTATTCATCAATATTCCAATACACAATGTCCCGCCAGTGTCTCGAACAAATACTCTTATGTTTCATTGGTCATATGATGGGGAATGACGGAGATGCCGAAAAACTAAAAAAAAAAATGTCCCCGATCCTCAGTCCGCACCTTACAAGCTACCAGAAGGCATTTACACCGTCATTATATCAATCTTTGCGTTTGTTTCGGGGCAGATTATATTTTAGGCAGTTTAGAAAATTGAAAAAGGCCAAAAGTGGAATAAAATTCTATCCACTGACTTCTAGTGGATATGTTTTGACCATATAGATTTACCAGGGCCAAAACGAACCAGTTGCGAGAATATTAAAAACACAGGCGGTGGTATTGCGATTGATGAAACCTTATTTGAATGCAGGTCACTATTTGTTCATGGATAACTTTTGTATTAGCGTAGTGTATCTCAAAAACTTGTATGTACATACCACAAAATACATAATTCCGGCAGTCCAGATATTTGTTAATAAAACATTTGACAAAACTTCCTTCTGATAAATAAAATGGCCAAACATTGATCTGACTTGGAACTCCATCATTGAGAACCACTGTTGTTTTGCTTTGCAATCACTACTTCAGTTTACCTGTAGCAACCAGCTCCAACACAATACAGGCGATAGTACACTGCTCTACATAGATAAAAACAAGCGAAATGAAATGAGACCTGCACTCGCCCAGGATCACACTTCAATCAATGGTTGGGGTATTGCTAACAGAGTCTCATTTAATGAAAATAAATTTCAACCTTTACTAATTCAATAATATCGTTAAACGGTAAGCCCCTATTCAATTCTCAGTTGTTAACCAACGTTGAGTATAGATTTGTCTGTGGGCTTTCTTGGAAAGAGCAAATATATGCAGCAGCTAAAGTTCATATAAAGTCGGCTCTGCCGTTTGATTGCCGATCCACTAATAACTAATTCCCTGGTCTAATATTTTTATTGGATACAATCCGCCTATTGAATAAAATTGATGGAGCGGCCTATGGACACCATACTTGAACTAAACATTCTAGATGGGGTTCTAACATAGCTGAAGTCTAATAAACCCATGTTGACTGTTAGGAAGATGAAATGGATATATAGATACTTTGCCTTCTTGCCATAGCTACTATTTTTACACATAAGTGTTACACAACCCTAAGTTGAATAATAATTCAAATTGAACATTACTAATTGATATATGTACATATGCATGGCTAAGAGAACACCACCTCCTGATTTTTTCTTACTACTGATAGCCGATCGATCACATCTATAAACGACATAGGTAGCCGTTTGGAAAAAATTCAGAGCTATGAATACCTGGATGAAATGAAGTGTCGTAAATCGTAAATAGGATGTTTTGTTTTAAAACAACCTTGTAAAATTTTGTCGCTTAAGGTGCCATTTTGTTGACGTTCTTGTATTATGTCGAATAAGTATTCTTAGTGAATCTATTTAGTTTAACTTTTGGTTTGATATTAACCTTTAAATTTGCATAAATAGTGCGCTGGCACTCTGTAAAAACGGCGCCTTCTGCTTGTTTTCAAACTTCCCGTTGTCCATGATTTGGAATTTAATATTGAACAGAATGATCTATCATCAACGCTACGGCGGTAGGATATGTATGTAAATACACCCATTCTTTGCTTTAGGAACCATTATGTTAGCATTGAAATCATCAAACTTAAATTTATTCATGAAGAACGTTTTGTGAAGTTCATCGTTCATGTAATAAAAATATAGAAAAACAACCAAAATGTTTGTAATTTCCATATCTATAACTTTTATGTCATGATTTTGTTATTATAGATTTTAAATTAGGGTCTGAACCAAGTTTGGGCCCTAAACTTTTTTTATGCCAAATTTCAAAACTGTACCTTCACTGTCTTTTTATGAAGATGTAAATTGTTCTACTCGTTGCCGCACCTTTGCTCTGATTTCTAATATTTCTGTAACAGAAAAATGTACTGATGACAAGTGCGACAACAATTCATTTAATAAAAACAATTTTAATTACAATTAATTTTACTGTTAAAGGGGAATTTGCTTATGTAAGATTATTTTTATTATTGAATAAGAAATTTTTATGTAAATTACAGTTAGGTAGATTATTTAACTATATGGTTGTAAATTTGTATTGTATATAAAAAGACAATGTGTAAGTAAGAATTATGTTTCAGTTCATAATTGTTTGTTGGGCCTCATCCATGGCGGTATCACAGAAGGTTTGTAAGAGTTGCAAAATAATTTAAAACAAAATTTTGCAGTTGCCCGAACTTTTGAATAATCGCAAATTTTTAAATCTTTTTGCCATTTTGATTTTAATACTTCTAGAAATTAGTTTCGGGGGTTGGGTTTCCCCAATTACTGTTTTCCCAAACATCGTTTCGTCAAATATAGTTTGGCCAAAAATTGTTTACCTAACATTTTTTTGCCAAGTATGAAAGTAGGGTATGGTAGTTAATTCCGATTCAGAAAATCCCTACAAATAAAATCTCATTTCACAAAATCCCGACTGAACGATATCTCGATACAATAAATACTCGTCTAAGTAAAATCCTGACTCAATAAAATCCTAACGCAACCAAATCCTGACGGCACAAAATCTCGAAAATCTCGAAAAAACCTCGACTTTTAAAAATAAAGTCTCGCGCAAGAAATATTCTGGAAAAGAGCCGAGTCATATTTTGAAAAAACGGAAGAAAATTCTATAAAAAAATGTTTAAAACCCGCTGCTTTTATAAGCGATTACCTTGAGATTTTTAGAGTCGGAATTTTGTGCAGCCGAAATTTTGTGAAGTCGGAATTTACGTTTTCTTGTTGGGATTTTATGGTTCCAAAATTTTATGGTTCGATTTTTTTTGGAGATACCATTAAAGTAATTAATATTGTTATGTATAATAATAAAATACAAAATGATAATAGAATGCGTTGATTCCTTTGTGAATGAGACAAGTAAAAAATTTTCCATTTACATAATACAAAAACATTAAAATAAAATGGCTTTAACTATTAGTCTAACAAAGGCAAAGATTTGCTGTACCATGTAGGATACGGTTACTACATTGAGGTTAAAACCGTGAATAAAAATGGTTTTTATTGGAGTTGTGTGGATCGTCGCAAACACCAATGTAAGGCACGGATAACAACAAAAATTGAGTCTGAACGACATTTTAAGGTTAAGGCCTGTAACACATGTGCATGGTATGAAGGTTGAGACGAGTTCCGCCACGCGCAATTTATACAATTTTTTATATTTTAATTTTTGTTCTTCAAAAAAGCTTCGTCAAAGCCTACTATTTTGTTTTATACATACAAAAAATTTGCATGTGTTTGTGCGACCGTGACGGAAAAGATAAAATTAAACCATCTCTCGACGTGTGGCGTGTACCGTGTGACGAATGTCAAAATATTCGACTCTAATTGGCTAGAAGCACCCGTCACAATTCGCACGTCGCATATGTAAATCAACCTTGACAGCAAGCGACTTGCCAGTACGCTACGCCAATAATAAAATAAAAGAGACCGCTAGCACTACACACAAATATCCAGCTGCGATAATAAGGGACAGTATTGTCAACTGTTCAACAATATCTAGGATGGATTTACCTAACAAAGAAGCACAGAAATCCAAGATAAAGCAAGCTCGACAATCTTTAGTTAAAGAGCCAACTGCAGACCGTGATATAAATATTCCTGAAAATTTAAGAACAGTAAACGGCGATGTATTTATTTTATCTGAAAAACGATTTGGCAGTGAGTATAACTTACTTATGGGCACAATTGTTAACAATTAATTAAGTCATTGCGAATGCTCGAAAAAGCACACTATTGGCTAATGGATGGAATATTTGATGTTGTCCCATGCATATTTCGTCAACTATTTACGATTTTTGCAAAAATTGATAGCCTTACCGAACCGTCGCTTTTTTGTTTGAAGAAGTTAAAGTTGAGGAAATCTTATGACGAAATAATTTACGAAGTATTAAAAGTTGCCTGGGATCATTTCATAGATTTGAAGCCTAATTTTGTGTTGCCTGATTTTGAAAAGGCTTCCACCTCTGCTCTCAAGACTGTGTTTCCAACTACGCGGTTCCATGGTTGTTATTTTCATCTTGGCCAAATCATCTGGCACAGAAAGAAGGATCCTGATGAAATTCAACATTTTTTTAAAGAATTATTGAAGCACGTCGATCCGCGGTTCCGAAAGATTGATGTTCGGTTTGGCAGAAATTATGTTGTAAACGACAAACGAATCAACAAACCTCCACGATATGTCCCGCATTTTTGGTCTGTTTATGAGCAAAATTGCGAAAATTTACCGCGAACCACAAACAACGCCGGAGCTTGGCATAGACGACTTCAAATAATAACGGAGAAAAGCGCACGTCGGAGCGTATTGCGTAATTGAGCATCTGCGTAAAGAGTATATACGCACCTGCATATCAGGTGTACAAGCAAGCAGCTGGCATAATTTGGCAGAAAATTGACAGATACATAATTTGAGAAATATGGATTGTTTATGTCGATTGCAACCAAACAAATGATGTTACTGGATTATCAAACAGCGATTTGATCTTTTGTTCAAAATTGATTTACCATCACTTTCAAGAGTGAAAATATTGGAGGTGACTCAGCCTGAATATTACACAGGAATAAGGAATGCACTATTCGATTATGTACCTTATTCTGTTCTTCTTCTGTTCGTTTCGACTATGATTATGAATTTCAATTAATGAGTAGTTAACATTTTTTGGAGGTATCCATACTGGCTACGAGTATTTAGAGGGCTGAACCTCAATAAAAACGCGATTTTAGAGATATTCCCGTTTTATTAGTCCAGTAAAACTAAAATAAATTATTCAAACCTCTTCCAGCTCTTATTTTGATACTCAATTATAATAAAATAACAAATTGAGCATAAACATAAAAATATTTTTTAAATTCCAAACATAAACATTTAAAAAACAAAATCCTTAATCCTTAACCAAAATAAAGGCGTATCCTTGAATTATGATGTCGATCCGACGAGATTTAACAAAAATGTATTGCGAGGTATTTTTTGTAACATTTTTGATTTAAATTTATTGTAGCAACTATACGTTATAGTACATGCATGTTGCATTGTTCTTTATATTATGTTGCGTTAATACATTAAATAAACAACCCTCGATTATAAAGGTACCTTTTTATTATTATTCTCACCCCTTGAACGTACGTGTAACATTTACTATTTTTATTTTATCTATTTTTTATTAATTTTTTATTGTTATTACTATTTATTGTTTGTGAATTAACTACATTTTTTTTATTGCTTGGATACTGCATAACTGTGTGTAACATTACATTGAATAGGGATTTAAACTTGGCGGAGATTTTTGGTTTTCTGGGCTGGTAAAAGGCTGAAATAACATCAAGTATTAAATAGACATAAAATTATTCTTTTTTTAATCATGTTTAAATTATTGTTGTTATTTTGTTACTGCCTATGTTTTAAATCACCGTAGGGGTTTCTTGTATACTGGAAACTCTTGTTAGTATAGTACGATACTTTGTCTGATAGTGAATATTTCTATTTTGAAATCAGAATTTTTAAGTTTGGTTTCAAAAATTGAATTACAAATTTCGTTCTAATTTGATGGATTGGAGCTGTACACGGATATGTCACGAAACCGCTGTGTTGCATTTAAAACCCGTATCTACACACCACATTATATAATACGTATCACAAAGCATTCATTATAATTAAAAATTTACTCAAACCACACCTATGTAGCATCCGAGTCGGATACTTATGTATTTCTTTGAAAAGATGAGCAAAATTTTTTTGTAAATATTTCCGTCAGAGTGTCTTAATTGTTTCCGGTTTTATGTAAAAAATCGATGCAAATTCAACAAGTTCTTATTTAGATCTTTTTCAATGGCTTTTAGATTCTGAATTTATTAATTCAATTCTTTGCTTTACAATTGATTTCAGTTATATTTCAGTATTATAGTTGGATGATTAACTAATATGAAGATTTATATCACATATAGGCGCTGTTTAATCGCGGATGCCAAGAGATAAAACAGGTTGAGGTTCGGGTCATATAATAACAGTCATCCGAAATTTCTATTTAGGGCGCAAAGTTGAGGCTATAATAAGGCTCACAATATATGACACAAATCAAAATGGGATTTAAAATTAAACAGACCAACCAAAAATAATAGTTTTACTCCATAATTAAATCATTAAACTAAAATTAATCACGCATTAAATTTCAGATTAAAGCTACACCAGCTCTGAGTTTTCTGAGAAGGGCACCCTAAAGGCACAGATATTTTTGCAACAGGAAGCACAATAACCTGATAACCTCGAAAAATAGTGGCACCAAAAAAACCGTGATTTTTCGCCTATTTCGTCGACCTTATGAATTTGATTGAACAGTGGTCTAAATGAAATACTTTAAGATGAGACAATAATCCTCATAAAGTTCAAGGTGAGCATATTTTTACGTATGACGAGTCAAACCTGCCGCTTGACCTACCAAAGCTATAATAAATCCAACATTCTCGACGACTTCATACTGTGCATAGGCAAGATACCAAACAATTGTCATGACATGACTACAACAACCGACATGACTGTTAACAACTTTCACAGGTAAACTAATAATCTCAAATACAAATATGATGATATTTCTCTGCAAAAGTATGCTTCATGTATGATTTATGTATGCTTTGTATGTATGCTTTATTATGCATGTATGCAAGATCATTCTCATATTTAGCATAATCAAATGTAGTTGTACGGTGTTTTGATGGTGGTGAAAACTTTTATACTAAGAAGATTCCGAGAAGAGGTGTGCTCTGAATAGTAAGAAGTCGCATTCTTTATTTGATAGGGACCTAGACTTAAGTGAAAACAGTGATCTAAGATTAATCTAGGGGACCGTAATTTTCAATTATTCTCTGCGTTATCCAACATTATGTAGTCAACCTCTAGATACGGAACTTTGAGTTGAGAAAGGTTGAAGTCTTTGGCAACGAGTTTCAGGCGGTTTTCTTAATTTTAGTAATTCTCTGGTTAAGATCGTCACTTGCACAGTTTAAAAAACTGGTTATGTAATGCAAATTGCATTACATGTAGGTCCGGTGCTAGCTTCCATCACAAAATAATACTAACCTTGCATTAAAAGAGGTTTTAGTGCACAGTGCATTAATTTGTATAGTAGCAATTACATTAAATTTTAGTGCAACATTCCATTAGAACACCCAGAAAAATAATCCTTCAAATTTAAGAATTTACCAATTAAAACTAAGATATTTTCCTATATTTTTTGCGCAAAGGAATTTAGGTTTTATTTTTAAGGATTTAAAATCTTTGATTTTAAGTTTTGAAAATTATTCAATTTCAAAGAAAATAGATTTAAACTTAAGAAATTAAAACTTTAAATTTAAAGTAAAAAATATTGGCATCAAATACAAAAAATATCAATTTTGATGTATTACGCCGGCCCACTATACACCCGTTTAGAGAACTGAAGGACAAGATACATAGGAATCTAGTTTTCCCCCTTTACTAACCACAAGATCTGAAAAGCCTTAATTTATTTAATTATTTGTGTCTCCACTATTTTTCCCATCGGTAGTTATGCGGTGGGAGAGGCGAGATTTCGTGCCATCATCATGTTCCCAAGCAGTCACCTAATTTGTACTAACCGTAGCAAATGTTGCTTGACATAGTTGTTGAAATTGTTGCGTCTCTTCTCTCTTGTCTACTCGCCCCCTATCAAATACAAAATAATATCAAATACAAAATAATATCAAATAAAGAAAAATAGACAATTTTAGTTTGTATTCTCTTATTAAGTCATTAATAAAATAAAGATTTTTAATCCTTTATTATAAAGTTTCATTGTACTTTAAATTTAAGAATAAATACATGAATTTAATGGATTTTACATTCATTTTTAAGAAAATCACAGTTCTTTATTTTAAAAGTATCCAATCTTTAACTTTGAAGTATTATAATTTTCTCAGTGAATATAAAGCAAATGATAAAAGAACCGTCAAGCAACTGTATTAAAATTTATCAGAGACTGCATTAATAAAATATTTTAGAAGTATTAAATTGTACAGCAAGTTGCACTAAAAATTTTGTAACTTTAGCCACGATTTATTTTTATTCCTGTTAATAAAATCTTGATAATGTGGTTTTTCTGATGTTGGTCTTTGTTTTGGCGCTTTGAGAGTCGAGATCCCAGAGACTCCAACTTTACCTGTAACGTAATGAAAGTCGGTTTGAGTTAGTGAATTTTATATCAATAACTCAAAACCCGTGCTTGAATTTATAATTCATATATATAAAGCCCGCTTGCTTTAGCGAATTTTATGTTGGTATAATTTTGTAATCTGAACAGGTTGCTTTAGAATATTTAATATCATAGTTTAATTAAAAATAACTTTTAATGCGAATGCTGCATTAGAAATCTTCATAATTGCATTAAAATTAATTTTAATGCAATCATTATTTTACAATTTAATAATAACTGCATTACATGAGTCGTAATGCAAGGCTTGTATTAAAAATGAATGTTCTTTTTTCAACTGTGTACAGTAGCTTCAAGAAATAAATTCAAAGTGCTAAAGTAATTAGTAAATTGTTGGAATCATAATTTAATGTATTAATTAATTGAGGTCTTGCAAATCAAAATATTTAAATATTTTCTTTAGGCGTCAAAACACTTGTTCAATTATCTAGCATTATTTGGTGATAAATCTACGCATGTTTGCCTCAAAAGTCACAAGTTGACCAATTCCAGGACAACGAACATTCAATTTCTTACTTTCCATTATAAAATCCAAATCGTCTCTACCTCTATCAACCAAGAAATGATCATCTACTTCAATCACTTGCAATTCGTCTTTATATCTAAACGAACAATTTTTTAAAATGTCTGCTTCATTATGGCGTGCATCAAACAGTCCTAGTGCAAATAAAATATATAACTATCAGGCGTACAACCCACCATAGGCTTTACCAAAGGCATCTTTCACTATTCGTTCAACAATTGTTTTTGATCTGGAAAGTATGGCGATTTATGAACTAGCAACCTTGATGTTTGCTACATTAAATAATGTTTTAGCCATTTCAGTGAGGATTAAATTCTGTAGATGATTTTCTTTAGCTAAATTCTTATTATTTTGTAATACAGTTTGTTCGCAAACTCCAAAGGGAAATGCAAGATAGCAGTTAGAAAAGCTTGTACGTTAAAGACGGCTTGCACCGGAGAGCGCAGCTACATATATGTATTTAGGTTCGCAAGTCTTAACATAATATATACAAATCACTTGAAATTGTAATTTACTGTAAGCAAACCAATCTTAAAATGTTTCATCCTCAATATTGCGTTAATATAGTATTTTTGAGCTTTTCTTTTCTTGATAGTATTCATGAATCGTATTACAAATATCTTTTTGTCCATCTGCACTAACAATCGTAATATTTGTTCAACGAGTGGCAAATAATCATTCAGATAAATATGTGAAATGTATACATGCGTGAGGCTGGATAAATCAAGAATTTATAGTTCAAAAGGAGCTCTTGTCGAATTGCGTTTGGTTCTGAGATCAGTTCTGAATATACTCACAGCTAAGGTTTGCAAACCAGGTTTACCCGGTCACAAAAACCCGGGTTTTTATCAAATGTGATGAACCCGAAAACCCGGGTTTTTTTACTTAAAACCCGGATTTATTTTTCAAAATAAATTCTGTTCAAAATACATTATAAACATCTTAATCATCTTAAAGAACTCTTACAAATGAACTTAGGTCTATTGAACGATTTTCAAAATTTACTATTCTAATTAAATTAACGATTGAAGTATTAGGAAGGAAGGATCCCACTTTTTCTTTAAGAAAATTTGAATTTAAATATGGACTAGAACTGCTAGATGCGCTCAAACTAATAATTATGGAACGTAAAAATGTCAGTTTAACGTGTTGATAAATTATCTGTCTAGTTGGAAGTTTGGAACAAACACGCAGTTCCGTAAAGTACAAAATCACATGTATTGGAGTATGGAGGAACATTTTTTAAAAGATTATTAAATGTTAAACATCAGCTACCGCCGATTCTTTACCAAATGTATGTTGCGATGTCTCTGTCAAACTATCAATGGCCGAGGAATTGAATTAGGCCTCTTTGCAGCAATCAAAACAAACCCTTCAAAGTTCTAATTTATTTAAAAAGAGTGCGCTATGTTCGAGTTTTTAGGTGAAAGGACCAACAACTTAGATACCCTATGTAGAGCTTTACTATCAAAATCGCCAACTTCGACTGAGGCAGAACTTGTATTCTTAATTACAAGTAATATTTGTGCTAAAACCAGAACGCACTTAGGTGATAATGCAATACACGCTTTAGTATTTTTCAAACATTTTTACGATTAAAATTTTGCATCAAGGACTTATTTAATTTAAACAAATTTAACATATTTTTTTAATTTACTTTACGATTGAACTGTTATTGTTGGTACTTCATGAATAAAATTGGATTTCTGCCTTCTTATTTTAAATATTTTTGTCATTTTAATAAAGTTATACAAAACCCGGGTTTAACCCGGGTACCCGGGTTTAAGTATTTCCCAAACCCGAAAACCCGGGTTTTTAAATTTCCGGGTTTTTGCAAACCCTACTCACAGCCATACATACATTTTTGGAGCAGACCATCTTGAGGTAAATATATTATTTATAGCTTCTAATCTCCGTTTATTAGCATTTCGAAAATTTATTGGTACATTCATTTGTTTTTTATTAGTAAGAAGCATGGCATGCGATTTGGTAGGATTGATTTGCAGTTTGTGCAAATTAGATTAGTAAAATATATTACGTAAGGCACGACTTAGATTATTAATCACGATTGTTGTCGGAAATGTAATTAAGAACTTTTAAGGTGACAAGCACTTTTGGAAAATTATACTTATTACATAGTTTCGACAATAACATAACGTGCTCAACATTATCAAATGCCTTGAAAAAATCTAAGAGAACCAAAACTCCAACTTTACCATCTTCGAATAAAGCCACTGATCCGATCGTGAATAATTCATTAAAAAACCTTAGATAGTGTAATATGTTGATATAGCGAAAATCGGTTATTGTAGATGGGTTCGGCATTTATTGAAATAAGCCAACAACTCCAACCGAATTCGATTTGATTTCATCCAGATGAAAGCGAACTTCTTCAACAGAGACAATATTAAAATAAAAAGTATTATCATTAGTGTCATAATGAATTAATTATATCCATAACAATATTTGCATCGTTAGGGTTGAATACCGAACCGAAGTTGATATTGGACTCCGCAATGGAAAGATTTTCGTAAATGTTGAATTTCTTCCAAAGCAACTTACAACTATACAATTCACTTTATTACGAGGTCCGACGTATTTTAATCTATACTTTTCAGTCTTATGCTTTCTCCACTTCTCATGTAGAAAATCACGAATATTACGATGCATTATGATATCATTATTAAAATACTGACTACACACTCTACGCTTCTCACATATAATAATGTCCAATTTAAAGAAATTGCCGCCAACAGTAATGCGTCCTTATCAACATTTCAAAATCGCTCACCTAATTAAAGTGGTTACTATCATTATTATCGTCAGGAAAAGCTTATGAACCGTAAAGCATACCATAAGTGGTAGTAAACATTTTAAAGTTCTCAGTATGATTGGCAAATGACAAAGCAATATTAAAGCGACATTATCAACCAAGCAGCTAGTTGCTATCTATGAGATTAATCAAACCCAAAGGATGCCATTAATGATTTTAGTTGCTTAACCGTAGGTGTTGAAACGAGACTGTCAATATTAAAATCATCAACAATAATGACCTTCCTAAATCGTGTCATAAAATCACTTAACACTCAAGACTGTTTCAAGATCTTTAAGGGACTCTAATTTCGAGGTCTCCAATTTTAGCAGATTGTATATAGCACCCAACACCAACAGCCGACCAGAAACCTTACTTTTATATGACTGCTCGTTTTAAGATAATAACGGCTTATTTATTTTGTTTTCCCAGTAAAAATCCTCATTTCTTCTAAATTAAATCGGTTATAGCTTCTAATGTTATATTTAAAAGAGCGAAAAATTTCACATAAAAAATGATTTTGGAAAAAATTTTGACGTAATGGTCATCGAGAATGTCTGATTTATTATAGTGTGGTATAGGTCAACCGACAGGTTTGACTTGCCAACTTTGTGAGGATTAATGTCTTGGGGTCGCTCTTTGTTCATCATTCACAATAATTTAAGCTGTGTAAATACGATTTCAGGATTGTCGTAAATTACAATTTCTTGATATTTTTAATTATCTGTGTTAAAACATTTAGCTGGTAGAAGAACCACTTGTCTACATAATGTTACGTTTACTATTTGGTTACAGCTTTAAAAATACGTAACTATATGTACATATAAACCAATCAACAGGTAGACATATAATATTGAAATAATTTAATTGTCATATTTATACCAGAAGTATTAAATTATTACAAAATATTTTAAAGCTTTTATATGACATAAATTGAAGTGTGTAGACTTTTATTGTGCTCGTATTAAATTAAATAAATAATTTTAGAAACAATAGCCCATTTTTATAAAATTTATGTCAACTAAAAAATTGTTAAATTTATATTGTTGTTGGTAGTTTTTATGCTGTGGTATACCACATTCAAGTTTTTATTTACTATTGGCTATAGAGCGAGAGGTATTTAAATGTATCTTTAATGTTTTAATATTTGTACAGAAATATTTTTATGCGTCTGTATATCATAAATTGTATACAGAAATATTTTTGTTTTATTACGGGTTGTGTACACATTAGACAGATCAACCAACTGTAGTATGTAGTTTACTACATTATTATGTATATGATGTGTTTGTCCATTATTTTTAATTAGGGCCTCGTTTAGCTTTATGATTTTAGATGTAAAATAGATTAGTTGAAATTAACCAAATATCGTGTTTTTGTTCAAATTAACTTTAAAATCCACTCAAAATATTTTCAAAGCCGCATACAAATTCCATCAGCTCTGTTAGAATCAGCAAAATTTCTACAAATAATTTCTCAATAAAATCAAACTTGACAGCTAACTCAAGTCTCTCAAACAAGACTTTTGTTGCCGTTTACTAGTTAAACTTGCCATATTCTGCACAAACTCCTCGGAAAATTATAGAAGCACCTAAATTGTTCGGAAAGTTGTTCAAAATTGAAATACTTGTAAACTGGCCAAATTTGTGAGGTTTTTCATTTTTTTTTCGAATCTAAATATTATGTCTATTTTGATTGTAAAATTAGTTTAGGAGTTTGATTAAACTTTTTTAACGCTAAAATTAAAATTCTATTTCGAAGTAAATAACCGATGTGTTCCAGGTCACTAAAAAAATCGAAAATAATGAATTCTAAGCGTACCGTTTATAAAAGCAAATCGAAATTTGTGAGAAGAAGTTCGAAAATCGCTGGAATATGATATTTTAAAATTTCCATGTTTTCTTCATAGTAGAAAGGAAAAAGTTACTTTGATGATTTTTTTCCTCAGAAACTACGTTTTGAAAATAATCTAAGCAAGTTTTTCAATTGTTACCTTGCCAATATTTTGATGGAAATGTTATGATTTTGTTTTTATTCCTGAGTATTCTAAAATTAATTTTACAAATCAGTTTGTAAGCATTCATAACAGTGTACAGTAAGCATACGAATTTTAAGAAAAATATCGTGTATCCTTAGCGGAACGGGTTTGTTTTCTTCGCGGAGGAAAAGTTTTCTATACAAAATTTTAAATTCTAATTTCAATTCTAATTATAAAATTTTCTACGAAAACCGTTTACATTTTGTCGCTGTGGATTGCATCTTTAGGTCGTCGTCATCAGTCAACGAAGTGAAATCAAGACGACATTTCATCTTCTCATTTTTCGTAGAAACTGAATCATCGCCGTCAGACAACGGAGTGATTAAAATATCAGATGATCAGTTGAAGTGGAAGAAAACCTATTTCTGAAAATTTTATTAAGTATTCTCCACGTTTTAATGATCATGTTTAACGATATTGATTGTTTGATTGAAAACATATAAGTGTAAAAAAAGAATGTAATACGGTATCCTACGAAAATGCCCTTAAGGTATTCCTGTGTTGTTTATGGATCATTCTGCCTCATGACAGGTTGATGTAAGTGCAGAATTTTCTGACGCAATAGACCTGGTTCGAATGTTATTTACAAAATTGCAGAACGATTACGGTTTGTTATCTCAGCGAATTCGTGTAAATTAACTCGAACTAAGTTTGATTGGTTTGAGGTCTCGATTGCTTACAAAGTCTCGGGTGGGAAAGGGATTTCTGGACGAAATCCTAAATCAGCCTTCACAATCGTTAAAAGCTGAGGGAAATCCAACGTTTTGTAATTATTGAAAACAGCTAGTAATACAGCAGGGTAAACCGAAAGAAGTTAAAAGTAGAGGTCCTACGGAATTTAAGGCTACTATTCAAAATAATCCCATTTATTGATATTCGTATGTGGAACAAAGGAAGGGATTAGAACCAATTTCCCATCGTGTAACAATTAAAAATACCGCCACGAAGACTGAATTACCAAACAATTCGGACAAAAATATAAATTTTGATTATTTTTATCTTAAGGTTCTTTCCATGAGTGCTTTGGAGCTAATGGTGAAGGGCTAGTTCTTCAAGCAAAACCTTTTTCCCATTGGCATTGTGGATGCTATTATATGCTGATATCGGGTCCCGACGGTGGGTGAGTACACGTTGTGTCGTTTCTTTATTAACAGTGATAATAAGATCCATATAATGCTGGTTTATAATATGAAGTCGGATTGAAACAATGTTGTTTCAAATTTTCAAATGGATTTAGTAAGGAATGTGTCGTAAACGGGAGGTCTGTATTTTGGTTAAAAGTTATAAGAGTGGCTTAGCGGTATTTGATTGGTCCTAGTGGAGAGATGCTGCAATATCGATTGCTGCTGGTCGATTCTGCGGAATAATTTGCTCATGCTGATATTTTTGTTAATCAAACTTTGTTTGGATTCAATTTTGCTAACTTTGACATGATTGGTGATTTTTGAAATCGAATTTGGCCACAATTTATAATTTCTTTGCGAGGTTATTCTAGTACAAATGTTAGATAATTTCGATGTACATTGCTGGTAAAAAAAATTATTGTACTAAACACTTCTAATTAATTTGTCAGTAAAAATTAAGGATTTTGTTATTTAATTTAATTCCTTTTATTTTGTTTATTTATAATTTAATTTTGTTTAATTTAATAACCTTAGTTTATTTTAAAGTAGTACCTAGCGATAATTAACAAATTTGATCTGGATTTTCAGAACTATCGGAGGAACCTAATGCAAATTTCCAGAAATAACCAGCGAACAGCTAGTTGATAAATTGTGTGGTTTTTGTTGAAATTTATCATCTTAACTCACAGGAACTTCAGGGCGGACTTAATGTCTTATCATTTGATTTGGGTTTTTGGTGAGGTTAATTGTAATTAATTACAGTACTACATCCAACACAGATCAAACATCTATAATCTTAGTGGCAGACCGGCGGAAATGATTCATTTATAATAGCAATTTGCGCTAAAATATAGTTCAAATTGCTGGTCACTACCAGTATGGCGGAAATCATTTGAATAAGTAGCTGACACCAATCATATTTATTATAGCAGGTCGCCTCCGAACTACTGTTGATAAGTTTTAAGTAAAATTTAAATTAATAATGATTACAATTGAATCGTTTATTCTTGAAAGGGCTCATGTCCACTTTTTCAAATTATTCAGGAAATAAAAAAAAAATTTTTGACATGAAACCTTTCTAGAAATAAATGATTTTTTTGTTGCAAGGTAGGTACCGTTCCATTAACCATATGGTAATTTCGTCTTGTCATAAAACGTATATACGTGTCTGTGATACAAAACCGTCATAATACTAATTTTGACAAAAAGTGGACATGAAGGCCTTTCAAGAATAAATGATTCAATTTAAGAAGAAGTGTACAGAAATCTGACCCAGCAAAATAATAAATGTTAATTTAGAATGCAGTTGTCAGTCTAATAAATTACAAAATTATATTTAGATAGGGAAACAGACACTAATATTAATATTAAGGTTATTTGCAGCTCTTAAAAATTAACTCATAACATGTTTATAGAAATTAAATTAAATGTTAATTTAAACTAACATGGTTGAGAGTATGATTAGCTACTTAAAAAGCAAGCAATCAATTAAAAACGGCCGGAGGAAATAGGAAATATATAAGGACAAAAACTATAGAAAGAATGTGAAGACTTTATGTGTCGTGCGGCAAGAGTCCGCAGCTGGGTTACAGAAATAGTATACACAAAACGAAATAGTAAAACATAAAACAACTATTATGTGTACCGAATGAAATTTGTGATTTTTACATGAAGAATTAAAACTAAACGGCAATATATAATCATTATTTTTCTGTACTTGTTCTATTGCACATATTGTACAGTATTTAAATAATCGTATTCATTCAAACTTTTTGTTCAATTTACGGCAAACATTCACCTTTTCATAATCCCATTTATTATGTATGGATGTGATCTTAAGCCGCATTGGCAAACTGATTGCCAAACCATATGTTTTTTTGCCAAATTTTTCAACAGCTATGGTAGTAATTGCTCCGTCCAGTTCTTTACCTTTCTTTTTGATGTAATATTGGGGACCTGGAAGTGTCGAGAAATCCATTTTGACGTAGGTCTCGTCGTTCATTACGAAACAAGAATCTTTTCTTTCGTTCAACCATTTATTGTGTTTCTTTGCTCGATCGATCCCTCTATTAAATAGTTCAACACTTCTTTTGGGGATTTTTGACTTCTTGTATGTCCGTAGATTATTTCTGGTTTTAGCTCGTTCCACAATCGATTTGGTTGTTTTGGTTTTTCTGCCAAATCTCGCACAGACATCGAGGGATGTTTCGAAATGACTTACAATTTTCTGATCCAACATTTTATTTGGAGCACCTGATTTTTCTCCGGATCCGGGCTTGCGTGATACAGAAAGATTGATTTGACATTTTTTTTTACATTTGTTACCGTATTATTGGAAACACCGACCAATTTACCAATTTTTTTATTGGTATACTCGGGATGATCATTGCACAATCTAATTATTAAATCACATTTTTCTCCTTATGATGCGTTCATTTCGAAACAAATAAAACAAATGCCCAATTTGACGTTGATTCGTTTTTTTAAATTGTTTTTCTACAAAATAACGGTACCAGTTTTTTTCTTTTGCGTAGTAACCTATGAGATAATATAAATTTGGGAATCACAAATTTCATTCGGTACACATAATATTTCTGCCCCCAGCTGCGGATATTTGCTTTGTGTGATATGGAAAGTCTTTGAATTCTTTCTATAGTTTTTGAAAAGGGGTATTTGATAACCAATTAATATTGACTTTAGGATGCCAATGATGGAAAGCAGTTTTCAGCAAAAATATAGTAAAGTAATTATTAGAAGAAAATGTAACTACTAACAAATAACCGCCAAGGTGTTTACCGGGTTGATATCAATAAGTGCGCAAAAACCATACCGAGGCGTCACTTAAATGAACTAGAAGTTATAAAAGAGTAGTTTCACTTGACTCCGGGAATACCAGTCAAAAACATTTCTGTCATAAAATTTCGCATTAAAATGTTAAGACTAAAATTCCTCTGAGAAAGAAAGTTTAGTCCAAAGATAAGGGTTTTTGGTCAGAAAACTGTTTTACTGAAATTCCGTTTGAGTATTTGGACTACACAACCTTTTTGGAAAACTATGCCTAGTGGTTGTTTTTTTAATGAAATACCTACGTACACCTTTATTTTGGCTCCGGGATCCAGTCAAAAACAGTTCAGTCAAAAAAACAACAGAATTCCTGTCAAAAATTAGAAAGTATAAAGGTTGATATTATGCAACATGCGACGTGTGCCGTGAGCTTATAGCCAATTATTAGAAACTAATATTTTGACATTCGTCACACGGTACACGCTACAAGCCGAGACATAAACCTCGTGTTTCCTCGTGACAAACCAAAGTCAAAAAAATAAATTATTTTAATTTACAATCGAAGTTTCTCTATTTTCAGAATAGGATGTAACACACAAATTCACCGGGTTCGAATCCCAATCGGGGAGGGATGCAAAAGGGAATTTTCATCATCTGATTACGATCGGTGATGACGATGAACACATCTATGGACCTCCTGTTGAAACACATACTCTTCACATGTGATGCTATCATCCTAAAGAAAAATACACATACAATCCAGTAGCCTAATGCCGACCCACTGGATATACATCAGGTAGCGGCATTTATCAGGGACATAGTAAGAGCTACATTACAGTTAAGAACCTCTAGGGGCACACAATAGACCTAAATGGTCGCAGTGCTCTGGGCTGCAAAGATACCCACCCTATAACAAAAAACAAAAAAAAAAACAACACACAAATTACACAATAATTAAAGATATATTTTAAATTTAATTAGTTTATTGAAAAGATCGTTACTTCTAATTTGTATCAAAAAAATTCGTTTGATTAAAATCTAAATTTGATGAAAATATTTTTCGCTCTTCTGTAAAATTCTCAATAATGTGGCTTACGCCAAGCCATCCGTATGGTCATGAGGTAAAATGCTATTTTTGATTTTGTTTTTAAAACTTAACTAAATTTTTTACAGCTTTCGACGATTTTCCAACAGCGATGTTTAAAATTCGTGAGACAAAAGCAGAAAGGTGATATAACGGAGTTTCGACAGAGTCCACTATAGAACTGTATGGAGCATTTACTTTATGCATTTTTGGTAACCCATTTAAAGTTTTACCATTGAGGAAGTACTTTAAAACACCATGAAGACTTTTTATTGATTTTGCGTCAGAATACGTTATTCTACCATCCTCATGGTAACCATAAAATTTTATTTTCTCTGGATAGACGCTGAAATAGACGCAACTTGTGATTCACTTCTTTACATTATTATGCAATAGATTCTGAAGACACATGAAAATATCGTTGTACAAGAGATCTCAAACAGACGCACAAATAAAGCTCGACGTGTTTCTGAAAAACTTTCCATCGCTTAGAAAGAGTTCGAATTAAGACAATATCAAGAAATATTAGATGTAACACGCTGATCAATTACCAAAAACTTTTGATTTTTACTTTTATATAAAATCCTATACCAAGGTTTCTCCATAAGATAGTTCTGATATTTAGATTTATTGGTTAATTCACAACATACTTTTTCAAAATTTAATATTTCTATCATGCAGCAGCCGTCTATGAACGTATCGCGGATGCTCAACAAAACGATACTGAACTGAGACAAATTTCTTAAACAAAATCAAATCGCTTATGAAAAATAAAATTTTTTGTGAAACTTCAATAGGCATTTATAGATTTAACGGTTAGATTTGACGCTGTTTAGAGTTTCTAAGTCCTTTAAAACAGGTCAACGATTGAAAGATATTAAGTGGAGTTTTAATATTCAATCAACAAAATTTTGTAATATGAATTTAAGAATAGGGGCGGTTTCTTTCTGGGCAACGTTTTCCAACTGTTAAATTACTGGATTCCAGAACTGGAAAAATTTTGTTAACACATGAATTTGTTTTTAAATTACAAATGGTCTAACAAACTCTATTCAATATATTTTTGCAAATTGCGGTCAAAATCGACAATATATGTTTTAATTAACCGTCCTCCATAACCTTGTCCATAATTTGAACATATTATAATAAATAATAAAACACTACAAATAACTCACCATTTCTCACTTTAACACAGTCTTTTCTATCCCCTAGTATCGCCGAAACACTAAATTTTAATACAGGCTTTGTATTCTCCTTGATTATTGTTTCTTTTTCATTTATAAATTCACTGCAACCACATTTTTCACACTTAAAATTATTTAACTGCTCATTCAGCAGTTCATCATCATCCATAGTATCATCCAACTCGGTATCATCATCGCCACAAATATTTTCACTACCACGATTATCATGAAGCCGCTTACGTTTCGTCAAAAACTGATAGAAACCACATTTTGAGCAACAATACTCGTTACAATTATTCAGACGAGTTTTATCCCGCATCATTGTATAACTCCGGATAATATTTTCCGATATATTATCCGTATTTGTATCACCATGGGCACTAATATTGTTATTATTATGGTGACTCGCGGAATTATTATACGCATTTGGTGAACTTGTAAGTGATTCGTCACACAGTGAATCATCCTTTAGGTCGTTCGAGGTGGCCACCGATTCATTATCCGAATCGGATATCAATGAATCATCTTGATTCATTATCGGTTCATCCTTATCGTTCAATATGTTATCCACTAAAAATGCAGACGACATTTTTTTTTTCTTGTTAGTTATGTTATAAATAAAAATAAAAAAAAGGATCACAAATGTCACATACACACAAAACACCGCACTAAGCACAATACAAAAGAAAACACATTGCTGGTAGCCTTTCCGGCATAAATTTTATTTTTTTTTATACAAATCGGAAAAAAATTCTTAAGTTTTCTACTATTTCCGCGGAAGGATATTTCATAAAAAACGCAAAATTTATTTTCCTTTTTATTTTTGTCACACTTATCACAGACACAATAAACATAAAATAAAAACCATAAATTAAACAATAAATTCTCACTCAATATAATATTATTAGAATAAAATAAATCCACACCAAAAAAATATCCTTTCTTCTTAAATTATTTTATCTCGTCGTGTGTTAACCGAACAATATCGTACATTTAACTGAATTATCCTTAAACAACGATGTACAATAACCGATACAATATACAACAATATAAAAATCTCGACTCGTATAATTGCGGTGGTTTGATTTTGGGGAACAACAACAAGGATATTTTTTTGTATTATATCCTTGAACAAAATATAAAAAAAAAATCCCGAAAACTAAATTTTCCAACTCAACTCAATTATATAATGATAACGCAAATACACCAAAAAAAATCCTTATCCATATATTTTTATTATGAATTAATAGGATATATGAGAGTTAAATTGATCCCACCTCATTTTTTTATTTTATTTTATACCGTTCGTTGTTGGTCGGCATCCTGTTTGTTTTGGTTGAAGGGGTGCCTCTATTCAATCTTTTTTCATCTCTTTTATACCAAACCAAATATGTACTACATACATACTATGAATATTTATGATTTGGGAATAATGATGATGATCATCATCAGGATTTTTATACAAAGCATTGTAAAGGGAAATGGGTTGAGAAAACATCCACAGCAAAAAGAGGAGTTATAAAAATAAAATTTTAAGTTTATATTTTTATTTTTTACACACAAACAAAAAGGGATGAAGTTGATCCCGTTCCCCTATTTTATATTGTACATACATAAATACAGAATATCCTTCGATATATAGAGGGACGAGACATAATTTCTTATTTGAATTTATTCGCACAACAACGAGGAAAAAAAATCGTTTTCTCTCTTTTTTGCAACGTGATATGTATGTGTGTGTGTTAAAAATCTTAACAATAGGCGTGGTTTTTTTTTTTGGTTTAAGGATAAATAAGGATGAGTTTTTTATTTCAATTTATTTTATTCTCTTTTTTTTCGTTTGTATTATTGTGTATGCTCATAAATAAATAAATATGAGAAAGGGAGAATAATATGCGGGAAGCGGATACGATATGTCGGAGAGAAAATGATGACGATATTTTAATTCATTTTCGAGTATGAATAAATATGTTAACATGTTGCACCTTATATTATTTTTATCTTCTTAAGAGTGGAGATATGTGTTGTGTATGTATATAAGAATGTATATGAACTAAGATAGAGATGAGGAGAATCTGCAATACGTTAAAAATTTAAAATATATACATATTTGTGTTTTTTTTTGGGGAAGATAATTTAATCGTTGTGATAATAAAGCAATTTTTTATTGTTGTTGTCAGAAGATATGCAATATAAGTAAAGTTATAAATTTATTGCTAGGATCAACTTTTTCTGTATATTATGTATGAGGTTTGGTATGTACATGATTTAGAAAATTTTGTATAGGATACTGAACTTGGTTTTCGAGCAAGAGTAACTGGGTTTATGTATTCTTTGATCTTTCAAGAAAAGTTAATAAAATTATTATCGTCCGGTAAACCAACCAACTAAGCTATCCACATATTTTGGAATTTTTACAAAGGTATAGTCTAACCAACGTATTGTAATTTCGAGCCGCTATAAACGCATACTCATTGTTTACATGGAGGAAAAATCAGTTTAAATTGTGCATGCAAGCCAGAATATTACATGAGAAATTATGTTATTTGTACAGTACCTCTTCGACCGAAACCTTGCTTTTGCAATATTTATGGTTTAGTGGTCAAAAGCTCTCTTTTATTGTGGGAAAAAATCCCGATGTATCTGTAATTCGGTAGCACATGAATGACGCAACAATAAACTCGAGGAACTCGAATAATCTCAAATAATCCCTATTAAGAGTAGACAATTCCAACGTTAAAAGTAAATTTTATTTAAGTAAAAATATATAAAAAATCACCTAATTGGAAAATCGGGGCATCTGGTGATGATTTGAGCTTTAGTAAGTTGTGTCGAGATTTTTTTGAAACGCCGACTAAACTCGACTTTAAAAATGGAATGTCATATTTTGTGTTATCTTGAAATAAGCGAGATACAATCTACTTCCAGAGGTAATTCTAAAAGAACGATTTTTTTCTCAAAGTTCGCAAAACAATTTGTGTATAACATGAAATTGCATACGTAAAAATGTACATAAGAATCCGCCACTGCAAATAAGTGCAGCCTATATAGTATCAATAACTTCACCATGCCTTGTTCATTTATTAAATTATTGTGAGTCCAAATTACTCACCAGACAATGCTAGAAACACTACGATTTTCTGATTTATTAGGTCTCTTGTGATTGTCAGTTTTGACTTTGCCTCACTGTTTAGTTCTATCGAAAGTTTGTAGATTTAGAAGCATCACAAACGTTGTTCCTTCTTTATTTATTCTAAACAATTAGGTAAAGCTTAACCTCTGCTCAAAATCTGGTGGATGGAAAACACATGATCTAAAAGGTAAGTTTAGTTTAGCTTCATTGTTATCACATTTCCTACAATTAAATCAGTAGGTTCATTTCTCAGATTTGTTTAAAACCCCGTATGTACACTTAAGAAAACATATAAATTTCTGGTACTTGCAAACAGGATGCAACAGGAAAGTGAAGAATTGGAGGTTGGCTTAGTTCCAAACTTTCGTTATTCATCTGCCTTTACCAAAATCCAATCAATAAGACGCCACATATTTAGATTCGTCAAAATTTCTCTTCGATTACCGGCTAATTTTTGACCAAAACGGGTACTAAAATTTTTTTTGGCACAGAGTAAATTTGTAGAACCAATAACTTATTCTCCGAGGTTGAGACTCACGTGAATATTTCATTGGATGAAATATTCATCTAACAATCAATATCATTATACAAATCCCCAAATTCTTCTAGTTGCCTTACGTTTTTCTAATATGGAATTGTCTTTTGTTGCATTTTTGTACGCCGAAAATGTATTCCCTAAGAACATCGTACCGAGAAGAATTTCCTAATTATCATTAGGATTAGAATTCCAACACCAATTTTTTGTCTTAAATTTCGAAAATACAGATTTCGAATACAGCGAAAGGATGAAATAGGCGTTAAGTAATTTGAAGTAATGCAAATAAAAGCAATACACATCTCAACAACCTCAAATGTCCCGTGAAAAGACTCAAATAATCTTGGGATTTAAAATAACATTGATTAGGTGTATCAAGTTAATGCTTAAAGCCATTAAAATTTTGAACGATTAACCTAGTCTCCACTCAGATTCAATAATTTCGAAAACCATCTGGAAATATCAAATAATCTAATCTATATTAAATACCTACCAAAACTAAAAATAAACATTTGGCATCAGTCTTATAGTTTCAAAGATCAATAAATGGAAAAGGTCGACAGATATAAAAATGTTACATATGAGCAATAATTTTGTTTTATTATTTTTTTAGATTTTATAATTATTACTCATGTAGCGAATGTTTTCCTCTCGCGTTTTGAATGCATTTTAGACACATTCTAAGCACTTCACCTGCTACGTTAACTCATAAAAAAATTCTTTCCAACGAGAAATGCTCGTTTAGAGTATAGCCGACAGTTCCCCCGAATATTTGCGTCTTCATTTAGAAGGCTTTCAGAAACAGGAAACTTTTGTTACCAGCTAGCAGACGCAAATCCAGTATTAGCCGCCTCAGTTGATAACGATTAATTAATTTTACAGGCTGTTAGGAATGACCCGCCAATCAGTTCATCCTTACCATTTCACAACGGTACAGGGTCTATTACATACGGATCTGGAGAAAAGCAATGAGTTTTACAATTGGCTGTTGGAAAGAAACACTGAGGATGATACATTAATTTCGAATATTTAATGGACGGATGCAAAACAATTTAATAGAGATCAAATAACCAATTTTCATAATTTACTGCATGGCCTGAAACTAACCCACAATGTAAAAAGCAGACGTTTTTCCAACATATGTAAATTCAAAGTAATTGTATAAGCCGGTGTAATAGGAAACCATCTGATTGGATCATTTAGACTACCTGCGATACTAAAAAGGGCTTATTATTTGGAATTCTTGCATAGGTAAGATTTGCCAATGTTTTGTGTTGCAGAGGAGTAGGATTATTTATCAACACGACAACCGATCTACAATTTGGCCGCCAAATAAAAGAGTTCCTAAATTCTCACTATGGAAACGCTCGACTGGTCGTAACGGGCTCATCCACTGGCCCGCCAGAACGCCTGATCTAACGGTGATGGACTTTTTTATTTGAGATTGAATGAAAGAGCTGGTTTATTCGACTGAAATTCAAACCTTAGAAGATTTAAATCACAGAATTGATTAAGCAGCAGCCGAAATACGAGCACATTTATGGAATTTTAACGTGACACGAGAAGTGCAGAAAAGAGCCATAAAATGCATCCAAAACAGAGGAGGACATTTTAAATAACTACTATAATAATAAAATTTATAAAAATCATAAAACAATATTTTTTTATGCAACAATTTCACTCGGTCCAGAATATGTTTGAAATCATAAGACCTTAGCCAAGTGTTTATTCTTAGGTTTGGTAGGTATGGAGCATCAACAAAAATTATAAAAGTGACATGTTGATAATACATTTTCTCAGAAAAAATTTGATCAAACACAGAAAATTTTTCAAACTCGTAAAAATTTCCACGCTTGAATATCAATATACATATATGAAGTGGAAGGGCCTACATGGCGGTGTGGTACACCGCTTAAAAGATAATTTCAATCCCAAAAATGTATGCTCTTGAAAGCCGCGGCATATTTACGACATTTTTCTAAAGCGTCAATACGAAGATCATGACACCTAACAAAAGAAGACGCGGTCACATATCTGTTTCCACCTAGGCTAATTACAATCAGAGAGAAACCCGAGTTTTCTTAAAGTATAAATGGTAAATCGCCACTGAACTGACTGACTCCAATCTATTGATGTGTACTGCATGGTGGGGATGCCATACAACCATAGCATACTCAAGATGTGATCTAACCAAAGAGACAAATAGACTTATACAACAGAATATATCACGAAACTCTTTAGTCATTCTAATAATGAAGCCTAACATAGAATTAGCTTTACGTATTATGTTATCAATATGTAAACAGTAAGTTGCTTTGGTATCAAATATAACTCCCAAATCCGTTATTGAAGTTATTCTGGGAAGCTGATTACCGTCAAAATAATAGTTAGAAATTATAGGGTTAAAAGTCCTATAGAACGAAATGACACTTCTTCTTCCGCTGGCGCTACATCCCATGAAGGGATTTGGCCGCCTCAACGATGCTCCTCCAATTAATCCGATCTGCCACAAGAGAACGCCAGGCACGGTGACCGAGTGTGTACAGGTCCCTCTCAACGTCGTCCATCCATCGGGTAGGTGGTCTCCCACGAGGTCCTACTTTCGCTGGTGCCGACTCCAAGGCCTGTTTAGTGGTCCGATTTTGTGAACGTAGTACGTGCCCAAGCCATCTCAGCCTTGACGATTTTATGAATCCTATGATGTCGACTTTATCGAGATCATTTCTGATCTTGTGATTCATTCGCATTCTGTACGTGGCTCCCTCTTTAATGGGACCGAGAATTATTCTTATCATCTTACGCTCAGTTACAGCGATTTTTTGGATGTTTTGCGCTGTTAGTATCCAAGACTCGCAACCAAAGGTGACAACTGGTCTTATCAGCGCCTTGTAGATGTCCAATTTTATTTTGCGCGATATATGAGGAGACTTGAAAATTTTGATATTGGCGTAAAATGCTCGGTAGCCTGCTGCGATCCTCGATGAAATGTCCACAGAAACGGAGTTTTGCTCAGTGATCAGTGATCCTAGGTATTTAAACTCATTCACCTTTTCATATTGAGTATCTCCTGAAATGAAGTCCCCACGAGTCTGCCTTCTCGCGGTCACCATGTATTTGGTCTTCGCTTCATTGATCTGAAGGCCTATTTGTTGGGCTGTTAATTCCAACGGGAGGAGGACCTCTTTCAGAGATATGATGTTGCGACCCAGAATGCAAATATCGTCAGCGTATGCTAATAGCTGGGTTGATTTATAATACAGGCAGCTACGCTGGGCTATATTAAGCTGACGAATGACATACTCTAATGATAGATTGAATAGAGTTTGAGCTATTGGGTCTCCTTGCCGCACTCCAGATGTTATCTCGAAGGCATCCGAAATTTTGCCTTCTATTAGCACCTTACATATTGAGCCATCCATTAAAAGCTGGCACATTGAAACCAATTTTGACGGTATGCCCAGATAGGACAATACGTTCCATAACGTGTTCCTCTTAATGCTGTCATACGCCTGTTGAAAATCTATGAATAGACTGTGTACAGGGATGTCCTATTCATAGCATTTCTCCAGCACAATCCTCAGCGTGAAAGTTTGATCGGTCGTTGATCTATTTGGGCGAAAACCACATTGATAATCACCCAAGATCCTCTCGCTATAAGTTGATAACTTTGCTACGACTACGTTAGCCAAAACCTTGTAGCCCGTGTTCAGCAAAGCTATACCGCGATAGTTGTTGCAGTTTAATCGATCTCCCTTTTTATGAAGTGGACATATTAGAGCCGTCTTCCACTCTACTGGGATTTCTTCTCTAGACCAAATTGTTGATATTAGCTCAAACATGCGGCAGAACAGATAATCACCGCCATATTTGAGCATTTCGTTGCAGATACCATCTTCACCAGGTGTCTTGTAATTTTTCATCTGCGATATCACGTTCCGTACTTCATCATATGATGGAGGAGGTGGTGGTGTCATCTCGACGTTAATATCGCGTTGAAGCAAGAGAGGTTGTTGCTCGGAAGGTGGTGCCTGTTTATTTAAAAGCGAGGAGAAGTAGTTTCGCCACACTTCGAGGACGGTTTTGGTGTCCATTTCCAACTCGCCTGATTTGTTGCGAATAGCGCTGCTACGTGGATGAAAGTCCGTAGCTAATTCTCTTATGCAACGATATCTATCTCTCAGGCTAGAATTTTGGATGTTGCGTGCCTGTTGTTCATGCCATTCCCGTTTCTTCCGTCTACATAGCCGATTAGCGATTCTCCTCGCAGTCATGTAGGCGTTATGGGATTGCCTTGTTCTTTGCGATAGATCTCGTTGTCGTGCGCGATCTTTTTCCCGAATAGCACCAATACAATCATCATCAATCCAGAGATTTTTAGGCCTTGATGGATTTTGGCCTAAGGTGGACTTTGAGGCATCGGTTAACGCCGTTTTGATAATGTCCCACTGTTCTTGAACGGAGTCAGGAAGTGGTTTATTTTCCAAGATTTCTGATACAGTCATCCCGAAGGTGGTTCTGGTAACTTGGTCGTTCAATGCCGCAGTGTTCCAACGAGTGATGCGCTGGAAGCGATGATTATATGTGGTTGATAGACGAAATTTTAATTCAGCAACTACCAGGAAATGGTCTGAATCAATGTTAGCTCTACGTTTAGTTTTGATGTTTTTAAGGCTAGAAAAATGTCTCTTGGACAAGAGGATGTGGTCGATTTGGTTGACCGTTGTCCCGTCGTTTGATTTCCATGTGGCTTTATGAATGCGCTTATGTGGGAAGTATGTGCTGGCAACCACCAAGTTGTACAGTAAAGCTAGCTCGATGGTGCGCATCCCGTTGTTGTTTGATGTATGGTGCAGGGAGTTTGGGCCGATAGTGCTTCGATATGTACTGCCAGCACTGCCAATTTGAGCATTGAAGTCGGCCAAAACAATTTTGATGTCATGTTGCGGAATTTTGCTCAGGACGGTTTCGAGCTGGTCGTAGAAAGCGTCTTTGATTTGATCAGGCTTCTCCTCGGTGGGGGCATGAATGTTCACAAATGTGATGTTAAAGTGACGTCCATGAAACCTGAGTGTACAAATCCGATTACTGACAGGCATGAAGTCAGTCACAAATTGGCGGCATCGATTGCTTATCAAGAAACCAACGCCCAATTCATGTTTATCCATGTTATTGCTATGACAGAGAGTTAGTCCGAAGCGACTATAATCGGTGATGTCATTGCCGATTAGTCTTGTTTCCTGTAGCGCTACGAGGTCGAGTTTATACGTAGATGCTTGTTCGAAGAGTTGATGGAGGCTCTCCGGGCGGTTTAGGCTGAGTACGTTCCATGTTCCAAATTTAAAATCGTTGTCCTTATATCGTGTCCGAGGTCGTTGTTGTGAATCCAAAAATATCCGAGGCTCATGTTGAGGTTTCGTAACAAAAAATTTTTACAGGTTGGGCTGTTAACCCAACGCCAACCTTCTGTAGAAGGACCACAGCCCTCACACTTTAGCCTACTCCTTTAACAGAGTAGTTTCTAGTGGCCGCCACGAAGAGGCAGTGTGAGCACTTGCTGAAGTTGCATGCAGTTACGGCACATGAAGCGAGTCTTGTGTTTATCCCCCTGCATACACAGCAGCCTGACCACTGCATTTGCTTATATTAACAAACAATCTATTAGCAGAGCACCATATAGATAAACTACTTATTTTACACTGTGGTAAAGCAACGTCAACTAAAGACCGAGTTCGAATAAAAATCTAGAAATCGTCGGCAAACACAGGACATCACAAAATTTAAATATATGGGTGACAACATTCACAAATAAATGAAATATAATACGGGTCAAGTGGGAGCCTTGAGGAAATATTGAGCAAGATTTTGACTAATCCTGACCAAACTCGAATTCTTTCCAACAAATACATCAACAAATTTAATGTTCTCGTATAGAGGCATATTACATTATGGCATAACCATAAGTCATAATTTTTTAGAAGCTTTCTTAGTGGTACAACTTTTTATTATTCGCCATAGGAATCCATAGTTAAAATGATGTGTTTTAGCTTCCAGCTTCTCACAGAAAAATGCAAAAATATTATAAAACGTTTTTATAAATTTTCCTATATACAATGTATACATCCTTAACAACAATGTACAAGAAGGCTATATTGGTATTAAGTAAATATAGTTGCAGAAATATTGAAATTAGATTATTTCTATAAAATATTTATCGAAGTTTCATTTTGAAAAATACATCCAAGTTGGCTCTGACGAATTAAAATAATACTTGCTAAATTTATCTTTAGTTTTACTAGTGTACGGCAGATGACTAAGATGTTTACAGAAAAATACGAAAAAAAATTATTTAATCACAAAATTATCACACGTTTTTAATATTTTCTGAATTTGTTTTGATTTTCCTACAATTTTTGAACTATAAATTTCCCCAGATGGTAATTTTTGGTACGATTTTACCAAATGTTTACTACCATCACTGCCACCTATGTAATGAATATTGTCTTAATGACCACACGACTAGAAGTAAGCTTTTATTTCAATTTGTCCAGAATGTTCTTGTTGTTATATGATGCTCATATTATGTTAAAATCCAAACTTTTATGAATATATCTCAGAGATCATAATTAAGAATTTGTAACGTTTTCATTTAAAAATTTGCCTTAGGAAAACAATTGAGTTCCCATACGTTTTGTGTGTTTTACCAGAACCATCTTGATGTGAATAGAGCCGGCATGTGAAAAATGAACTTAAAATAAGGGATATAGAAACACTAAAAATTCATTTATTTTCGTAGTGTTTGTAAAACATGAATTAAAAGTTAAAACCAGTTAAATATTTTTTTATGAAATCGCTAATAAACAATTCAATGTCTTATTAATTTGAAACACAGATTCTCAAATTTCCCTATTTTCCAGCAATAATCAAAAGAAAATTAGGGAAATTAAATTAAAACACATTCTACAACAACAACAATGTGTATTAAAAAGAGACAATTCTCTTTAATAACGTCATCATATGTCCACATCAAAAACCAATGGTAAGAAAAAGACAACACGTTTTCGCTCAACAATTAGAATAAAATAAATCAGAAAGAGCAAACAGAAAAAAACAAATCAATACAATAAGTACGAAGAAAACAAAAAATCAAAACAGTCTAGAATGCTTTGCAAATTCAAAATAACTATAGAAACATATTGGAATTCAAATTTGAATGGAGGCAATGAAAGAGATGATTATTGTACTGTTGATAAATTTCGAGTTATGTTGATACGTATATTACAAAAACAACAATATTTAAAATTTCAAAAGTACCTTATTTTTCATGGCGATTTTCACTAAGAAATAAACATTTTCAAGACTTGATTTTTCAATCAAATAATATTACATGTTTCATGAACATTTTCATATAAAAACAAAATAAAAGCTGACATTTATAATAAACTAAAACTGTAAATGAAAATAACCGTTTCCCCATATAGTTTCATACTAAAGGAAAAATTGTTTGTACTTTATTTTAAGCTTAGGAAAAAATACAGTCGATACTGGAGGCTCTTATTTATACAGTAGGCTCTGGTTTTACTGTGGGTTTTCCCAGAGCCTTCTAGAGTATAGAGCCGTAATCATTATGACGTATTTTTTAGAAGCTTTTTTAGTGGTATAACTTTTCACTGATTTCCATAGGAATCCATAGTAAAAACGGTGTTTTTTAGCTTCAAGTTTTTCAATGAAAACAGCAAAAATGTTACAAAATGTTTATACAAAAGTGTTCTACTTATCTTTAGCAGCAATACAAAAGAAGGGTATATTGGAATTAAGTAAATATTAATTGTAGAAATTTTAAAATTAAATTATTTCTAAAATATATTTTTCGAACTTTCATTTTGAAAAATACATCAAAGTTGGCTCTGACAAATTAAAATAATACTTGCTAAATTTATCTTTAGTTTTACTAGTGTACGTTAGATGTCTATAATTGTTGGCAGAGAAATACGAAAAACAATTATTTAATCACACAATTATCACACGTTCTTAATATTTTCTGAATTTGCTTTGCTTTTCCTACAATTTTTGAACTGAAATTTCCCCAGGTCGCAATTTTTGCTACGATTTTTCAAAATGTTTACTACCCACTGCCATCTATATGTATATTGACTTAATGCACACGATTTGTAGTAAGCTTTTCTTTTTAATTTGACCAGAAAGCTGTTGTTATGAACTTTTTTTTATATTTTGGTTTATATAAATCAATTATTACAAGAAAATGAAAACGATTTACTTAAACGAGATTTATATATGTTGAAATTTAAACATTTATGAAAATATTTCAGAAATCATAATAGAGAATTGGTAACGTTTTCATTTCCAAATTTGTCTTAGGAAAAAAAGTGATTTCCCATATGTTTTATGTGTTTTACTATGGACATTTTGGTTTTTTCTTCATTTCTAATTCCCTTATGAAAGCTTCGTTTTTTAGATTATGGCTTGTATAATCAAGGTTGCTTTGGTTTTCCTCGTTTCTAATTCCCTTATAAAAACATCGTTTTAGTTTGAACATAGTCGTATAATCTAATCGAATTAAAACAAGTTTATAAACTTTATTAAGCTTATTTCGATAAACAGCTAAAAATAAAGAAATATTTTATGATTATTGTGTTTAAGTTTGCATACGTTTTATAATAGTTTAAATAATGAGCTTTCTGAAATAAATACTCGTTATTTTTATAATATTACCGAAACAAATTGATTGTTGCCCACATCACAATATACTAAAAGTACTGAATATTGTAATAACAATAATAACGTTGGGTATAATAACAATAATCATAATAATAATGATGATGATACTGTTGATTTTATTTTCTTCACAACAACAACAAGCCAACGAGGAACAAAAATTAAATTTTACATGTACATAATGTACATATTTATGATAATGATCATCATCATCGTCGTCGTTCTTATATGTATATAAACGTATGTATAAATATCATGATGATGGTAATGTTATGAATTTATGTATTTCGACATAATAACAAAATATGTAAATTTTTTATTTTTATTTTTTTGGTTCAGTACAAAACAAAAATAATAAACACAAACCATACAAATAAAATTATGTGTATTGTGTGTTGTGTAGTGTACATAATTAGCAGTGGGAAAATAAAATATTTTGTTGGTTCTTCCCAGAGAGGAGATGAAAAATAATTTGTGTTGAGTTTAACTATATTTTGGTTTTTCAATTAATTAACCCATCGTTTTGTTTGTTATTTAATACTGTGTGTCTGTGCGGTCAATAGTTTTGCGCTCATCTAATCATGTGATTTGATTATTCGTGGTGAAATAATTTTATTTGTTATTTTTATGTGCTGGTTGTTGATGGCAACAATTTAGTGTGATGTTCAAACATCAATCACAAGTTTTCTAAATTGAGGTTTAGTTTTTTGGAAATTTTACACGAGACGTTGGGTTCGATATCATTATTAGAGGAACTTCAATAATCTACTTAGAGAGTAGCCCTTGGACTTTATAAAATGGCGATAAGATGAAAAAGTGCCATGGATTTTAATTATAAATAATTTTTGTGGTTTTTTTATCACTTTTTATTAAATGTTCTTTATATCATGTAGGAAAGGATCTACCTGATTCACCAATGTATAATTTTGAACAGTAGTCGCATGATAATTTGTGAACATCGTAGTGTGTAATTTAAAATTATTCATAAAGCTAACTTAAAACTAAGTTAAAAATGTAGTACAGCTAAGATCATTATCGACATGTTTCTTTATGAAGTTCATAGAATTCTTGTGGAAATTTTATTTAACTTGTAAGGAATTGTTCAGACAATTCAAAAGTGATATGTTTGATAGTAAAGGAAAAGAACGGCCAGGTCAACCGAGAAAGCAATATTGGATAAAGACAACATTGAAACTGAAAACCAAATTGCAGTAGCATTAAGTATTACACAAGCTGCTGTTAGAAAATGTTTACATAAAATTAGGAAAGATTCAAAATTAAGGAAAATGGCTTGAACATGTGTCTTTCATTGCTTTCTCGGTACAAAAAAAAACTTTTTTATCAGATTGTGATTGGTGATGAAAAGTCGTAAATCCTGGCCAACCATCAACATAGCAGGTAAAACGGAAAATCCACAGAAAAAAAATCTTACTGTGTATTTGATGGGATGAAAAAGGTGTGATTTATTGGGAGCTCGGAAACCAGGTGAAACTGTTGACAATCAACGTTATCATAAACAACTACTCGATTTAAACCAAGCATTGATTACCAAAAATGACCAACAGAGGTCAATAAACGACGCAAAGTGATTTTCAAGCACGACAATGCTCGACCACATGTAGAGAAACTGTTAAAGATAGGTTATTGTCACTTGGTTGAGAAATTTTCTGCATCTGCATCAAAATCGATTAACTTCTTTCACCGTGGGATCCACTGATTGTCAGAAAGATGAGAAAAAGTTGAAGCAATGATGTGGATGGGGATGGTAGTGAAGATGGTGGTTGTGTTTTTGATTGTGATTGTGAAGGTGATAGTAACGAAGTACGATGGTATGATGTGGTATGTATAGGTATTATTGTGTGATGGCATGATGAAATGATTGTGTGGTGTCTTTCATGGTTTGGTGGTATGATTTTATCTTGATATGAAGGTATGATGGTAACATGGTATAATGGTGTGATGGTTTGATGGTATGCCGGTGTCATGTTGCTATTGTATGGCTATGATGGTGTTAGGCTATTTTTGCAATGCAACGATAATGTACATTTCCTGGACGCCCGCAAAAGTTTGAAAAATCGGAACATGTCCGAAGAAATCAGGACGTCTGTTCATCCTATTCATGGTGAAGCCGACAGTTCAACCGACATTGCAAGAAAAATTTCTCAAGTTTCGAGAATTTCCCATGATAGCGAGTGACATAGAGAAACTGTATCGACAATATTTGATAAAAAAGACAATCAGAAATATCAAACCATTGTATGGGGAGACAATTAGCTGTTGTGACTTATTCGTGGACTAACTTTACGAATGCCTTCAGAAGAGGAGGTTACAAGATTTTTGCTCCTTAAGGTTGGTTAACACTAATGAGTTTGAATATCAAGTGTCTTTTCCTAATTAGTTTAAGTAACTAACCTATTGGGACGATGAGCTGCCGCCTTATATAAAACAGTTAAAATATATAAAATTTCCATGATGGCTACATGCGTTACCGCATACATACTTCACAATGGCAGCTATGATCGCATGTCGGTTACAGTAAAATCTAGATAGCTATAGTGTCGATTACAAGGCTCGAGTTAGTTGCAGCGCATTTACTGAGAACTGAGAAGTTACTTGTCTCAACAGCAAAAGTATTGGGCGTTAATAAATATGAAATAACTGCGTAGACCGACTCCATTACCATATTCAAGTTAAGTGATTACGTGAACAACGTTTGTCGGCAACAGGACATCTCAAATTTTGGGAAACATTGTATCCATAAATTCAATTAATCCAGCTCCCAGGTAGGGGAATTTTTCTGCATGAATTGCCAACTTTAGGTATCTGGTGGCAGGGCTCTACATTTTCAATGAAATCAATTGAGGGATGGCCAGCCCAAATTAAAACATATGGTTATCGTTAATGGTAGCAGAGACAGGTACTACAACTTATGAGGAATTTTAGGCTAAACATTCAATCTGGAATCAATTATTGGTTTGGTAGAAGGAAAAAATAAAAACGCGGATAAGATTTTTGAAAACGGTGGCAACTTGAGTATTCGCCAACTTTAAAATTCAAACAATTATTCATGAAACTGACTCTGATGGTAATTTGGTTTTAAGATCGAAAAAAATCGACGAGATTGACGATATTCTATGCAACACTATTTAAACGTACATATTATACCAACTATCCAGGTTGATATACATACTCTATACGTACTCACACAAATACCTACACAAATTTCTTATTAAATTGAGATACTCGTACATATCATTTGCATCTTTCACGTGATGCGTACATAAAAAAACCCTTTTTAATATAAAATAAAATAAAAATTGGGAACATTATGAAAAATTTAAAACCTTCATCAATGTCATAATTTTTTAGGTATAGCAAGAGATCCAAATAAAAAATTTGTACATAATTTGATTTCGGTTGGGATTTTCAATTTTATGTATATACCCATTTCTGAATTTGATAAAATTTATTTTGTTTTCATTATAGTACGGTGCGTAACTAATTACTCAACATAAATTACACGGGCACCCAGAACACATATTTTGTATACATTTATAACAATTTTGTGTTTAGCGCATCTAGACGTAAATGTTAATAAATACCCATTTGACCGTATACTACTATTCATTCAAATTTATTCACTTCCAAATTTTACAGTCCAACAAAAGCAAAAAAAAAGAGTTGTGGCATTGTTTTGGTGAGTAAGTGCGGTAGAGGTCGTCTTAATACAATCGGAAAATAATTTTCCATTTCAGCTTGCCTATACATATTAAAATTCAATTTTCAATCCTTTGTTTTCGATGGTAGAGCAATTCTATATTCAGCAGATGAATCGAAAAGCAACAAAAAAAAAATTTAAAAATGAAATCTCGCATTTTTTTTGTGTTAATGATCCCTCGGTTTTTTTTTTTAAATTCGTTTTGCAATTGATGCAGGTTGGCTATATAAACGATTAGTATGATATTTGGGCAAAATTCTTTTGGTGTTCTTTCAGATGGAAATACAAATTCTCTTTTAGTAAATAACGCGATTAATAATCAATTTTTTATCGAGCTGCTTTTTTATTTTATTTTAGTTTGGTACACAGACGAGGAGGCGACAATCAAAATAATAAAATTTGTTCAGATGAAAAGCTGTTTTGGTTTTTGTTATTCATTATTTTAATTTTTTTTTTTTTTTTGGTTTGCAGATGACGCGATAAATTTTCTTTTTAAATATTAATTTTTTTTTTCGTTATTATTTTGCATTTTTGATTAAAAAATTAAAAAGGGTTTTTCATTATAATTTTGGATTGAATATAAGTAATTTTAATTTGGCCTGAGGGTATCATTACAATATACGTTTTATAAAACAAAGGTCAGCTAGCGTAAGAAGATTTACGAAACATCTTTTCTGCGATTTAATCTCTGTAGGTAATTCCCCTTAAATTCGGTTAGAGATGTAAGCGTCCAAATCAACGATATTTAATTTTAGTGAAGATTGATATGATTAAAATACAAAGTCATGCTAAAAATAGAAACAAAATCAATTATACTTAAATCACAAACATATAATAATAAAGCTGCTCTTTTGCGGCGTTCCGTTGCTGTAAGTCTTTTCTTGTAAAAATCCACCAAACAAGTATGAGCACTTGTTAAATCCAATAACCCACGAAACAAATAAAACCAAAACCCTTTAAGTAGCCGAAACGACGTAGAAACATTAGAGGTGAAGGTATATCTGCAACCCAATTCCAGTTCCGACGACAAATGACAAGAAGAAATCATTTGATTTTTTTATTTCGTCTAGTCGATTGTATTTTCATTTAGAGCAGGCGAAATAAAATAATCAAAGTTTAAATGCGCTCGCCTTAAAACTGTCATTGTCTACAAAAGTATGTTAGGAAAATGTTGAGGCAATATAAAAGAAAAGCGGCACGTTGTTACCTAAATCAGAAACAAATCCGCTGTTGCATATTATGTTACTGTACTCCTCAAGAAATTTACATGGATATTGGAAAGATTTTTCAATTGAACTATGGGGTATATTTCAGGCGAACGGCGGCATATGTCAAGACAAATAAACTCAACAAAAAATAGTTAAACCAGGCTAAAAACTTTGCAATTAATTTGGGTTTTTATTAATTTGGGATAGAACATTGGGAAGAAAAAAATTAATGACACTTTTATATATCAATTCGGTTCAGTTATTTCAAATTATGGTAGAATAGTTACTCTTCGTTTGAAAGAAAATTTTCGAAATGAATATAAAATTTGAAAATTCTAGTACTAGTTTTAAAATATATAGCAGTTTCTTCAACAGAGTCAAAAGGGTTCTTCAAAACACTAGAAAAAACTTCATTTTCGTTTTGGACAAGGATTCTAACGGTACAAGCCGTGTTGGCGGATATTGGGACACCCTATATATTATTAACAAATATCAGCGAAACTCCTACCAAGTAGTGTATGACCTGTAGATCAAATTTTCCTCTATATCATAATATGAGAAAGAGACTGAAATTTTCCAAATGGTCTTTTATCATCTGGGACAGAGAACCGTCGAAGCAGTTTGGTAATGGCCGTAATTGATTGAGATTGTACAACAAAGCCTAGGCATGTTTCCCGGAATCCGCTGGGTACACCGTACACCCTTGAATATATAACAAAAACTGAGGAAACGAAAGGTATGTTAAAAACGGGACTCGACCCGGTTCCAGACACCCAAGTAGTCGGCAGTTAGTAATATGCTTGGTTGATTTTTTTAAATAACTAATTAATCAAATTTAAACAAATTATAAATTAATCTTTATGTACTATACATTTCAAACTGCAATCCTTACATTATTACAATCCCTTAGAATCCTAAAAATAAATTAAATTAGTAGCTAAGTAACTAAGATCAGGTCTTAAAATTCGTTCAGGTACTCCATGCAAAATACACGATTAGCTAAAACCGAGGCTGACATACTTATTTCACAAAATTCACTAAATTCATATAGCCGAGAGCACAGCAACCAATTCAAAATACGAACGATACATTCTTCAACAATACATTAATAAATGAGAATATGAGAACATATCTATTCATTATATCGCTACTCTCACATGCCATAGTTGTTAAATCTACGCCAACACCCTTCCTATTTAAAAAATTTACCCACACACGCAGCAATCGAAAAATACGTCCAAAACCATTATGTATAATGAAATTCCCGATAACAAGTTTTCACCTGCTAGATTACCTGTTAAAAGATAGCTGAACAGTATTGTTATCCAAATTTTGAACATGAATAATCCTGTCTCATGTTCAAATACCAGATTTCATTTTTGTTGATTCACTTCACAAAATTATAGCGCTCTAAACCATGAAAAATGTTCACACAATTTTTATAGTCGTTCCAACTAAATTATTTGGGTGTACCGAGTAAACACACCGATATCTCGGTAATAGATAAAGATATTTAGGCGCTTAAAATTGGAAATGAGAGGGGATGAATGGTATTTTATGATTGAACCATTGGTTTTTTCTGCTGAAATTCCCTAACAATACAGTAAAATATTGAAAACTCATATAAACAAACTTTTTTTGCACTTTTAGGTTAGGATTCCCAAAATCCCGATGTGATAGGGCAATTCTGCGGCCAGATTCGGATTCAGTATCGAAAATACATCGGAAATTACTATCCTTGTTTCTCTTACTTTTTCTTTGTCGGCCAGTGTTGTATTATTAAACATCAATATTACTGTTTACAAAAAAGCGTTTTAGTACGAAATAGGTCAGGACAATGATCACTTAGTGATTCAAATTAATTTACTAAAATAAAATAAAAATCAGAATCAAAAAAAGATTTACCGTGTTTCGTATTAAAAATCTTTCTGTATTTAAATCTTGGTTCGCAGTTTAGCATCCAGCGACATGCCGAAATGAATAGCTGTATTTACATACGGTATTATTTCTCACGATCTATATTAACCGGAATAGGGAGTGCAATTGCGGGATCCGGGATTTTTCTCAAATCCCTTGATCCCGGTCGTTTTGTCAATCCCAAAATTTTGGGATCCCGGTCTTTTAGTCAAATCCTGGGATCCCGGTTTTTTGTCAATTCCAAAATCCCCAAATTCCTGTTTTTTTGTCAATACTGAAATCCGGGAACACAGTATTGCCTTATATATAATACCGGGATTGCTTTTCCTAAACCGGAACATATTCGAGTTGTTTGTTTATAAAGTTCATGGGAACTGAATTAGTTTCATTTGTTTTATTCGCCATCTTCTTGCCCATTTATGTATTTGAGTAATAACTGAATGCAAATTCTGTGTGCCTCTTTGTTGCATTATCTAATAGCTATGATCGCCATATCATGTGCAAAAATAGCCACAGTGTTGTTTTCTAATGCCAGGAGAGATCATTGCACATTAGGTATAAAACTGGCCTTAAAAAACACTGCCATGAGGTGCTCCTGATTTGATTTCTTTCAATTCGGAAACGTTATCATCTAACTTAATCTTTAAGAATTTATCTTTCCATTATAGTGTATTGCATTGGTATGAGAGTTAGCCATTCATGCCAAATTTTGTCAAAAGTCTATGCAACATCTAAAAATATCGTCGGGCAGACCTTTTTCTCCTGCAGCACTTTCTCGTTTATAAGGTTTCACACTTCAAATTGAACGTTTTGCACTTCAAATTGAACCTTTTACATTTCAAATTAAATTTTAGCAAATTATATGAATGGCCCATTAGGATGGAAGTTATCTGTTTCTTAACGGATTTTAATGAAATTTGACATCCGCGTATGGAAATAGGATTCTAAAATGACTTTTAGATGAAGTTCTGGAGTATGGTATTGTATATGTAATGTGTATAATATTGTAATTGTATGTCAGAATATTATGGTAATTGTCTTTTAATGTCTAAATGTGTGTTCATGGTAATATCTACATATATTGTCTATGTATGTATGTGCTACCTAATATTATCTCTTGTTTAGGATTGTTTGATGTTTGGTGTTAAGTTAAATTATGTTTCTAGTCTACAGATGAATATTGTATAATTTATAGACTTATATTGAGACGATATATATATTTTAGATCATTGAATAATACTCTATCGGTTAACGCGGATTTAAATTTTGATTTATATTAATGCGACTATATATTTCTTAGATAAATAAGGAGAATTTGATTACCCGTGTAGTCAATTCTCTTTATTTCTAGTTTAATTTAATTTGCGTTTAGTAGATTTTTTAATATCGAGTTAAGATGTGAATATGTTAGTTGTGCTAAGTGCAGAACATAAACTCCTGACAAGCATTTATTAAGTGTAAACACCTCTCTTGATACTTGTATTTGTTTATGTTCTAGCGGTTCATATTAGTACACATTTAATAGAAAATACTTACAATTTCGGTTGATTGTTGAAGCTGGTAGAATATTCTTTAAATATGTGAGGAATAGATTAAGTTGTTATAATTTAAACACTTAATTTTATCTTTATGAAAGCACAAGTTTTATTTTATTTTTATGATTATATATCTTTTATTTATAATTTACACCACTTTATTTTATACGCACAACTATTTTATCACTTAAATATTATAAGATGGTAATTCTAATTGAAATTTTGGATTACTTTAATTCGACTTTTTATATTCTGTGTTAATTTATTTTAGATAATTTTGTTTAATTTGATCGATAAAATTTTGAACAGAGTGACGTTGTATGTTTGATTTTTAGAATAACTATATTTTTGGTTTCAATATTTCGTTCTTATATACTAAAATATTGTGTGTTTCCAACAACAACACATATACAAATATAATTGCTGATTTTCAATATTCCAAGAACTAGATCATAAATTTATTTTGGTCATTATATTGTATTTGATATTTTTGTTTTAATTGCATTACCCAATATTCTACTTATTTTAGGTCAATATATATTACACATATGTATGTCATTTACTTACTTTGGGTTACATCATATATTATTTTTATTAAAAAATGTAATTGATTTTATTAAATTTCCCTAAATGTTTGCACTATATTTGCTTATTTTTACAAATTGTGAATTTTATCATAATATGTACGTCTACGTATGTATTTGTTTTTTTATTTTTATTTATTATTGTTTGGGAATTCCGCTAAAGAATGCATTTTGAAATATGAGTTGTTTACTTTATAATTTTATAGGTCAGTAGTCTGTGTTTTTATTTAAATACTATACAACAAGTAGTTTGTGTTACAATATTACACAACAATGGCCAAGTAGGATAGAACTTAGCTATTACTTAATCGATTATGATGAAATTCAAAATTTGTGATGGAAATGACAATCAAAGATGATATTTCAAATTCCGAGACTAAACGTAGTTAAAAAAATATTTGGAGTCCCACTTTTAGTGTACGTATCGAACTTCACCACAATCGGTTGAGAAATAGGCAAGTTCCATCATACTTGGCCATATTCCAGAACTTCATCTATAAATAATTTTAGAATTCCTTTTCCATCGCGGATGTAAAATTTCACTAAACCGGTTAAGAAATAGCCAAGTTCCTTTCTAACCCTATGATACAATCATTTCAAACTATAACAACATGCACGAATTTGTGATATTTTTCTCTTTTAATCTGTTGTTAACATATACAAAAGCAAATTGACAATTCCCGTGTAATATGAGTAAAAAAATATTAGTTGTGTTACACACACAAGCGCAAATCACGACCGTTTGTTTGGAAGGAGTTACCTTACGCAATATATGCCGATAAAGCCGCACAAATGAGGCTACACATTTTTTGTGCTTAGTGGCGTTTCTGGATTTACGTATAATTCAGAGACAAATTTAGGAAGTTCTTCAAATGTGATCATTAGATTATTACGAAAAATATCTCGATTTGAAATTCACCATATGTACTTCGATAATTATTACACCAGCTTACCACTTATTGTCAAAATACATAAAGTTGGAATTCAATCAATTGACACAGTGTATCGTGACTAACTGACAAGCTTCAAATTTCAAATGATACAAAATATGTGACTTCGAATCATACAAATTGTGTGACTTTGCTCTCAACATTGGCCGGTGGATTTCCAACAACAAAGGTAAAATGATATATTAGCAGTAAAAACCAAATTGTTGAAGTGGCTTGTCCACAAATAATTATGGAATACAATAAGCATATGGGTGGGGTGGATTTATTAAATAGCCCTACAGGTCGTCACTAAATTAAGCTACGTCTAAGGAAACGATACATATGGTGTTTTACTATCTGGTAAATGCTTGGTTAGTTTCCAAAAGGATTGCCAAAGCAAAAGGGACGCGACACCTCAGTTTTGCGAATTTTCGAACAGAACTTACTGAGAGTTTGTGTAAGGCAAACGATAGTCCATTTAAAACGCGGCCGACCAGCTTCAAGTTCTGTAAGTCTTCAAATAGTCTTCAAGAGGACAAAATAGGAAATTTATGCAGTTGGACATCCAAAAGGTAACGATGTAAACTACCTGGATAATACAATCAAGAAAATTCGTTTTTCTCTTAAATCATTAAAAATAACAAAATTTTATTTTCAGTTTGTAAATAAGAACATGGGATCTATGAAATCGTGTTTCCGAGAAAAAAGAAAAAATCATCCATTAGAGGGCTAACAAGCCATATCTCAGAATTTCATCTAAAAATAATTTTAGAATCCTACTACCAGTGTGACTATCGAATTTAATCAGAATCGGTTGAATAGGCAAGTTACATCCTATGGCATATTCCAGAACTTTATTCAAAAATCATTTTAGAATCTCATTTCCATCGCGAATGTGAAATTTCACTAAAATCCGTTAAAAAAGTTGGCATATTATATTTGGGATCAGGTTTTTCTTCTCGATTATCGGATTTCACTTTTGGTACCAACAATTACGTTTGTATTTCTTTTAAAATGTCAACCAGGAACGTTTTTCGAATTCTCTTTATCTCACAAAGAACTTCTTCTGATGGTGTTGCCGGTTGTATTTTTTGACTTTCTTGCACAGCTTGTTCAATTATTATTTCTGCCTCCGATGTTTGGTCGCCTTTTTTTCGAACATTAATTATCTTCATTATTTTAAGCCAACTTACCACCTGCTATCGTTCTATATTAAATCTTTTGTTTGCTATCCAAATTGTGTAATCAGTATTGCTATCATTAGTTAATTTACTTAACACCAAATAATCTATTAATCAGTTGACTTAATATATTTAATTTAAATAATTTAATATCATTATTATCATTATATCTGTAGTTTTTTTTTAGTTGATCACATTAATTCTTTAATTTGTTTAGTTAATTAATTTTTTATGTTTATTTAATCTTTTAATCAATTTACGTAGTCTGTAATTTATTTAATTAGTTTTCAATCTGATTAAATTTCGATTATAAATTATGTGAAATAAATTATTATTATTATTATTATTATTATTACTATCTTTATTTCAATAAAATAAATACAAAATTAAAATCTAGTTGAAACAACATTATAAAATATGAAATAAAGTACAGCTCCTATAGACATTATGTCTGTAGTGGAGCAATTTAAAACAAATTTTAATTAAAATTTATATAATATTCTTTGTTTACATAATTAACAATAATCTTCAACAAAATACAAGCTCAGTTATTAAAATAGATATATTTAACTACACGACGGCACATTAGAACATAATGTATGATAATTTAACATTTATACTAAAAATATTGCTCGATATCATCGATGTCAAGTAACCAAGTCCGAATTTCCCTGTTAAATTTATGTTTCTGCGCAGATGGAAGCATTTTGACATTTTTAGGTAAAAGATGGAACCAATAAGGTGCCATATATAAATAAAATCTTCTAAACCTTTCACTATTACAACGAAGACCGACAAAATTGTTTGGATTTCTCATATTATACACGTGGTATATTCGACTATGATAACTATTGCTACGAACAAAAAACATTTTCAATACTTTAAAAACATACAAATACCTTAGAGGCAACAAGTTTAACTCGCGAAAAAGCGGAATAGTGGGTGTATTCCTTGGACAAGCATAAATTAATTTGATAATTCTTTTTTGCGCTACAAAAAGATCTGCAATATTAGCAAAGTAAATTCCACCCCAACTAGTTATACCATACATTAAGATAGATTCAACAAGAGCATGATATAACCTTCTTAAAATAAAAGAAGGGCACAAAGGTCGAAGATTATAAAATTTATGCACTGCAGTAATAACAATTTTCCTGATATTAGTTAGGTGGGAGGTCCAATTTAGCTGTGAGTCAATTGTTACACCTAAGTATTTAAACTCATTTACGCAGGGCAAATCAAAACATTGCCCAAAACATGGATTCTTATCACACGGGTATACGTGATACTTGAAAAAGTTTTGATCAACTGTTATGTCGGGCCGTCTAAAATGCATAATTCTAGATTTTTCACTAGCAACAAGCCGATGATAAAAAAACCATTTACTTAGAGTGCATAAATCAATATAGATAAACCGTTGAATATCAACGTAATCATTAGACGCATATGTCAAAGCCAAATCATCTGCAAACGCTGTAGCACACCCTCTAAGATTAATTTCAAAGATAGAATTGAAATAAATTAAAAACAATAAGGGCCCCAAAACTGAGCCCTGAGGAACACCACATTTTAGAAGACCTGGAGGACTATTCACATTATTAATTTTTACAATTTGACTACGCTTACGAAGGTAACTTATAAACCAATCTAATATTTTGCCTCTAACACCAATACTTGACAATTTCATTATGAGTATGTCATGGTTAACAGTATCAAATGCTTTTGAAATGTCCAAAAATACTGCTGAGCATTTCTGAGAGTTGTTAATTGCTAAATAAATATTGCTCAGAAAATTTAAAAGAGCTTCTTCCGTAGATTTTCCTTCTATGAATCCAAATTGGTGATCACTAAAAAATTTTATTTTACCAAGGTAAGAGACTAATCGTCGTTTAATTAATTTCTCAAATAATTTGGAAAAAGTACTCAATAGTGAGATCGGTCGGTAATTGTTTAATTGCAGAGCATCACCCTTTTTAAAAACTGGAATAACAACAGCTATTTTTAAGGCGTCTGGAAAAATTCCGCTCTTTAGACTTAAATTAAATAAAAATTTTAATACATCAACCAAATACCAGGCACAATTTTTAACAATGATATTATCTACTCCATCAAATCCTTTAGAATGTTTGTTTTTTAACTTCTGAATTTCAGAAATAATCTCCAAAGAATTAATTTCATCGAAATAACAAGAAGTACAGTAACTATCTCGGTTTCCAAAAATAAATTGTTTCTGCTCTCCACTGTTAGTACTATTAGGAAAAATATTGGAAGTTATATCGGATGAAACATTTATAAAAAATTTATTAAATTCATTACATATATTCTGATCATCAGTAAGAAGAACAAAGCCCACATTTCTAAGTTCCCAGGGGTATATTAAATTATAAGTACATCTGGGGCCCTGTATTTGGTTAAACGAACTACGCCCATCTTTTAGATTTCATTATACACGTTATTTGTTACGGCGCGGCGTCAAACTCCAAGCAAACTCACTAATATTGAATGAGTATGGAGCCAGGTTATTGAAAAACCAAAACATTCCTGTACTGCTACTACTTATCAATCAAATAAATAATCATTAAGTCTAAATTAATTGATTGTCAACAATACATAAAAAAAACAAATAATAATTTATCATTTTCCAGAAAGTATATAATTTAGTACATAATATAAAAATAACAATAACGTAACAATAAAAAAATTATTGATAAATTTTCACTTCAGCCACCCAAAAGCCCTCCCTTCCCCGCACAGTAATATTGAGATTTTCTTTTCTTAATAAAGTTTGAACAATATTTTGTTGTTAGAACTGTATAGAGTGGTATAATATTTACACACTCAGTGGAATGATCGAAGGGATGATGATTATGATGATGGTGGTGTTGATATTGGTGATACATGGGGTGATGATGAGAATGTACATTTTTAAGATGAAATTCATTGATTTTATTTTTTCCTCTTTATATATTTATGTAGCAATAAAATTATTATATTTAATATAATAAATCATTATTTGGATGGCTGTAGTTGATAAGTTTGCTTCTGTATACTTTTTTGTTATATGAGCTCGTTCTCTTGTGTTTATTCAATTCAAGTTATTTTTAAGTTTTTTTTTTTTGGCAAAATTCGTTTCAGTATGTAACATATGCCGATTTGAAGAATGTGTATATGTGTACTAAAAACGATTTTCAAATGCATGTCCTAAATTACGAAATACAGTTATTCAACCAAATCATATATGTAATTCAAATAAATTGTTTGATTGAATAAAAATAAAAACTTAAAACTAATTTTCATTTAATTTTTCATCCAAATCGGATTTTTCATTTGAACATAATTCACTTGAACAATTTTCACAATCTTCTTTCTTTTTCTACGCAGTTCAATATCTGGATGGATAAAATAAAAAAAATATGATAAAAGATTATATTGTGACATCTGTTTACGACATCTTTTAATAAAATTTTCATTTTTATTATTATTATGAAAAACGAAACGGGCAAAAAAAAATCATCATCATCGGAAAAACTGGGAGAAAAGTTAAAGAAAATGTTATATAATTGTATATAAACTAAACAACGAGGATGGGGGTGCACCGAAATAATATAATAATACGATTTATTCCGTGGTGGATGATTATAATGATGATGATGAAAATCATCCGATTGGAAAAAAATTCTGTTTGGCAAATAAAATTAAATACAAAAAAAAAATCTTTCCGTTCTTTTTTGTATATTTGATTAAATTTTCAATTGAAATAAAATTAAAAACGAAAATAATCATAATAATAAGAATAACAATAAAATTAAAAGAAAATTATAATAAAAATTTTCCGACAATATAAATAAAAATAATAATCATAATAATAAATTAACGTATTAAAGTTTCTCATTTGGGTTTGAGGTTTCATTTTATCGTTGGGTCAATATTATTTAGTTTAGAGTTATAAAGTCGCAAGCTGGAAATTTACTAAAGAACCAATAACTCTTCTTCTGGTTATCCTGGATATGTTTTCGACTTTAGTAAAGGCGCGGTTAAGTTATGAATGCAGAAAATATAATTGAATTTTAAACGAAAAAGAAGGAAAAAATAATTTGTGATTTTCCAGGAGGATTGCAGCCACCCCACCCTGAGTCTGTTATTTTATTTTATTTTATGTATAACTCGGACAGAATGCAGAGTAAAGCTCCATTTACAATCTGCCTTACAAAAATTAAAATATCGTACAATACATACAAGTAAATTACGATTAATTATAACGCGAAAAGAAAATTAATAATAAAAAATCTTACAAATATAAACCTTATTATACTAAAATCTTATAATTGTCCAAATTAAGAAATTCAATAATTATTAATTACATTTCGTAGGGAAGTTTTGAAATTATTTATTGATTTATTAAAAATATCAATACTGTTATCAGAAAAGAACAAGTCATGGTGCATCGCTAATATGTATTATGCCGAGGCCAGACCAGCATTGGTTGATGAAGTTATAGCTCTAAACAATTAGACATTCCTAGACCTAGCTATATGCGGGAATATAAAAATTAACTTCGGACAGGAAAGAAGTGTGAACGATTCCATTACCAATTTTGCATAAAAGTAATTCATTCAAATAAAGTTGGCGAGATCTATAAGCTCATTAAGTTTATAATTTAACAATGTACTGTGGAACAAAATCTTCTAATCGAAACCTCTTAAGTAGCCTTCTCCAAGAATTCCATATTTGTGTACAACACTTAACTTAGCTTCTAACTAACGGACCGTACAAAATGATGATAACCTAATACACACGATTTTCTTTTATGGTGGAAATTTCTTGCAATTTTATTCTTTTGTATTTTATTTTTATTTTTGTTATTTTTCAGGAACATTTCGTATTTAACAGTTTTTCTGTTAATCTAGGGCCCCAAACAAAATGATCTCCAGAAACCTTAAAGTCGAAAATGTTCATGATTACTAAGCTTTATTTTACTAACGTAAAAAAAGCACAAGATGCACTGTTTAATAAAGCGGATTTTGTAATAAAAAAAAAACACAATAATTTCAAGAGAACCATCAAAAATACTTTATTCAAATTTCAAATTAAAGTCCACCGCTAGCTACATATTTCCTCTTACTTTCAGGTAATTTGAGAATATCGTTTCAATCGAATTTTTTTTGTTCTGAGGCAAAACCAATCAGAGACTCAATTTTCCACTTCTTCGTATGTTTTGAAGTGCTGCTCGGAAAGTACGTATGCCATCGATCGAAATAAGTGGTAATCTGCTAATACTTCCCAGGCATGCTCCTTTAACGTGCTTTAACTCGTTTTGAAGTGAGTGATGTAGCATTAGTATGAAACAAAATTAATTATGTCTTCTGGCCCATTCTGGTTGTTTTACGACCAAAGGGTAATTTTAATTGATTATTTGTTGTCGATATCGATTAGTATTAATGGTTTCACCTGATTTGAGAAGGGCCTTGCAGGCGATGTTAATGGTTTACCTGGATCAACCCACAAGTTTTGGCGCTTGGAAATCTCAAAATAAATGGACTTTTCACCGACAGTCACAATTCTAAGCAAAAAAAAACTTTCTTTCGTATTTCACTGGTGACTTTTCGGTTGTCCATTTGTTTTTCATTCAGTTGATGTGGTATCCATTTTCCTTCCTTTAAGATCTTCCCCATTGCATATGTAGGTACAATCGGAAATTGCTTGCTGAGCAACGTTTTACACGCATTTTCAAAATTTTCCGGTTGACTCCGCTTTGTCTTTCAGTTTAAAATCGTCACTTTTGGGCATTTAAACCAGCATTCACTAGTAGCTTTAGATGGAGCATATGCACCATAAGCTTCCGAAGAATTCGATAACTTTTAGCAGCACTTTTCGTCAAATGAAATAATTCCTCAAAATGAATTAAAACTTACTTTTTTCTTGGCAAGATATTCGACATTCTTATAGAGCCAAAACATCTATAATGTGAACACCTGCCAAAAATTTAAAAGGTTAAGAGGTTTACACAACAATGGATCGATCCTTATTTATAGGTATGCCAACAATTTAAATTAATTTCGCTTTCATTCAAATTTAGTCGCCCATGTTTCTAAATTTGAGTTGCAAGCTTTTGTTGCAAGCTTACATTGAAAACTTGCAAACTTTTCCCCTCAGATGCGGAACGTGAAAGATATTTGAAATTTAAAAGAAGTTTAATTATAATCGATGGCGTAACAGTTTTACAAAAAATCGTCATTGGAGAAGAAGCAGTCAAACATTATCAGTGCTCCCGCAATTAAAGTATAACGCGAGGAGATAAGATCAAAATTGAATCTGCTGTTCGTTATTGGGATTGGAAACTTGCCACAATATATCTTTTGTGTAAGTGGCCGCCAGTGATGGCAACCATATACCAACAAAATTAACATACGCACTGTTGTCCATTTTGCAAATTCATCGCTATAAATCGGTTTTTTTATAAAACTCAATATAAAAAATTAGGGTCTATCCGATTTTTGAATTGAATGATTAATTTTTTGAATTTGATAGACCACGTATTTGATAGTTACAGATTTCTATTCCAAATATATTGAAATCACTCAGCTAAACAAAGGGTGTTACGTTAATTTAGTAATCACACAAATGAAATTAATTTTGCACGTCACGGAATACCTCAGATTGTCATTAGAGGCAACGGTCCACATTTTAATTCGAAAGAATTTAACCAAGAACTTCACGTTATATCTAGCCGTTACATTTTCCCATTTCGAACAGCGATGATCAGCTGCATTGATTTACATAAGAGACACTAACACCAAACAACGTGATCATTTACCATACTGGGAAATTTTAACCTTAAACCCGTGTGTATGTTTTACAACTTAATTCCGTATTATGGGGAATATAATTTTCATTAAATGTAGGGATAATGCCATTTTTTAAATGATTTTGAGATATGTGTACTTAGTTTATTAAAATGATACAATGAGTAACAAAGTTAACCTTAAAACCGTGTTTGGGGAACTGTATTCCCTAAAACACGATTTTATTTATTTTAAGGTTAAACGTCATGTTAAAAAAGTTGATAAAAGCAAAAAGAATAATGCCATTGCAATAATTAATGAAACCTTGCACATTTCAGTCTGGACCAATCAATAACGCGTTACATAACCTTATTAACTCTCCTGTCCCAACTCATAACCAAATTTGCTTTATTTAAAGGCAGGATACTTTGGTTTTTTCATTAAACGTTGTATATACATTTCAAGCCTTGTTCTTAGATATTTATAAAAGATAATTGGTTAACCGTAGCATAACTTTTTGATGATAATCACCCAAGTATTAATAAAAAAAAAAACAGTAAAAATTAGGCATTCATATGTATAATCAGCATAATACATGATCCAGTCAAGCTAGTTATCTCCAAACCGTATAAAATAAAGTAAAACCATAACAAAATTCGAGCTGGTTCTGAAAATACAAAACAATCCCTCATATGTACATATACGAGTACATAAACCTATTCGTATTAAAATTAAATAAATCTCGATTCGTACAAAGAGCGGAGACAAATTTTCAGATAACTCGCATGCAACAAAAAAAAAACGAGGTAGCGTATTTTCCAACCCCTTTCCTATTTATCCTATTTTAACGTCATTTTAATTTAATTTTTTTTTGTCGTCGTCGTCACTAGAATGAGCCCAAAATATTTAACAATTACTGTTGTGATAACAATTTATTGTAGTTTAATGTTTTGTTTGGTACAATTTCGTCTGTTGAATAATATGCTGTTGTTGTTGTTGTGTTTTGGTAATGTCACTTCAATGAGAGTTTTCCAATTTTCGAATGAAACAAAAACAAAAACAAAAAAACATTTCTTTTGACTTTTTGCTCCTTTTTAACAGTTGTTGTGTGTACATTTATATTATTTGACATTCGAGAGAAGGTTTTTCGTTTTTTTTGTGTATAAAATAATTGAGGAGCAACACAACAATGTAAAAGAAAAAAAATCTTAAGAAAGAAATTTTACAAATGAAGAAGACGACGACAACGACGTGATGATTAATTGAAATCGATTAGTAATTCTTGAGTTAATTTCAAATGGGTTAAAGAATGCTTTTTTTTTATTTTTTTTTGCAGTGCTGAGGTAAAATAAGGATAGTGGAAAATAATTAAAATTAATTGATTTAAATTGCAATTGAAAGAAACTGAGTTGTTTTGCTTTTGTATAAATAATTAACTGTAAATTGATTTATATTTCAATTTATTAGACTTTTTGGACTTTGATTAATGTGAGAACATTACATAAATAACAATAAAAAAGATTTTAAATTCAATTGCAGGCCGATTAATGTTCTCTCTTCGTAATGCAGAACATTATGGAAAGATTTTTATTTGGTCTGCATTTGAATTTGAAATATTTATTGATATTATTTTTGTATTGAATAATATATATTTCTTAAAAGACGTTTGATATTATGTACAATTCGATAGTAGAGAGCTAATAGCATTCACACAATGCGATTTAATAATGTGTCAACTCTAATTTTTCCTAATCGCGTTTTATTTCATAGAGTACCTAATCGAGTTTAGCTAATTCGCAAATAAGAGACAAGAGATTTGTTTAGGCTTAAAATTAGTTTTAAACGTTCTTTCCGTCTTGTATGAATGCTGCCTTTAAACTCATATCACACGAAAGGGATATAAAAACAAAAACAAAAAAAACATAAAATAGAAATTCATTACAACCTTACACTCTTGATAAGTGTTGAACGTATTAATGGTGTATTAAGTCGTTTTTCATTTTTTAACGAAAACATTTTTATTTATTTAACACAAAAAACGATTTTCCCTGTTTGCAGGAGTGCGTTTGACATATTTGTTGTGTATTTTTTTTTTTGTTTTTCCTGTTTCTAAAAAAAGTCAAAAAATTGTTGTTGTGTCATGACGTTAATTTTTTTTTTGTATTTTTATTATTAAATACCCATTTTAGTATTTAAAATGCCCCGTCGTGAAAGTGTTAATGTCATTTTTTGAGTAATGTTTGTTTTTGTGTGTATATACAAACACCTTCCTGGTGTTGAATTTTATTTAATTGATAAGAAGACCGAAATCAAGATTTTGTTATGATACAAGTAAAATATTGGGTCGGGAGAATAAAATTAGAACAGTTTATGGAATATTTCAAACTCCAGTGTAAAGTGGTAACCATAGATAACTTATAAAAACCTATAAACTTAAATTAGAACAAATTAAGAATCCGATAAATGGCATTTATGCGTATTCGTCCACGGAGAACTTAAATTAACTTAAAAGTTTCAACAAAGCTTGGACGAAGCTCCAAACCGACTTAAATGTGTTTAATTTACGTGAGTTTTTTAATTGATCCGGTAGGTTATTGAATATTTTAGGTACTAGGTAATATATTAGAAACAAGTTTTCAAAGTTTCTTGTTACACAATTTTCAAACCGAATATACTGCTTAAGTGCTTATGTCTCAAGTTGACTAACTTAAATTGACACTATAGGTAAAGTGATTTCAGTGCCATCTTTCATTATATTTTCGAAAGTGTTTTATAAGACAAAATGTGACAGCTAATTCTTCAGTGCAATTGTCATCAAGTTTGAAGGAAATATTCTTATTAAACTGATTATAAAAAATTAGTTCCAGTGTGTAAGTTAATGTCTGGTTGATCCAAAAATTACTTTGTCGGTTCAATTATATTGATAAGTCAACAAATACAAATAAATCAATTACAGATGTTTTATTTTGATTTGTTAGAAAAATGCAAGCATATTGCAGCTTGTCTTCTTAAAATTTTCTGGTAATATGTTTAATATTTCAATCAAGTTATTTATTATTATTTATAATAATTTATTTTTTAGTGAGCCATTCCTTGAAGGTATAAGTTGCACCCAGCTGAAGCAGAAATGAGGGAGATCGTCAAAATCAGTGGCATGCCGGTATAATGCGGTTCTGGTTAAAAATATGTGCCATGTCGATCTTAAACAGCAAACCACACCAGAGATTGCAGCTACTTTCGAACAACAAGAGCTTGTATATTTATCCTACACTCTAAAAAATGTTAATAATTTTAAACAATTGTTTAATTGTAGTTTTGTTGAAAATTAAATAAATTAAATAAATTTGTTGTAATAAATTATTAATATTAAAAAAACTATATTAAAATTAAACAACTTTGTCACATTAAGCAATTTATCATGACTAGTCAACAGCTGGTTGAATAGTAAGCAATTACAATTATTTAATATTCAACAAAATATAGAGCATTGAGCATTTTGTTGAGTTTTCAACACATTGTTCAATTTTCTTCAAATTTTTGTTAAATAATAAAAATTATTCTCTATACTATTTTCTCATTTACAGTTATAAAGAGAATTTTGTTTCAGTTCATGTGCTATAGGTTTTGTAACAAGTTTGTTAAGTCGTAACTCGTAAGGACGATCGATGTGTTTGTCTATTAAAAGTTTTAGTTTTTTTAAAGAAACTGTCTTGTTAACGAAATTTAATAATAATTGTGTGGTTTAAATAGTGATAACACCAATCGATTAATTGTTCGGTAAGTAAAATTATTATAATATTTTAAAACTAAATAACACTTTTCAGTCAATACGGCATATGGAAAATAATTTGTTTTAAACAAAGCGATCATTGCAGAATAGGTTGAATATTCAACAACTTCTGTATTTTTTGCACAGTACTTAAAGTAATTCAACAATTTTGTTGAACTTTACAGAAATGTTCAACATCAGATGCAAAATACTAGACAATTAACATTTATTGCAAAAACCATTAAGTCTCAAACAGTCAAAGCGTCCAGTTGTGATATAGTGTTTTCTAATAATTTAATTTAACTTTGATGGTTAAAAATATTGTGCATATAATATTTAATGTGAATAATCTTAAAGTAAAAATGTTATTCAGATGTCAAATGTGTGATTTCAAATCAGAAAAACTTATTTTCTATAATAAACACCTGTATGCTCATAGAGGAAAGCTAAATAGTGAATTTATATGTTTGTGGAATAATTGTCATAAAAAGTTTTCGAATTACTCTACTTATAAAATGCACTGGTCCCGAAAACATTCAGTTATTTTAAATAGGGAAAATGTTCAAAGAAACATTAATTTCCGGCGATGCGATTTTTACCTGCAATTTATGTAACTTTTCGTCAAATTTTTTTTCTGAAACAACATCTCATATGAGAAAGCATTTAAAGGTTGGCGATAGTATACAGTGTCCTGTAAAAAATTGTAAATATCAGTGTAAAAATTCTTTAACGTTCAACTCGCATTGTTTTAGACGTCATAAAGAGGAACTACATATAAGGCCCAAATTACCAGAATCTTCATCGCAAACTACAAATAATTTGGATGGGATTCCAACTGAAATTTTACAACAGAAAACGGAAATACAATTAAATAACGATAACATGTTTTCGAATTTATTTCACACTCTAAGATTTAGATTTAAGGTTTCTGATGAAGCACTAGATTTTCTTCATAATGAAATGACGGAAATTTTTAAAAATAAAATGGATACCCTAATTGGAATAAATAAAAAAACCCACATACTAGTTACAAAAATGACGAACTTCCCATTTTGTTGCAAAACGCATTCAACCTTCCCTCTCTGGACTTTTTTAAAAGTAGTTTTCTTCGCAATAAAACCATCGAAAGTTCGAATAACTATGTGAATTTAAAAAAAATAGACTTGGGTAGAGATAATTTTCATAATAAATGTTATTTTTATTATATTCCTTTACTTGACACCTTAACTCATTTAATCAAAGTTCCCTCTTATCAGAAAATTTTTAATCAAAGCTTTTAGCCAAAGGCCTGAGTCGTTCCTAGATTATAGTGATGGTTCTGCATATATAAACAATTTATTTTTCAATAATAAAGAAAAAAAAATAGAATTGCTTCTTTTTCAAGATGCATTTGAAATTTGCAACCCTTTAGGGTCGTCTAAACAAATTAATTGCAGTTTACATGACTATTGGGAATATTGACAAAAAATATAGGTCTTTAATAAAAAATATTCAGTTGGTGCTTCTTTGCAAAGAGTCGTATATAAAAGCCTTTAAATTTGAAACAATTTTGGCTCCTTTGATTAGGGATTTGAAAATTTTAGAGACTGACGGAATAAAAATCAAATTGAGTGCTGATTTACAAGAAATAAATTATAAAGGATCTGTTATTGCAATGTTTGGGGATAATCTCGGAAGTCACCAGATAGGAGGTTTCACCGAAAATTTTAGCACTAGCGAACATTTCTGCCGATACTGTTTTTATACAAGAAATTCCTTAAATAAAAAAGAAATGTAAGTTGGTGTATTAAGAACTACGGAAAATTATCAAAGTTGTGTAGAGAATTTGTGAGATGGGTGTAAAGTCAAATTCAATTTTAAATACCTTGAATCATTTTCATGTCTGTGATTCAGGTCTTCCTCCGTGACTTGCACACGATTTATTCGAAGGTTTTATTCCGTATGATTTAATGGAAGTTTTATTATATTTTCATCGATCTGAAATGTTAAATTTTGATTCCTTGAACATATATTTAAAGTTTCTTCAGAAGAAATTCAAACTCTCATTTTCATTTCGTAATATGGCAAAAACTATGAAAAAGGTTCCTGGCAAAGCCTTTGAAATTTGGAATATTTTAATATACTTACCATTATATTTTCAAAATTTGGACATTAATCGTGAAGATCCGGTGTGCTTTTTCTTCTGCTCAATGGTAGAAACGCTACTACGTTCACAAAATCGGACCACTAAACAGACCTTGGAGTCGGCACCAGCGAAAGTAGGACCTCGTGGGAGACCACCTACCCGATGGATGGACGACGTTGAGAGGGACCTGTACACACTCGGTCACCGTGTCTGGCGTTCTCTTGTGGCGGATCGAAATATTTGGAGGAGCATCGTTGAGGCGGCCAAATCCCTTCATGGGATGTAGCGCCAGCGGAAGAAGAAGAAAAGAAATGGTAGAAATGTGTCGTCTTATTTGTGCAACAGAAATTTCGATACCACAAACACATTTACTTCAAAACTTTATTGATATTTATTTTGAGCTAAGACAATTATGCTTTCCAAACTTAAAACTAAGACCAAAACACCACTATCTGTATCACTATCCAGAATTAATCCGTAAAATGGGCCCATTGCGAGGGCTTTGGACTATGGGTTTTGAACAAAAACACCAATACTTTAAACAATTTGCAAAAAAACACAAAAATTTTAAAAATATAACATATTCGCTCGCAAAAAGTCATCAACAATATCAGGCATTTATCTCCGAAGATAGATACAAACTGACCATAACCTCGGATGAAGTTATAAGATTTCCACAAATATTTATAATGTCACATTACCAGAAGTGTACATATTTATAACAAAACAAATGGAATATTTAAATACAATTTATAAAAAAGATCAATATTTATTGATAAAATCGGAAGAGCAAGGCACTATTGACATCCTAAAAGTAAAAGCAATTTTTCTAAATTATGAGTATGATAAAGCAATTTTTTATGGTTCGGTAATAAAGTGTTGGTACAATCAATATTCACTATTATACATATATATGTAAATCAAAAAACAAAATATTTTACACGTGCATCAATTTTGAAGAATTAGTAGTAAAAAAACCAATATCAGTATTACAAAAGGGCAATAAATACTATTTTTCACCCCTTAACTCATTTTTATTGTCTTAAACCAAAGCATTCCTAGATATTTAGGAGCTTTGCTTAAACAATCTCTCTTTCAAAAAGGTGCTTAATTTGGAACTGTTTGGAAATGACGCTACATTTTTTAATTATTATATTGTTTTACATCTGTTTCACTATATTTTATTTCAGATTTTTTACAGACGCTATCATAATCACTCATTATGTCAAAATTGCCGTTTGAAGTTTGGAGTGCAGATCGGTTAATAAAAAAAACTTTTTTATCGTTACCGAATTTGAATGCAGTTATCCAAAATGATAAATTTTATTTTCCAAGCATACTACGATATACGAGTAATCAGATCTTTTATTTTTATTTCAGCAAATAGATTTGGCCTGATCGGTTTAAAACTGGTTTTAGAGAATTCTGGATCTGAAGTAATGGAAGATGATGTTTTGGAATATTTTGTTGAAAAAAATTATCGGTTTACTTTACTAGATCTAGGGGAGGAATGGTCCCCAGAGAAATCACCGACAAACTGTTCGGAAAGTGCATCGTCAGTACTAGAGCAATCATCCCGCATGTGCCTACCCGATCAAGTAATTAATTCAACTTTGCTAAATACTCCAGAAACGTCCATGAGCCCAATTCCATCCAACCAAACCATTTACATTTTAAATGATCCGGTAAATTTTTGTGAACCAACTTCTCCAATTCCAAGCACAAGTAGCGCATTCAATAGTACGGTGTCGTCATCGTCAAGCTCAACCCAGATTTTTCCTACATTTGCAAACTTTAAAGTTCCTTGGAATAAGTTACCGAAGGATGCGATATTGGATTAGAAGACAAAAAAACTCAGCTGATCCGATTGTACGAGACAAACCCAGACTTGAATCGAGATAAGGAAAAAATACTACTATACATGAAGGAATGTTATGCAATCCAACGGCAATTTTTAAATAATTATGATGAATTTCCATCCATAGTAATGATAAAAGAAAACTGGCCTTACCTTTTTCAACGTGACTGTATGTATCAGCATTTCCCGGAACTTACTGGTATTGATCAAGACAAATTATTGAAATCTACGTTCGATAAAGAAAAACAAACTATAACAAACTATTTTTTGAATGCCACTTCAAAGAAGGGCTTAAGTAACATTAAAGATTTATTGCTCAACAAAACGGATGAAAACGTATTAAAAGCCATTGCTTTATTTTTTAAAGAAGATTTAGAATATGTTTTAAAAAAGGTTTCCAGTGAATCTAAAAGTTATACAGTATACTCGTACATGTATTATTATAAAAATTGTGTGAGTACTTTTCAGATTGGCACAACATTAGAAATGGTGAAGGAATCAATTCCAACCCCAGGAGTATGGATTGCGGTTGTTGGTAACAAAAATCATAAAATATTTTTAAAAAAAGTTATTTTTTTAATAAACAATTCAAATTAAAATAGAATCTATCGATTCGGACATTGGGTACTTTTATATTGAGAAGATATTGGTTTCAACTTCGGACAAAGGAGGAAATGTGGTTGATTTGGTAATGCAATGCATAGCTTTTTGCTACAATTTCAATTTACAGTATCCAAAGAAAATGTCACAATCATTTGATTTTTTTGTGCGATATTTCCTTAATCACTATCCAGAAAAACCAAGGGGGCCGAAAAAAAAATTGAATAATATGTGTCGCATTAACAATCTTATTTCCAAATTAAATAACTTAAAATAAGTTCTTCTAAAAATATTAAACATGAATTAAACTCGTTTATTTACTTAATTTTTTTTCTATTGCTTTTTTGAATAAAATATTACATATTTTTATAGCAACATTGATTATTCTGTATTTTTATTTTATTAGTTCAAGATAAACATTTATATAATATAGATATGTATAAATATTTTTGTCCACGACTAACGTATAATATGCTCATTATACGTTTGTTTCATCGCTTATAATGATATCCATTATTCACTGCTAGTTTATCTAGTAGTCTTTTCTTTCATTATTCAATAATTCCAAGTAAATTATTTGATTTTTGAAATTTTATCTAGTAGTATCTTGCCGTTTTCATTATTATTAAACTGTGACGTCAAAATGTCGACGAAAATTATTTGAGGAGTATTTAAAGGATTTGATTATAAAACAATGATATTTGTCGGTCGTGGACAAAGTATCGTATTCTACTTGCATATAATGGCTGTTATTCACTCAGATGATTTACGACACTCGCCTATCGGCTCGTGTCGGCAAACTTCATCTTCGTGAATAACAGCTATCATTATATGCTCGTTGAATAATATACTATTACATATTATAAAATCTATTTATTTTCCAATATTCAGGTAATCTCAAATTCAGGCGGAAAAACTTCGGAGGTCATCAAAAAAAATAAGTTCCTGCTTTGGATTAGGTTTCAATGAACCAGAAGGAACACTTATTCAGAAAATTTAACACTTTAAGCAAATTCAATTCTACCGTAGTGGAATTCACTTAAAATGTAATATTTTGGTAAAAAATTGAACTGTGTTTTTTCTAGTTTTTTAAATTTTTCTTGAAAACTAAGCTGAAGATCGACCATCTCCTAAAGTTTGGGATACCTGCATTCTCCTATTTTCAGATTAAAATGTTTAATATCTACCATCTCTGATTAAATTATGTTTAATAATCAACAATTCCTAATTAGGACAAGTTGAAAAATACTCTCTTGGTTTGAAATTTAAGCATTTATTGACTTAAAATTAAACTCTTTACGCTGATGTTTAAACATTTAATGATTAAAAAGAGAGATTAAATCACGTTTATTGATTTAAAATTAAATTTTGTTTGTTGAAATTTTAACATGGGATTAATGAAACGTAACATAGTTCTGTTGGATATTACTCCCTGTTGTTGCAATGTCAACATTTATAGACTAAAAATTGATTTTTTTTTGTTGAGATTTTTACATGGGATGGGTAAGAATAAAGAGTATTTTGTTGAAAGTTACTCTTAGGTATTGCGATGTCAACATTTAGAAATTTAAAAATAATCATTTTATGTTGAGATTTAAGCACTGAACACTTAAAAGCGGAACCGAGAAATTGTTAAAATTTAAACGTATGTTTGATTTTACACTCCTTAGTAGAATTTTATTACAATAATTGTGTGTTACCTTTTGCATGCAATTATTGAAGTAAAATTCAACAAAAATTTCTTAGAGTGTAGGAAAACAGTTAAAAATTTAGTTAAAATTCATATTTTTCTAGGTGCACCTGAATCTGAAATTACGGAAATGAAGGCTGAATACAGATCAGGTTGCCATTCATTGGAAAATAACTTGTCGATAACAATGAGGATGAATCTCTAAAATTAATGATATGTCACGATGACCTAAAAAGATTTGTGCCATAATTGTTAAGTTATTTAAACTTTGGCACGCCAATTCAATACACTACTAAAGTGGTCAAAACGACTAACGAGGCAATACAGATTTGCAAGTCGACTGTCAAGCAAAGTAGTGCACAATGGCTAGTGGAACATAAAACAAGAATCACAGGGAGTATATCATACTGCATGTGTACGTACGCATCCAACAAAAGCCCAAATTGGAATAAAAAATTAAATTCATTATATAATGGAAATTTTATGGGCCTTTGATGCCACACGATACGGGTTACACACGGTGCTGAGGAATGCTGTAATCCAAGGGCAGAATAATTAGAATCAACAAATTCACTATCTCCGCAAATTTCTGACTCTTTCTCAAGAACCCGTTACGAACTAAAATAAAAACAGATGAAATAAAATATAGTTTGAAGTTTGAACTACACCTTAATTAACTACATCTTAGCACAGTTTTTCACTTAAAAAACTCTTTGCGGTCATTCATTACATTATAAGGAATTTTGTGCATAGAAATTCCCGATTTACGGTAGGTGTTGCATTTTGAAACACCACAATACTGTGTACGAGAATTCGCTTCCATCGTAAATAATTTACAATTTCTGGTTATACAAGAACTTCAATTAACACTAAACCTACTATGACCGGGTGAATTGACCCGTTTTAAAATTTCGATTAGAATTTCCTTTAATCAACGTAATTGCACTGTCTTTAAACTTTACTATTTTTCCAGTAATATACAATAAATTTTTGAATATTTACTTCTGTTTTAATTAATTTTTTTTTTTTTTTTTTTTTTTTTTTTTCGCTGGCGCTACATCCCATAGAGGGATTTGGCCGCTTCATACTGAAGTTACGTAATCATTTTATTAATGGATAATGAGTGATTAATTCACTGATCCTACCCTTAACCAGCCGTGATTTTTTCATCACCCGCCGGGAATCGAACCCGGGACCTCCTGAGCTTAAGCAAGCATGCTAACCACTGTGCCACCGGGGCGGTTTTAATTAATTGGTTTCTACGAAAATTGTGTAGACTATCTTATCTGCCACAACGGGTCATTTGACCTGTCACGGTATGATTAGGTACATAAGAATTAGTGTCGGTATACATATTTAGTTAAATAATAAAAACAAAACACAACAAAAAACATATACAAGTAATACATATAATAAAGCTGTATTTAACTTGACAAATTTGCTATAGATAAGTTGAAGCCAGGTGACGGAGTAATGGTAGACAAGGGGATCATGATTGGCAATGAGCTTTCAGAAGCTTGAATTGAGATGATTCGACCAAGCTTTATAAATTACGATCAAATGAAAGCCTAATAGGTGCTGCTAGAGTCACAATTTTAATTTCTTTAAATCGCACTTTTTAATTCAAATGCTTATGTTGTAAACTAATTGTTTAAGAGCTGTGTAATTTTAAATAAGATTTGACAGCCGTCAAAAATTGTGTCTTACAATAGACTTTTACCATAATTCTAATAGGTGGCAAGTCACCTAGTGTCAATTGGAAAACATGCTTTTAAAACTTTACAGACAAACAGATGTCTAATAAAGGAAAAATCTCCAACAATTCAAATAAACGCCACGGAGCAGATAGCCTCTGTGCGTTTAGCATGATACGAAAAATACGTTTTTGAGCTATAATAAGGGGATGCATTCTTGGACATAATTTCCCTCCCCAGCAAGGTAATCCATATGATAACCTCGATTCAATAACCTCAAAATAAATAGTTCTTCAGACTGCCTGTAGAAGGACAGACCGAACTCAGAATATAAAATTTACGAATAATTACGAATTAAATCGATATGAGGAAGCCAACGCATATAGAAGTATCTACAATTAAACCAAGGTAGTTAAAAATTGAAACGAATTCAATTTAAAATGGTCACCTACTCAAGTTTTGTGATCACAATTTAAATCATAGTAAATAACATCAAGATCAGTAAGAACATTATTGTTCAGTTTATGTGCTTAGAAACATAGTATCAGTATATTCATAGACTGGATATTAGAGAAATACAACTGGTTATAAAGAAATAGATTACCCGCAAAAGCTATCAATTTTGAAGAAACTTTCAAATATAAAATAGAATTCAGGTAAATCAAAAAGAGGATGGGGCTACGACGGAACCTTATATGGAACACCATCACTGATCATTTTACCTTCATTAATAACTTCACCAATTTTAATTATTTGAGACCAATCAGGTAACATTGAAACCACCGTAAATTAACGCCTCTAAAACCTGAATGTAAAAATTTTTGAAATGATACATTCTAGTTAGTAGGTCCCTCCCGGAAATTCTCTGGAGGGAAATCCCGGGAATTGGTAATATTTTATAACCCCGATTACATGGAATTTTGGTTAAAATCCCGGGGTTTATCTAAAATTATTCAATTTCTCTTCGGGTTACTTTATGGAATACTTGGTCTTAGACAATTACAGGTCAATAAACTCGGTTGTCATCGACATCGTAAAGTCTTTGAAACCATCGAGAATCGCAATCAAGGAGGAGGGGAGAAGGCAATCACAAGGAATACTTGGTCATAGACCAAGTATCGGTTAGGAGGTTTTTGTGGTCGCTCAGAGCAGAACAACTTTTTATTATAGATCCGAAGAATACATCAAGCCCCAAAAGTTGTATAGTACTATAAGATTCAACATCGAATGATACTGCAGCTGTTTACATTCTACAACATTAATTAATGATACCTGAAATGAAAGAAATTGTCACTGGAGTAAAGAAACCCATATATGTAACCGACGACGGTGCCAAGCAGCATTAAATAATCGCTTTGAAAAAAGGAACCAGATTCATACCGAAATTTTTTTCGGTATTACTGTAGAATATCATGTGCAAACAAACGTTCACGGAAAAGGGGCTTGGAACGGTCTAGGTATACGACTGTTAGTTCTACCATAAATGTTTCAAGTTGTGTTTTGGTTAACTTAATTCGCTGGGTTAGTAAATATAACCGACATTTTGGCAATGCATTGAAGGGATTTTCAAGTTATTGTTGTTGACATTCAGTATTCATGTCTTACACTACTTCCAGGGCGCCATATTGAATCCGCCATGTTACATTTTTGAAAGGCCACATCACATTTGAGCAAAGTATATTTTGGCCAAAAGACTGTTCTGTTCTTTGATTTATATTCAACCACCGAGGTATTTTTGTTTATATAAAATTTTAACAGTAAGATGAAATTTCGTACGCTTAAACGCATCTTTAGCAGGGCTATGGACTCCAGCGCCGGCTCCGGCTCCAACTCCAGCTCCAATTCCAACTCCAGCTCCAACTCCGACTTCAGCTCCTACTCCGACACCAAATATATAAAACTATGCTTGAAGCAAATAAGATTTTCAAGTGGTATTTTTTTATTTCTTTTTATAGTGCAAATTTTTTTTTCTATGTAATTTCTAGAAGTGCTTGCTTACATTTTGGCGCAAAGAATACCTAAATAAACCAATCGTAGGTAAACAATAGTCGATGATAAGATGACTTAGGTAAGAATGTCGGGTTGCAGCTGAGATGGCCCAGGCCATAGTTGTTAATTTATGTTGAATTCTATTGACGAAAGAAACGGATCTAGATAAAAAATAAACTGAACTGAGATCAATTTCTGCTATGAAGAGTTCAGCATTTTTTGATCTAGGTTTCGATTTTGTGAGCCAATAGAATGCGACATTACCAAAAATTAGTTTGAACGCATGAATGACGCCCAACTTCAGTTAATCCGGTTTGGAATTCCAACTTGAACTGCGCTAATGCATATACAAGTATAAAGAATTAAGCTACGTAGGAGAAACGGAATATAGGAATAAAAAAAACGAAAATCTGGAGCTGAAGTCGGTCAATGTTCGACTTAAAATTTTCTGCCGCTGCGACATGTTTATATAGCATCGTTTACAATTATTTTCCAGTTTTGTTGATATTTTTAGTTTTATCGTATAGTTAAAATAATTACGAGTTATTTTATTTATCCACTCATATTTCTGTCCTAAATTAAAAAATATCGAGGATCGCTTTAAAATTACTCACGTAATATTTGTTATGAGTTGAACCAAAACGAACAAAACTCAAGCCGCACTACCATGTCAAATAATCGGATGTAAAAATTTCCTTTTTAGAGGTTTTTTCGTCCGATATAATATTCGATAATGTGACATAGTAATGAACCATAGGAAAAAACTTGACCAGTACCATTATCAAAGGTTCTATGAAAGATCAAAAATTCGACGTTTTGCCACTTTATCAAAACCAATTCTTAAGCTAGGTAGCGAATATCAATCGACTGAATCGATTCAATAGGCCATGGCGTTCACGTGCTTTTTCCTGACGATAAATCATATTCCGTTTGGGTATATGCTCTATACACTATAACTCTTCAAAGTCAATGTCCATTTTCGATTTATTAAATGAGGTAACATTTGACGTTCATTAGCTGGCCCTCAATTTAATTTTCAGCGCAATAATGTTTCTATACGTAAGAAATATCATTAATGAAATATAGGAATTAAAATGATTTCCAGATAAAGTTCTCGAATAATTCCAATTAGGGTAGAACTTGGCTATTTCTTAACCAATTATGTGGAAAGTAGACAAGTGCGATTGAAATTGAATTCTAAAATGTTTTATCATTAGGAAAGTTGTTTGGTCTCGCTTTTATTTTGCAGATTGTTTTTCCGAGGGTTTGGTATATGGTATCGCTCCTTTCGAAATTTTGTACAACGATAACAGCAGCTGGTTCGTTGTGAAGCATTGAAACGTTCGTGGTGACCGTATAGAGGTTTTTAGGGGATACTAATCGAATGAAGCATTTTCGATAGCTATCTTATATTCCTGAACGTATCTATTGGATGTATTTGCAACTAGTATTACGTTGGATGTCATTGTCAGAAATATAAAAGATTTGAAGGAAGTTGTTTTGTTCGTTCTGCACTGGTTACAATAAAGCTTCTATGCCTTACTATAAATGTGCACTTGAGCTTTGAAGTTAGGCATAAAATTACCTTCTCGAATGTTATTGGTTCCAAAGTAGGCTTGGTTATAAAACACATTATGACACAAATCCAAAATTTACAATCAGTGCGAATATGGTAGCAGCGCTTGCATTTGTTTCTATCGAGCAAGTTGATGAATACTTCAAAGCTATTCTTAATACCAATTTACTGGCCGAAATTGTGACTTTATGGATTATTTCGAAGATAATTACATGAAGGACGTCTCACTTTAAATACTCACAGAAGAGCACCCCGATTCGACCACCAGCTATTGACTGACGATATCAGTCAAGAACCAACAACATTACTGAAGGGTGGCATTTGGGCTTCAAAATACTTGTGTGTACTGCTCATCCAAGCTCTTAGGCCTTTATTGATAAATTAAAAGAAGGGCAAGCACGAATGGAACTCATTTATGAGCAAACGATTACAGGAGAGGGCTATTGCTTTAAAAAAATGTGTTATAAGGGTTTTGAGATGAAGTAAGAAAAACTGGTAAATAAAATAAATAAAACGGAAACTGTGGACTCTTTGCGTGCCATTGTAGTATAATTATATAGTTATTTCAAAAAACGATACCTGTGTTCAACCTCCATATCTCATCGTGAAGATTTGTATTTTTTCCATTAACATATGCAAATCCTTGTCTTGAACCTTTGTTTAGCTGCTTGTTTCTCAATTGTTAAAAATGGCAGCTTTCTTTCCAATACAGGTGTCAGTGGTGGAGCTCCAATTAATTTTAATCCAAGTTTTTCAACTTATTTCGCACACATAATTTTTCTAACAGTTGTGATAATTGTTTACCAAAGTTTCATCGTACAATTCAAATATTCTTTCCAGGTTTGTTTAATTAGAATTGTAAAATCCAGTATTTGTTCCTGGGAAATTTCAAGTTCTTGAAATTAACACTTCAACATGTATTTGTAAGATATCCGATTGTAATGTCACATCGTTTGCTCATTTCCAACTAACAGAAAGTACGTACGATCGATGATACCAAGGTTTGCACACATTTGATTTAGAATGCAAAATTCCCCTACGTCAAGTACTAATTCTTTGAATGTCTTATGTAAATTTGTATTGCAACAAAGTTTTGCTTTTATAAGGAAAGCAAAGAAAATAAATTGACTCATTATTACATTTTACAAGAAATATTAAAATCAACCGCAAATTTACCTTAGCTATAAATTCCATTTACAATCTGATGACCGAGATGTTTGTTTACATATTTGGAATTAGTCAATAACACACGACAATGAAAAAAAAAAATGAATTCAACCAAATTTCCACCGTTCACTTTTTCTACATTCAAACGTGGGTGAAGTCGACAGTGGTAACATTATTTTCTCTCATTGCAATGCGTAAACAGTGAGATTGCATAAAATATTGTTGAAGGTGATTTATTTAACAGTCTTAAAAAAGAACTACTCATATTGTACAATAGCTGTAATTTTTTACGTGTGTCTAATGATAACATCAAATATTAACTTTACTCGATATTATCATAAACAATGGTAAATTGGTAATATGTACAACACAATCTATTGACGTAAATAATTTGAAATTCTAACTCTTTTGGTTTTTTCTTAATCATTGTACCGCATACCGAGTATATGAAATGATTCGCGCACAATTGTCTAGAGAAATGAAATGGCACAAAACGATTAGAGAGAATCGAAATTAGATATTCTCATTCTAACCGGAGTTTATTTAAAGACTTGTTAATTTTTATTAGTTAAATGATTTCTCAAATATAATGACGCGCGTTAGGAATAATTTATTGATTGGTGTGAACCGGATATGATCTATCTGGAAAGGTGGGAAAAGTGGTTGTATGCAGATTTAATTTTATTAAATGAGGATTTTGCAGAATTGCATTGGTCTTACGACGTAGCGTGTCCGAGAAACGAACCAAAAGACAGACATTTTATTAAGTAAGTATACCATAGAAGAAAGTAACATCCATCTAACTAAATTCATCAGTCCCGAAGTGACGTACCTTGCCGACTCCAAACCTAAGTAAACCTGAATTAAGATTAACTTCCAGATAAATGAGTCAAAATTAAATTAAATTATTGATGAAAGAATTGCTAATATACATACTAGACATTGCCATAAGTATAAGTGCCAAATCGTCAATGGAATAAGTCATAAATCAATCAAATCAAATAACCTCAAGGTAAAATACAATTTACCAAGTGGTGACACGTGTGTCAATTTTTTATTGCATTACAAACATTAAAAAACGTTTCGCGATACATTTTATAATTGGTGCTGAATACTTGTAGTCATCTGATCTTAAGATTTTTCAAACACTTGGTGACAATGTTGTACTATAAACCATGGGTATTCGTATAAGCATAGCTTGGAATTTATCGTTGATTTAATTAGCTCACGTGCGAGAGGTAACCAATTAACGTCCGCTACATATGGTAGCTTGAAGCGTTTTGGTAGCGTATTTAGTTTTTATAGGTTAAACATGATTTAATAAAAATATTAATCTTTCCACGCATTTACAAGAATCGTAAAGTTCTCCTGTAAATTGTGGAACTTGTTCAAATTTTTAATAATTTTTTAAGTCGGATAAGGAACTGTGTACATATTTGTATAACGTAAGAAGCACTTCAACATCTTATCGAGTATTATATAATCGATACTGTAAATTAACAATTTGATATTTTATACTCTTTGATTTAATTTAACTATATAGCTTTATGGTAAATTATTAATTTATGACCTAACATAACTAAAGAAGTAAAACAAGTTTCCAATCGATCAATAAAATAGAGTGGAAGAATATTAATGAAATAATTATTGTAATTTTATTAATAGAGCACTTTAATTGCTAAGTGTAATTAGGGGCAACTTTATTAAAAATAAAAAATCTATAAATTGCGGTCACGTTTATAAGCCTTGAATAAATTTATAATATCAGTACTATTAAACCGTTAAAGTGTATCTTTGTAGAACTGTTATTTAGCTTTCGAGTTACGCCCTATTTAGCCATTACTATTCAACATTTTAAAAACAACCTAGATATATGAATAAAACTTGAACAGTAATTGACACCGAAAATTTAAACAATTTGTACGAGAAATTTGTGTTCATCTAAACAACGGTTCTTTCTTCATAAAGCTACAAAATTTGGGAAGAATTCCAATTTAGTTGCTCACAGTTGCAGTCCCATTGAAAAAATGTAAAATAATACAAGACCATTAAAAATCGTATATCGATGGCTTAGTGAATATCGGCCCTAACCAATATTTTTTTCAAAAATGACATTTTGATACCAAAATGTAGAATGCATCACGTCGCGTCTTTCTGTGCGACTGGTTTAACCTAAACACCAACCAAACACGTTCCACATTCAATTTTATTCGACCCTAAAGCGTATTGTATTATCTGTCAAAAATCTCGTTTTTTGCATTTATTGAAAAATGTTAGAAATGTGGGTTAGGGCCAATATTCACTAAGCCATCGATTATTACAGAGGGAATTTGCTGACGAAATTTTGAGGCTGCCCACAGTTATTTTTTTACTTTTCTTGATAAGGTTCTAAATAAGCACTGAATCACTAGCGCACTTAACTAAAAGCTGAACCAAGAAAAATAGAATTAGGGAATTTTTAAAAAATTTAATAGAGTTTTAAAGTTCTGAAATTTCAGGATTACCTCTAAAAGTTATATTAGAAGAGAGCAGAATAGACCTTGAAACTATATTGACGAAACAGATAATTTATTTTAAGTTAATTAAATATCCAATTCAGTGTAGAATCAGTTTAGACAATCATTTCGACGATCAGTATCTACAATTTATTTTAACTGATAATTATGACAAAGATTTGCGTCAAGTGCAATAACACCAAACGGTGCAGTGTGCTCCTACACTGTTTTGTGCCGTGCAGCAAGTTCTTTCACGTGGACTGCTTGGACTTGAAGTTCCCTTCTAACGACAGTTGGATCAAAGCCGTTAACGACTGTCTGTATGTCGTTTTTATGTGTCTAGAGTGTCAGCGTTCATTTAAAGAGGATAATTGTATGACGTTGGATACGATCAAATAGTCGTCGAACAATATTGAATCCAAGATATTAATTATTGCTGACACCACTATTCCCACCGTTAACTCTATAATTAGACAGGCCGCTGAGTCTTTGGCAAATTCGTGTGCTTCCATCCTATCATCTGTCTGCAGCAAAATTGGTGACCAGATCCCAAATATCGACCCTGTCGCTCCAGCGGTGCCCCAATCCGGCAAGTAAGCTCCGATCGTTCTAGCTTTACCTCAATTTATTAGAATCAAGAATTTTCGCCTAGGCATTCTGGGCAATGATTATGATATCATAATAATCTGTGAGACCTGGCTTACTGTCAATATGTATTCTGGTGGATATTTCCCTCCGGACTATGTCGTTCACAGGAAGGACAGATATGATGAGTGATGAGACTCATTCACCGGCTCCCAGAGCATCTACCACACACCAATTACGATAAATATTTTTCATATAAATTGTTCAATTGATTCCTTTTCTAACAAGTTGTATTTTAATTTCAGAAATGCCGACTATGCTTCCTCAAACGAGTTTCTCAGCAATTCTGATTGGGACTTTTTGCAACGTGGCGGTAATTTAAATGATATTGTTTTGATGTTGGTTAAAAAAAAAATCGGCTTTCGGGAGCCCTGGTATAACAATAGATTGTTAAATCTGGAGAATCGCCGCAATAAGTTCCATTCATTATACAGGCGGTACCGGGTTCAATTGTATTCCAAATTTGATAATGCCCGCGAAGAGTCTAAAAGTTTAAATTGGTTTTTATATAACCAACACGTTGTGCGAATCGAGGAGGAATTGACATCAACAAAGGAGTTCTGGAGCTTTATGAATAGTAACAGAAAAGTGGTTAGTTTTCCTACTCCTATGTCTTACCAGAACTCCGTCGCTAGTCAACCCTTGGCAACTTCTGCAACTTATTTGCTAGCTATTTTGCCTCAATATACGAACCAGCCACGATGTCCCCTACTATGCCTTCATGCACTAACAGTTTCGTGGAATTTAATTATTTTAAATGTACTGAGCAGGAAGTTTGCGATTGCTTGATTAATCTTGATGTTAAAAAGGGTGCTGGTCACAATGGTATTCCACCGATCCTTATCAAGCATTGTGCCGAGAGTTTGTTCTGCCCAATTACCATCATGTTTAATGAAAGTTTACGTATTGGCTTTTTTATTTAGCATTGGAAAATTGCCAGCCTCCATCCCATTTTCAAGGTGGGTAGAAGAAACGAAGTAAGCTACTATCGGGGGATTGCCATTCTTTCCGTTATACCCAAACTATTTGAATCTATGGTTCACAAGGTCTTGGTTTTCCATACTAAATCATTAATTTATTCTGCTCAGCACGGGTTTTATTCAGGCAGATCCACAGTGATTAATCTTGTTTCTTTTTGTGGCAAATTATTTAGCAGTTTAAACTCCAGGCAGCAACTGGATGTTATTTATACTGATTTTGCGAAAGCTTTCGATAAGATTGACCACTCGCTCTTGATCTCTAAATTAAAGAACTTAAATTGTCAGTGCATCCCAATTGAATGGTTGCGGTCTTACCTTTCCGACCATTGGCAATCCGTTAGGAGTTTGGATTCTAGTTCACAGCTATTTCGCGTGACATCTGGCGTACCTCAAGGAATTCATATCGGCCCCTTATTATTTACATTGTTTATCAACGATATTGTTGACTGCTTTGAGTTTGCCAGCTGCCTCCTGTTTGTCCGATTGCGTAAAACTGCAAGATGATTTGGACAAATTTTGCAGTTGGTCTATTCGCAATAGATTGGGACTCAACGTGAGTAAGTATAAGAATCATTCATTTGACTGTATGGTGAGGATGTAGTCAGATGATGCCACCTTAAATAGACATAATAACACCATTATACATAAGGCATACATTATGTTGGGTTTTATTAAGCGCAATTGTAAGGACTTCATCGACCCGATTACTCTAACATCACTGTATGGTTCTTTTGTTCGTTCTATTTTGGAATATGCATCGGCGGTGTGGTCACTATCTTATCACTGTCATTCGGATAAAATAGAAAGTGCTCAGAAGCAGTTTGTTCTATATGCACTTCGTTGTCTACCGTCTACACGGTCTGTTGAATATGTTTTTCCACCATACCAAGATCGCTGTAACCTATTGAATCTGCACCGATTAGATTGTCAACGTGTTGTAGCATCGGCATTGTTCATTTGCGATATTTTCAGTGCTCGAATCGATTGTACTGAGCTGCTTTCACGCTTAAATATTTACGCTCCAGTACGTCAAATGCGTCCACGCGATGAACTGTTACTCATTAACAAGATATCAACTAATTACGGTCTTTCGGAACCACTTTGGAGAGCATCGCGAGAGTTTAATTCAGTTTATGATGGTTTTGATTTCAACTTGTTCAGAGAGTCGTTTAAGAAAGCTTTATTTAAATTTGAAAGAAAAAATTTATATATACAATTTTTTATATGTAATACACCATTTCCTTAACAGACGCAAATCAACTTGGATCTGTTCAATGGTTTTAATCCTGTTCTGTTCATTGTACTAGATCATCAGCGAAAGCAACAAAATCGGAATTGAAAGCGGGTAAACCGCACATCATAAATATTTTTTTTTTCTAAGTTGGCAGCACTGTGATATACATCTGTGACAAATTTTATTTCAAAACATTCATCAGTTTTTGTTTTACGCTTGGTTTACAAAATCGACGCTAAAAGTGCATTCTGCGATTTTTACAATTTCTAATTATATTGAGCAAAGAAAAGTTGCACTACATTTTGTTTGCGGAATGAAATTTCGGGTGCAGAAACGTTAAGGATGTTGCAGAAAGCCTTCGGGGACCATGCTTTGTCGGAAAGGAATGTTTACAAGTGGTATAAACAGTTCAAAGAAGATCGTGAAAGAGTTGAGGGGATTGCTTTGAAGGCGACGAAATAGATTTGGAAGAATAAATAAATATTTTGTAAAATAAATAAAAACTGGCTTTACTTTTTGGACACAGTAGTATATAGCGACAAATCACTAAACTAATCTACTGCAAATGCAATATATCCTATGTGTAGAGACAGCACGGCTTGTATAGACTTTGTGTTGATTTTGAGAAAACTCAGGTTCGCTAATTATTCTATTTAGTACCATAATGCATATCGGTTTTTTCAAGAGTAATGCCTCGGTCAAAATCATTATAACGATTTGTAGTGGCTTTTGTATTGAACCTGCAAAAAGTACATACCTGCTCAGTGTCTGTATTTTTACGCCAAAATTATGCAATGGCCAACTGGAATGGAATATAATAGTAAGGACAGTGACTACTAGAGTCTTTAAAATATATACTTTTACTTTTTTAAGGTTTTCTAATTTGTTTTGATCCTTATGAATTTTAATAAATGAAATTGAAATATATTTTTGGTATTTATTATTGAAAGGGCTCATGTCCATGCTTTAAAAATGAGCATACCAGCTGAAATAATTGAAAAATAACATTTATTTAGGACAAACTGGAAGATCATTTGGACAACGGTTTAGGGAACATACAAGGGATATTGGCAAAATTAGGACAGAATCTAATTTCGCTCAACACATAAATGATACGCAGCACAATTACCAGGACATCAACACAAATTTGGAAGTTTTGCATCGTTTGAGGAAAGGTGACTTATTGGATCGGATGGAGGAAATAGCAATTTACAAAAATAAAAACAACCCGTTCATGCTAAACTCTAAAATCAATACAACCACTAACAAAATTTATGATTTTATTTTGAATTCATAAGTAAGCGGAACAATTTTTCAAATGGGGCATGCTTATAGTAATAATATTCGCGGCTGTTTTTAAATGCAGCACCCTCGGTAAAGGTTAGAATGTCAAATGGTATTAGTGTTTTGTATCGAAACTGTATTGTGAATTTAATAACACAAAAGAATTTTTATATTTTAAAATGTTTATAAGTCGTTTAGCAACGCGTTCGAACTTCGTAGCCATAAAATTAAACGTAAAATATTATTGTAACCTTTATCACGACGGTAATGACATCTTATGTGCGGAAACAAAAACAAACTATTTTTGCATGCCCCATTGAACATAGAAAACCCTGAAATGTCGATTTTTTGGGTATAAAAACGGGGAAAAATCGTTATATTATTCAATAAAATTTAAGTAGCGGTCAACTGACGATGGTATAAGTATATACCGAAATCGATTGTGAAAAATCAAAATAAATAAAAATAACAATTTCACTATAAGGAAGTAAACTTATAAAATATAAAAATTAACAAATATAAAAATAAAATTTGTGTTTTTAATTTTTAAAAACTTAATGAAAAATAACCCCAAAATTCAGCTTAAAAATTCATAGCGATTCACATTTTCATCAACAAACTCAAATTTCCTCCTAAACTTATTTTTGCTGACAATATAAAGTTTTTTTATTTCCTGAATAATTTGAAAAAGTGGACATGAGCCCTTTCAAGAATAAATGATTCAATTTAAGAAAAGTAGTTATTAATTAACTCAGCTATTTCATAGTCATTTGTAACCACATGCTGATCATCAATAATAATTTCATCAATGGCAGTATGTTTCCTATCCTTTCCCAATAATTCATCAAGCAATTTCCAGTTTTTTTTTTGTATTACCCTTATGCTGTGTGCCTTAATCGACTAAACTAACTAAACTAAAAATAAATTGAAGCTTCTGCTATTGCCTCGTAGGTGGCAACCGAAAAGTTAATTTACGAGCTTACTTTTCAATGAATTTTCATGTATCGTGAATTACTTCTGTTTGACATTTCTGTTTATTTTTTGAAATACTTTTTTATTTAAAATACCTTAAAATTGCATTGATGAATGATAAATGCGAAATTATAAATTATTAAACAAATTAATGTATAGGTTTATGTGTTTTTGTTGTAGTTTTTCGAACATTTTTAACATTTATTTTAGTTTAGTTTAGTTCCTTTTGAGGCACAGTAAATGACTTTTATACTAGTGCCATCTTCATATAAGTTATATTAACTATCGTACTTTAGTTTAGTTAGTTAGTTTAGTCGATTAAGGCACACAGCATTAGAATTTCTAAATTTCTTTTTATAAAATTCCATTTTTGCTAATTTCGTTTCTTTCTGAATAGTTTTGCATAGTATTCGAGTGGCCTTATTTATCAGAGATTTTAACCTGTGCCAAGCCATCATAAAAATATATTCATCAGCTGCAGGCTGCTGGCTAAGAATGTTTATGTTCATGTCACCAAATATGATTAGATTTTTAGTTGTATTCGCTCTCAAGATCTTATTAAAATCATCAACAAAAAATGAAGTTGACACAGAATGAAACTTATAGGCACAAAGAATTGAGAACAATTCACCACTAAAATTAACGTTAAACTGAACAATATCAGCACTAGTAATACTAATAATATAAAAATTCCAGAACTTCGTCTAATAATAACTTTAGGATGCCAATTCCGTCATACATGTCGAATTTCATCAAAATCGATTTAGAAAAAGCCAAGTTCCATCCTACTTAGCAATATTTCAGAACTTCAACTAATAATCATTTTAGAATCCCATTTCCATCGCACTAGTCGAATTTTGATGAAAAACACATTTAATGATCAATGAGATCAGTGATTACACCCAAAAACAAATATTTGAAAATAATGATTGTATAGGTGCTGCATTCACAAAAATAGAAAATTGATTTTGATTTTTTTTAATCTTTATTTCACTGTTTTCGTCGATCTGCTGATCAAAATATATTCCGAGTTTTTGTAATATTTCATCAACGTAAAACATAAACCAATGCGCCCTATAATACAGGCCGCCAAGTGAAAGGAAAAATAAATAATTACGTCATCAAAAAACGAAACATATAAATATATACAGTGTCAGCGGTGTTAAGTTCTGTGGTTTTTGGTTGTGAATAAATAGTTTCATAAATAAAATGTTTCTTATAATAAAATTTGGTTATTAAACTGAAACGACATTCGACGATATTATTCATTAAAAGTGTTTAAAATTAATGTTAGTTTTTATATATTTTATCGTAAATACCATAAAATAAATTTAAAGTTTTAAAATGCATAAATCTAAACATACCTAACCATAAATTGTCTGTGCTGTATAGTGTATAGTTTTATTCATTTTATTTTTACTCATTTAAGCCGACTGTTCGATTGTGATTTTTTGTGCGAATTTTGATCCACACACTTTTTCTCAAAATATTTTTCGTCTATAAGCTCATAATTTTAGTTTTTTTGTATGACTAAGTTGGTCGTCTGCGAATATCTTGCTTAAAGTTAAAAATATTTAAACTTCGTGGGAGTTTCCATTCGATCAATTTGAGTTATTTAACTGTCGGAAAAGTGTGAATCTTAAAATTCGCACAAAAAATCACAGTCGAACAGTCGGCTTTAATATTAACATTAAACTTGGTTACTTATTTTTTCATTTCGTTAAAATTGACAATAAGCGTATTTCCTTGAAAAATTTACAACAACAATTGCATAGGATAAACCCTCGCAAGAATAACATTAACCCAAAAAAATATTGGGTTAAATTAAACCCAATTCTAATTTTTGGTTATGATACCTGCCACCAGGTCATATTACATATTAAATTTATATTTTATTTCGAAAAGTTGGCTTTTGCCAATTACATCAAATTGGCTATTTTCTTGGGAAACAAATAAACCCAAAATAGTTTGGATTCAATTTTGGTCAACAAAATACGCTAAAAATGTGATAAAGGGTTGTTTTAGGTTATGTCATTTTATCTAATTATTATATTATACTATATTTATCTAAAATTCATTTATTCTGGTGTCAATTTAGTATATTGTTTGGTAAATTTTCAATTTCCCAAAATTTACGCAAAGTTTGTTCCAAGCTTGCATCATCTTTCATTTGCAAGGTAAAACTTGTTATGCTCTCTATAGTCGGTAATAGTCAGCCTGGGAATACCATCCAAATATCGTTTTTTTGTAAAATTAATGAATTAGATCTGTTTGTCGGCTCTCGAGTATTTCAAAAAATTTGTCTGCTCCGATTAGTATGTCGATAGATGCTGGCTTTTGAAAATAAGGATCAGCTAACTTTATTTTTTCGTTTCCCATGAAAATCTTTGTTTTGGGCAAGTGTGTGGGTAAGTGCTTACGTACATCGATTGCAGCACAATTACTGATGCCCCTTTTGCATTTAATTCGTATATGTTCGTTTTTTCAAGTCGAAAGCATAACCTCTGGGCACGGCTTTCCGATATAAATGAAGATTGTGAGTTTGAGTCCAATAAAGCTCGACACTTCTGCTATACTATACAATAATTTCAGTTGGTAATATTGCTTGATATGGATGACATCAGACAAAGTAGACCCTCGCGGTTTGTTTTATTCCGATATTCCTTGTCTGTTCTGATCTCTGATATTAGAATCATCCTTTTGGTCGAGATTTAGAGTGATATGATATTTTTGTCTACAAATGCGACAAGTAAATTTGGAACGTCGAACCGTGCTTGAAAATCTTTCCACTCAGCACTTAGTATTGCCAAATAAGTTAAAACTTTTAATATCAAAGAAAAGGTTTTGAAGACTATTCCGGAAATTGAATTTAACAACTTACTGATTCGAAGACTGGAAAAAACTTGACATAAGTGTATTGTATCCGACGAAAGTAAGACATTTAGACAAATGGAAATCAATTACATTAAAATTAACGTTAAACTGTCGACAAATCGTCGGGTTAGGAGCATTATATGCATAATTAGTTTTAAATGTGGACAAATAAATAAAATGCCTGATCCGCACAGGTTTACAGGGCACATGAATATCTTAATTAAAAAGTAGTTTCGGGAAATCGATGGTACCATTTAGAACATCAGCGATAAACATAGAAACAGCAATTTTACGTCTTTCCAGTAAAGATTGTAAATTAGCAAATTTACATCGGTCGCTATAGGGTGGCAAATTCATTTTATTTAGCCACATTGGAATGTTGGGATAAAAAGTCCAATTCAGTTTATGAAGAAAATAAATAATGAATTGCTTCTGAACTCTTTCAATTCAAGCCAAATGCTTTCAAAAAATCTGTGAAAACGGCATCAAGCTGACTTTTGGAGTCAAAGGCCCCAAATACTCGAGATGTAAACTTAACAGGTTTGTAGTGGTGGAACGGTGTCTGATAAATCCATGTTGTTCGAGTGCTAATGATTATTTGACATTAAAATATATGTAAGTAGCCAGATATAATGAGCTCAAATAATTTTGGGATCGAAGACAATATTGATATGCCACGATAATTTTTAATTTCACTACGTTTTCCAGATTTAAAAATAGGAATAATAATTGACCTCTTCCATATCGAAGGAAATACACCACTCTTCAGGGATGCATTGAAAACTAGAAATAATGGTAGTGATACTGAACTATTGACGAGCTTAAGAACATTTGCAGGTATACCATCAATCTAATAGGTGCTTCAATTGCTTTAACGACAATCATAACGTTTATCAGTGTCAATCGAAGTTTAGATGCAGATTATGTAGCAGGAAGCATCATAGTCTGCTGCATGAGGACACTCCAGATAGTAAGTATCAGACCAGTTCAGTTTTGCTAGTCTCGCAATTGGATGATGCGAATGTTACGTCAGCATGCACAACTTGTTACAACTCATCGGTAATGGGAGCAGCGGTGTTACCTATGGCCTTAGTGAACGTTTTAGATGGGTACAACAGAAAACAACAGTACCGTGTTTTGCTGGACTCTGGATCACAGAGATCATTTATTACTGAAAGCTGGATGCAGAGACTAATGCTGAAGCGACGAAATGCGAAATTTGTAGTATCTGGAATTGGAGATTCCAAATCAGGCTGTACAAGAAGAATCGTTTCTCTAACCATCATTCCTAGAATAAACCAAACATCGTGTCTTCAAATCGAGTCGTTAATATTACCGAAGCTGACGAGCAAACAACCACCAACTATACATTTGCACCGTTAGATATGTCTCTCTTCGATAAATTTGAACTAGCTGATCTAAATTTCTACCAGACAGCAGAAATTGATATCCTGATTGGATAGATTATTTCTTTGAGTTGTTGGAGAATGAAAAAATATTAGGAGATCAGACAAGACCCACCATGCAGAAAACCGTCTTCGGGTGGGTAATTGCCGGTAAATTGGAAAACAATAATCTAATTCAGTCGTTTACCACTACCATCAATCCAGAGGAGGATAATTTAAATAAATTATTACTACGATTTTGGAATATTGAAGAAATCAGAACGAAAACCAAAACCATTTATTCTGAGGAGGAACAATTTTGTGAGTCTTACTTCAAAGAGACAAAGCAAAAACTCACCTACGATTTTAGGAGACTCGCTTGGTGCGATAATATCATACAAAAAATGTTTTCGATGGAAAGAAAATTCGCGAAGAACGAGGAATTTGCCCGTATGTACAAGGAGTTTATATTTGAATACCAAAAACTGGGGCATATGAAAGAAATTTCCTTGGCTGAGCAAGGGTTTCATAGTTATTACCTTCCACACCACGGAATTATGAAGCCCTCAAGCGCCACTACCAAACTAAGAGTGGTGTTTGACGGTTCCGCTAAAACAACAAAGGGGACATCTCTAAACGATTGCTTGGCGGTAGGACCTATACGTTGCAGCCCAATCTATATGATATTTTGTCCCGTTTTAGTGAATTTAAGATAGTATTTACGGCTTATTTGGAAAAGATGTTCCGTCAGGTACTGGTAGCAATGGAAGACACAAGGTACCAAAGAATCATATGGCGGGATAATCCGAACCAACCCTTCAAACATTTCGAGTTACAGACGGTTACTTACGGCACATCTAGTGCTCCATTTCTTGCAATGAGAGCTCTTATGGAAGTAGCGTTGCGGTACCAAGACCAATATCCAGAGGCAGTCGAACATATTATGAAGGATATCTATGTAGATGACCTGATGTCCGGGGCAGATACGATAAGGGAAGCAATATTATTAAAAAATAAAATAAGTTTAATCCTAGAAAGTGCCGGTTTCCATTTAAGAAAGTGGGTATCAAATGTTGACCAGGTTTTGAAGGACCCAGCAGAAGATGTACAAGACCAAAATCTGATCGAAATAGAGGAAACATCGTCAGTTAAAGTATTAGGGATTCATTGGGATCCACGAGGCGATTGCTTCCACTTCCGAGTAAGACTACTTTCACAGCCAAATCTTACTAAGCGAGGAATATTGTCAGAAAAATTCAACACTATCTACAAACAAATAGAACCGACACCATTGAACTTGACGGATTCTCCGACGCAAGTAAAGAAGCATATTCGGCAGTAAAATTCCGAACACTGGCCTCAACAGTATAAAAATAGTAATGCTATGACTGAAGAGAGGAAGACGCAACCTGCGGAAAGGAAGGTTCAATTATTACAAGCTGAAATCCACGAATCTAGTGTTTTGGAAAAAATTATCCAAACGTTTTCGAGTTTTGCTAAAATGATTCGCGTTTTAGCTTATGTTTTTCGCAGTTGTCAACACAAAACCAAGAAGAAAACTACCTACTTACAGACTGATGAATTATTAAGCGCAGAAAGAAGAATACTGAAGAGCATCCAAGAAAAACATTTTGCGGCAGAACTGCAACAACTCTCGTTAAACAAAAAATTACATACATGCAGTAATCTCAAATTTCTGCAACCGTTCATCGATAAATTTGAACTTTTGCGAGTAGGAGGATGATTATCAAATGCGTCAATAAATTATGAAGTGAAACACCCTATAATATTATCAGGAAAAGGTCACCTTACCGAAGCCGTCATCAAAGTAAACCACATTCGACATCTGCATTCGGGACAAACCTTAATGATGGCCACACTCAGGCAAAAATATTGGATATTGGGATGCAGAAATTTAGTAAAACGGGTTGTATTCAATATACAAAATATAAAGCCAAACTAATGAATCAAATTATGGGTGATCTGCCTGAGGCCCGAGTCGATCTAATACGACCATTTCTCAAAGTAGGAGTCGACTACGCAGGACCATTTTTAACTCACCTAACTAGAGGGCGAGGACAAAAAACACACAAATCTTATATCTGTCTATTTGGATATCTCAGCACCAACGCAGTGCATCTAGAGTTAGTCGGTGATCTCACGACCGATGCATACATTGACACCCTTAGAAGATTTGTAGCGTGCAGAGGTATCTGTAAAGAAATTCACAGCGATAACGGATCGAACTTTGTTGGATCAAAAAACCAATTAAAACAATTTTATCAATTAATAATAAAAAATACTAATTATATTTCTGATTTCTTTACTATAGAGACCGCATAAGTTTTCATTTCATACCTCCAAGGTCACCACATTTTGGCAGTCTGTGGGAAGCCGCGATTGTGCCTAATAACGTATGAGGAATAAAATATGGACAAACAAAAAAAAGTAAAAAAAAAATTATTTACTAATCAAATGATTTTAATCCATCATTTATTTAAAACTTTAATTCTTAGATAAAATTTACAGAAAAATTTGCGCTCCATATCGATTCGCTTTCCTGATCCTTTCTGGCACTCTTTTCATTGCCGCCTGCGTTCCTGATGTATCAATCTTCTTGAAATCTCTTTTTATCTTTCTAATCAGACATTCAACATTTTTGGCACGATATCCATTGCTGTATACCATTCTCTTCAGATTTGCCCAAAAAGTTTCAATGGGCCTTAGTTGTGGAACATTTGGTGGGTTATAGTCTTTAGGTTTAAATTCGATTCTGCGTTGACGTAAATCAGATAACGTTGCGTTGGCATAATGTGAGGATGCCAAATCAGGCCAAAAAATCATTTTATCATTTTTATGATATTTATTTATAAATTTCTGAAGCACAGGTAAACATTTGTTTGTGTATGTTTGCGCATTAACCGCCAAACCACTTTTGAAAAATACTGGGTCACTGACACCTCGTTCGCTAATAGCCAACCACAACATAACTTTACCTGGAAACTTGGTCTTATGAATAAACTTCTCCTTTTCTGGTGCTTTGTGATCGGGAGACTCGTAGTAGTATTTTGGCTGCCATTCATTACCTTCAACAGTGAAATAACTTTCATCATCCATCACACATTTATAAGCTGAAGAAGCAGCGAAATATGTTTGGGAAAGCACTCTTAATCTAGATTTGATTGTAGCTAATTGTTTGTCTGTAGTTGCTGGTGCCGATTTTTTGGGTTTGCGTTGAATATTCATACTTTGTAAATTAATTATTTTTATTTATATTGAGCCAAATCTTTTAATTTAAACAATTATTTTATTGGTATAGGGCTCTTTATTTTTATTTTTATTTATTAGTACTTGAGCTTTCAATCCCACTTCGGGATCATTTTCAAAAGCATAATGAAAAATTATTTCCAAAAATAATATTTCACTTTAGAAAAAGAAGTAGATAACAAAATTGCATTTTTGGACATTTTATTAATTCACGAACCAAATGGCAAAATTTCTTGTGATTGGTATCATAAAGATACCTGGTCAGGCCGATATATAAATTTTCATTCTTGGCTTCCCACCACTTACAAAATTAACACTATACAAATTTTAACCCAAAAAATTATAAAGCTTTCCGATACAAAATTTCACAAACAAAATTTAAAAATTCTAAAAGACACTTTAGTGCTCAACCAATATCCCGAAAAATTAATAAAAAAGGTAATTTGGAAAACAAGAAATTTTCACAGAAATACTATATCTAGACCACAAAATGAAATTACAAACTTTATTGCTATTCCTTATATAAAAAATCTTTATGAGAAAATAAAACGTTTGTTCAAGAATTATAATTTCAAAATTGTGGGATGTGCAGCTAATGGAAATATTTTTTCCAAAATTAAAGACAAGGTACCTTTAAGAAAACAATCAAATGTGGTTTACCAAGTCCGTTGTAGTTGCAACGCCACGTATACTGGACAGACAAAACAATTTTTGGAAAAAAGAATTTATCAACACCGATATGACACCAACAAAGATCTAAATTCAAATATTAGTGCACTTACACGGCATCTGAAAAATTCCAATCATTTAATCAATTTAGATAACGTCAAAATTCTCGATAAACAAACCAATTTTAGGAAAAGATCGATTTTGGAAATGTTACATATTAAATCAAGTAAAAATTCGATTAACATTGTAGAAGATTATGCTTATATTGGCAACTCGTATGATTTATTTATATAAGTTTTTTGTCTCACCTCATTTTATTTTTATTCAATTGTACAACCTTTCTACATGAAAAACGCTTTAGCCAGGAAAAGAAAATTATTTTTCGAAAAATTGTCTAGGCTGTGCGTTTCCATGAAAAATTGGTTTTTGTAACAAATGTTTGATTGTTTTATGTAAAAAATTTTTATATAAAAGGAACCTATTTTGGAAATAATTTTTCATTATGCTTTTGAAAATGATCCCGAAGTGGGATTGAAAGCTCAAGTACTAATAAATAAAAATAAAAATAAAGAGCCCTATACCAATAAAATAATTGTTTAAAATACTTTGTAAATATTTCTTGATAGTTTTTGGGGCAACTTGATATTTTTTACCCAGTTGTCTGTACGATTTTGCAGTTCGACCCACTGTTTCACCTTTCAATTTCATTCGAACTTTGCTACCTTGTAGTTGAAATTTTTTACCAGAGTCGGGTTTTCTTTCCACAGGTTCATTATTCTCAAACAGTTTAATTGTTTTGTAGATAAAGAATTTTTTGAATCCAAGATCTTTGAAGTAGTGAAAAATCTCGTTCTTTTTTTTGTCTGGATTTTCCTGACAAAATTTACAAATTAATTTACGACGATCTACTTGTAACAACGACATTTTTGTAACTAATCGTAAAATGACGCAGTTGTAATGTATTTTTTATAAAATATACGGGAACCACCTTATTTAAAAACAAGGAATTTTTTATTTTTGGTTGTACAATACTAATACAAATACATTTTACATTTGTCCATATTTCATTCCTCATACGTTAAAGATGCTTGTGCTATCTAATAAAGATTTGGATGCACTAACACCAGCACACTTTCTTATTGGCCGTTCAACAACACAAATCCCTGCTGAAGACTTCCTCAAAACTAAAATATCAAGATTATCCAGATGGCAGATGTTCCAAAATATTAATCAGCAATTCTGGAAGAGATGGAGTTTGGAATATTTAACTAACCTTCAACAAAGAAGTAAATGGACTCAGAATCAACCAAATATTAACATAGACAGTATAGTTGTAATCAAGGAAGACAACTTACCCCCGTCAAAATGGCTCATGGGAAGAGTCGTACAATTATATCCAGCTCCAGACAACTGACGAATTCACCTAAAATTATACTTGCCTGTAAATGTACAATCAGATTGAAATTGAATGTAAATTCCACTTAGATTGTCTGCTGTACATTATACATGATTTTTAACCTAAAATTAGATTTCTCTATTAAATTGAATTTCAAGATCACTATTGTTATTGCTTACGTTGGATTATTAAAATTGTACCTAATAAGTGACTTCATAAGAGATTATATTCTAATTGGAATTATTACTAATCCAATTGAAATTATTGCACCATACATCAAGCGTGTTCTGTTAATTCAAATTTTGGTTTGTGGTACCTGAATTACAGTTCAGGTGTCTATTAGAAGCAAAACATACTCTTCCACCAAAAAAAATTTTTTGAGTTAAAGGTGGTATTTGATTTCCAATGTTGAATTCTATATAATTAATTCAAATATATTGCTCTAATTCTTATCTTATCCCATTTTAAAAATTAATAGAAACTGCTACTAGAAACAAAACCATACCTTATCCAATAGACAGTTTAATGCAAATGATACCTTATCCATAAAAAATATTGTACAAGCAAAAGGTATGTTATCCCAAACTAAATTTCAGTTGAAATTGATGGTTTAGAGCAAAAACAACCTTATCCATCACATTCTCATCAATACTCTAAAGAAGTATGCACGAATTTGGATTTATATCCTAATATTTTCCATCTACTCATTTTAACCAATCAACTCACTCAATTGATAAAATTGTTTAAAATCCTAAGATTTAAATCCAAACTCGTGCATACTGCTTAACAAAAAAAACACCTAATTTAACGTTTGAACTCACCAAATAATACTCTTATACAAGTTTCATAGTGATCTGATCTGTTTGTGCTGGTTTAAGACGTATTTAACGTATAAATTTAGCGAAAAAGTAAGATTAATCTGTTTTGTAAAGTGCAAAGGGGTACGAGCCAAAGCTTTTTACGCATTGGCAAGGGAAGAAAATGAAAGGATTGCAACATTTTCGTTTGATTGCCAAAAAAATATGATCCTGCCTAAATTGGTTGACCAAGCAGCATATTACAGCAGGCAATTTAATTTCTATAATCTAGGAATAGTTTGCTGTACGGCAAATTCAAAATTAGAAAAAGGAAACGTTTTCCTACATCTATGGGCGGAGAATTGCAACCCAAAGGGATCAAATGAGATCGCATCTGCTGTTTATCATCGATTGTAAAATACGGGATTTAGCAATGAACTTCGTAAAGTTAGCCTTATACGCCACGGTTGTGGAGCGCAAAATAAAAATAGCTCAATGATGGTAATGTGCGCATACTGGTTGAGAATGAAAGCTCCTAGCAAATCGAACAAATTGAAATAATTTTAAAAAAGTTAAGACGGTTGAAACAATTATCAAACCCGGGGAATACCACGAAATGTATGCGGGCCACGGTAGTATTATTAATTTAGGAAGTCCAGATTATCGAGTTATAGACTTTAAAAAAGCTTCAACTGCTATATTTAAGCCACCTGGCCAGTGACATTTTAAATTTAATGCGGCCAAAAGGTTTATCCTAATTAGGCAAAACAGGTCAGATAGTATTTGCGGCGAAGTAGCGTATAAGTCGGATGTAGGAGAATACAAATTAGTCCTCAAAAAGGGGCAAAAACTTCCAAATATGACTTTTGAAGTTCTCCCAAGTAGCGTTTCGGTGAAATCGGAGAAACTCAAAGATGTTAATCAGCTACTTAATAAGCATTTTGGCCCAAACTGGCGTATGAATGAAAACCTGCAATTTTATAAAAAAATATTCTGGATGCAGCTCATCAAACTGTTGAGGATATCCCAGAACGAGAAATTTGTGGAATGGCTGAAGATGAAAGTGACTTAAGAGTTTAGTTATAGAAAAGCATACATTTTATTTTTAAAAGTTCAAAAAGTGCAATGAAAGTCATTATGTTATTTTTTTATTTGTACTGAATCAAAATGTGATACCTGATAGTTTTTATTTTTAAATTGAATAAATTGAAATAAAAAACAGCTTTTTCTTTAAATCAAACCAAAATACACCTTATCCTAGGTGATTCAAAACAAAACGTTCCTTATCCAATCTGATATAGCAAAAACGTCCTTATCCAATTTTTAATTATTAATATTTTGCAAAATAATATTTTAAAATGTGGGTGGTAAATATTCTTCACAACAATTATTCGCATTTAATCAATAAAAATTGCGAAAAATGTAAATTTTTCTTTTTGTAAGGAATGAGAAGTATTTTTGATTTTTCTTATAACAGCATGTAATGGACATGAGCATGTTTTGCTTCTAATAGACATATATCTGATATATAATCACAATCATCATTACGTTTCATTCGAACCAAAGCAGGTTTATCAATCTCGAAATTGTTTTTAATGTACTGTAGCATATTATCATCATCTTTAACGTCCTTGCAAAGGCGATAGATAAAATTCATTTTAGCGGTTCAGCAGCATGCAAATTTGAATTAAGTTCACCACTACCAATAATTATTGAAGGTGAATCATTATTATTGCTAGCTGATTGAGTAGATGCAATGTTAATCAGATGCAGTTATTGTATTTTAGTCACATATTGATCTTGTTGTCCTTGGTAACAAAACTTCAGCGGTATTATTTGATTTTTTTAACTTGCCACTGGACGATGATTTTATTGGTATTGGCTTTATTATTTTTTCAATGGTGTTATTTAGAATAGTAGATTTTTCATCTAACCTAAGAAGAGTTGCGGATATGGTATTTAATGTAGCCGCAATATATTCATTCTTTTCTTTTTGCAGATTATAAAAGTGAATACACTCACAATAATGCCATAAAAAATTTGGAATTACTGATATAGCCTCATACACGTTCTTTTTTAAACCCGTACAACCAAAATGTATTATTTTATTGCAAACACCAGCACAAGTAAAAAAGTTATGAGATATAATAACATTACATTTGCAGCATAAAGATATTATCACAAATCAATGACTTTATTAAATACGAGTATATACCGAGTCTCAAATATAGCATATATTATGTGGATTAGCTGTTTCGTTTGTTCAGGAATGGAACCAGCTGTTGTACGACTTCAGATTAGGGTTAGTTGAATATTTATTAGTTAATGAACTTGGTTGTTTGCTGTTTTATTTTATGATTTCATCTTTAACAACCCAAAAAATAATCGGTAAAACACAAAAAATAATCAATTTTGATTTACGATGACCATGGTTTTCAAACTACTCCTGTCCATGTAGAGGTTTAGTATTAAAAACATTGATGAATTGAAATTTTACGAGATTCTCCCTTTTTAAATATGAGCTAACATATTCTAGGGAATTGAATATACTACCTTAGTGCGATAAAAAATTATTTGGTTTGGTATTTTAGCGAAACGAATAAAATAATATTTTCATGAACGATTTTCAAATTTTTTTTGTCACACCAGTGATACTCAGTATATAAAAAAAAAAATACAAAATACAAAAATAATACAGACAAAATTGTATGAGTTGGTCTTCTTGAAACAAAAACTCTTAGAGGTTATTATATTACACAAGAAGGTTAAAATTAAAAAAAAATAATTAATATTAATTTAATTCTATTTGTAAAAAAAAACAACATAACTTAATTTTTTTTTTTGATTTTATATTTGGATAGAATATGTCGCAATCTTATAAACTTTCTACCGAAGTGATCATTGCCAAAAGACGTTTTAGAAAACAAACAACAAAAGTTGGTATTTTTCGCAGATTATTTTTCGGAAATTAGCATATAAAAAAAAATGTCTTGTTTTCTTTTAGATGGATTGAAAAAAATTACACGTCATTACTAATTATAACTAGTTGAGCTAAATAAGTAGATAATTCAATAAAATATGATTTCCTTGGACTTTATATTCATATAAAAAATTTCTATCCATGAACACTAATAATTTAGATTATTGTTTTCTCATTAATTAATTATTTCACAATGTATTATCAGTGTGCGGCGGCACTTGATTTGAAATAATTTGATTCATTGGACATTTTAGAATAAAAATTAGTACACATTATTAGGGAGGGCATCATCAAAAAAGGAAAGTTTATTTTTGTTCTACAACTTTAATTACCGTTTACACTCTACTTAAGTTAATAATTATTTTGCAAAACATACTCACGTTTTATTAAAATGTGATTTTAATAAACATTAAAGCATTAAACATAATCAAAATGCAACCTTCGAATAAAAATATCCGTTTATATTACCCGTTAAATAAAATGTTGAGTCGCGACTTTAAATTGATTGGGGGACGGGGGGATAATAAAGCTACATTGTAGAGTAGAAAACCAAAATGTAATCTGATTTAAAATTATGTACATCGACTCTAGTAGAATGTGGTGAGGTATAATTATTTTAAAATCAACCAGGTTTAGTATAATTTTAAATTCAATTAATGTGCACAGAGCTTTCAATATTTTCTATATTATTACGAATAGTATATGTGAGAACGGAGAATTTATATAATAAAATAAAAAATTCACTTGACTTTATAACCCTATATATCGTGATTAATGCGCGATTGCATTTTATATTTTTATTAAGTGATTTTTCATCGGAAAAAGGTAATAAAATTAATTGAGTTTGCACATTTCTAAATAACATCGCACAATTGCCATCATCACTCATCACATCATCATAAATTATTAAGTTAATGCTTAATGAATTAAATGGCCAACGTCAGTGCCATTTGATTGTTGTCATTTATATATCATAGAATTATAAATTTCAAGGAATAAATTTTTTTGTTTTGTTATTTCGAAATATAATTAATTTATAGTCGAATATTAATTAAAGAGAATTATCAATGTTTTTTTTTAAACTTGCAAACAGAATTGTTTTCTGCAAGGGAAGTGAATTTCAAATGTATTTTTAATATAATATTTATAATTGTTACTAATTAAAATTAATTATTTATTTATTTATTTCTCTTAACCATACATATCAAAAAATATAGAAATATGTTTTTTTTTAAAAACTCATACAAAAAATGTGCTTAAGAAGATTGGATAATCTTTGTCAAAAAGACAGTTTCGATTAACTAAAATATTAAATTAAATTTAATATAAAATAAAAAATTTAAATTAAAAAAACTAACATTAAGATTATACCAAAAATATTATAATAATGATAAAAATAAAAGTAACTTACACAGTAGTATTAAAAAAGAAAAATTAAATCGGCGGCAAAAGTGGGCGCAGAAACTATATAATATTTACGAAATAATTCAGATAAAAATGGCGGTACATAGTACAAACCTTGATAATTATTTCGAACTTGATATGTGGAAACAATGCGCGCCAACCGATGACTACTTCGCAAAAAAAAAACAATCTCAAGACTTTAAAAATATATAATATGTAGGTGCTGTAAAGGCAAAATTTTGCAGGCATTGAAAATAGGCCATAAGAATGAAAAACATAACCCGAATAATATACTTTTGTAAAATTAACAGCGGTTCAATTGTATCAAAATATATACTCCACCATAACTGATGCGGGAGTTCACGCAAGCATAATAAAAATTGAGTAAAACATTGAATGAACAAAATTTACGTATCAAATAAATTGCACGTAATGCAGAATTAACTTGATGTTTGACAGTTTGAACATGTGATTTCCAGTTTAAATTTGCATCAACTCCTAAATATTTAAATAAATGAACATTTTCAATTTTAATGCAAAGGCTGCTACAATTACGTGAGTCACAATAATTATGTATATGAAAAAAAATCTCGGGGGTGAAACTTCGATAAAGATCACCAATCAATTTGAAAAACATTACCTTAGTTTTTTCACTTAAGTGCAAGTAGTGATTATCAAACCATGAACCATGTGCGAAGAATTTTCATGTCAGAATTTATTTGTTTTTTTTTTTTTTTATTTTTTAGGGTGGGTGTTTGTAGCCAAAGCACTGCGATCATTGGATCCTATTGTGCATTCCTAGAGATTCTTAGTTGAAATGTAGGTCTATGTCCTTGATAAATGCCGCTACCTGATGCATATCCAATGGGTCGGCATTAGGCCACTGGATTGAGTACGCATTGAGGAACTTGAATCTTTTTAGGATGATAGCATCGCATGTAAAGAGTACGTGTTCCGATGTCTCCTTACCGCAGTCATAGAATCTGCACTGGTCCGTAAGGGATCTTCCCATTTTATGTAGATGGCCGTTAAAAGGGCCGTGCCCTGAAACCAGGCTGCCTTTCACCCATCCGTATACCATTCAGAAGCATGGCGGGGGAGGGAGGAGATAATATTCTCAACCAGCGCCCTATCCGGCAACCTGCTGGTAAAATTCCTCCGACAGTCGATTGTCCTTACCATCAAATTTGATAGTTGGATCAACTCCTCCTTAAGATTTAATTTATGTAGGATACTGTTGTGTCCGGTTTTAATTTTAGCAGTAATTTTTAGGCTCAGACCTCTTGAACCGGCTACTTTTTTAATGTGTAGGTGCAGTGGTGACAGATTAACCTCTGGAACTTGTGCAGTATTCTCCATGCACCAGTCTGCTCCGTCTTTGGCCCCCACACAAACGCCGCGTAAGAGACCATAGGTCTTATGACGGCCCGGTAGAGCCAAACTAACATTTGTAGGCTCAGTCCCCACGTTTTGCCAATCATTCTTTGGCAGGTGAAGTAGGCCTTATTGGCCTTGTTTGTGGTTAACGTGAAGTTTATGACAAATGACAAAATATGTGATTGTATTAGTAAAAGTGTAACGCTATACAAAAAAAACCTTACAACAGTTTCAACCCATAGTTAAAATAAGTTAAAATAACAGATAGTTACGCATATCTGGGTATGCCAACATATTGTATTTACCTTTGGGGATGTTTTGGGTCATATGAAATATTTGCGCGAACCGTCAAACGGTTTTTATGAATTTTTCAAACTGATCTACTAAAAAAATGTGACGATGTGCGTTTGACAGAAATTAACAGGCAATCGCAGAGATGGCTACGCGTATCTGAGTATGCCATCGTATTGTATGTACCTTTAGGGATGTTTTGGGTCATACAAAATATTTGCGCGACCCGTCAAACGGTTTTTATGCACTTTTCAAACTGCTCTACTAAAAAAAATGTGATGGTATGCGTTTGACGGCAATTAACAGGCAATCGCAGAGATGGCTACGCGTATCTGAGTATGCCATCGTATTGTATGTGCCTTTAGGGATGTTTCGGGTCATATGAAATATTTGCGCGACCCGTCAAACGGTTTTTATGAATTTTTCAAACTGCTCCACTAAAAAAAATGTGGTTGCGTGCGTTTGACGGCAATTAACAGGTAATCGCAGAGATGGCTACGTGTATCTGAGTATGCCATCGTATTGTATGTACCTTTAGGGATGTTTCGGGTCATATGAAATATTTGCGCGACCCGTCAAACGGTTTTTATGAATTTTTCAAACTGCTCCACTAAAAAAAATGTGGTTGCGTGCGTTTTACGGCAATTAACAGGTAATCGCAGAGATGGCTACGTGTATCTGAGTATGCCATCGTATTGTATGTACCTTTAGGGATGTTTCGGGTCATATGACATATTTGCGCGACCCGTCAAACGGTTTTTATGAATTTTTCAAACTGCTCTACTAAAAAAATGTGATGATATGCTTTTGACGGCAATTAACAGGCAATCGCAGAGATGGCTACGCGTATCTGAGTATGCCATCGTATTGTATGTACCTTTAGGGATGTTTTGGGTCATACAAAATATTTGCGCGACCCGTCAAACGGTTTTTGTGAATTTTTCAAACTGCTCTACTAAAAAAATGTGATGGTATGCGTTTGACGGCAATTAACAGGCAATCGCAGAGATGGCTACGCGTATCTGAGTATGCCATCGTATTGTATGTACCTTTAGGGATGTTTTGGGTCATACAAAATATTTGCGCGACCCGTCAAACGGCTTTTATGAATTTTTCAAACTGCTCTACTAAAAAAATGTGATGATGTGCGTTTGACAGAAATTAACAGGCAATCGCAGAGATGGCTACGCATATCTGAGTATGCCATCGTATTGTATGTACCTTTAGGGATGTTTTGGGTCATACAAAATATTTGCGCGACCCGTCAAACGGTTTTTATGCACTTTTCAAACTGCTCTACCAAAAAAAATGTGATGGTGTGCGTTTCACGGCAATTAACAGGCAATCGCAGAGATGGCTACGCGTATCTGAGTATGCCATCGTATTGTATGTACCTTTAGGGATAATTTGGGTCATACAAAATATTTGCGCGACCCGTCAAACGGTTTTTATGAATTTTTCAAACTGCTCCACTAAAAAAAATGTAGTTGCATGCGTTTGACGGCAATTAACAGGTAATCGCAGAGATGGCTACGTGTATCTGAGTATGCCATCGTATTGTATGTACCTTTAGGGATGTTTCGGGTCATATGAAATATTTGCGCGACCCGTCAAACGGTTTTTATGAATTTTTCAAACTGCTCCACTAAAAAAATTTGATGGTATGCGTTTGACGGCAATTAACAGGCAATCGCAGAGATGGCTACGCGTATCTGAGTATGCCATCGTATTATATGTACCTTTAGGGATGTTTTGGGTCATACGAAATATTTGCGCAACCCGTCAAACGGTTTTTATGAATTTTTCAAAATGTCTCTACTCAAAAAAAAAGGTGAATGTATGCGTTTGGCGACCATTGACACGCAATCGTAGAGATGGCTACGCGTATCTGAGTATGCCATCGTATTGTATGGACCTTTTAGGTCATACGAAATATTTGCGCGACCCGTCAAACGGCTTTAATGTATTTTTCAAAATGTCTCTACTCAAAAAAAAAGGTGAATGTATGCGTTTGGCGACCATTGACACGCAATCGTAGAGATGGCTACGCGTATCTGAGTATGCCATCGTATTGTATGGACCTTTAGGGATGTTTTGGGTCATACGAAATATTTGCGCGACCCGTCAAACGGTTTTTATGAATTTTTCAAAATGTCTCTATTAAAAAAAAACGGTGAATGTAAGCGTTTGGCGGCCATTGACACGCAATCGTAGAGATGGCTACGCGTATCTGAGTATGTCATCGTATTGTATGTACCTTTAGGGATGTTTTGGGTCATACGAAATATTTGCGCGACCCGTCAAACGGCTTTAATGAATTTTTCAAAATTTCGCTACTCAAAAAAAAGGTGAATGTATGCGTTTGGCGACCATTGACACGCAATCGTAGAGATGGCTACGCGTATCTGAGTATGCCATCGTATTGTATGGACCTTTGGGATTTTTTGGGTCATACGAAATATTTGCGCAACCCGTCAAACGGCTTTAATGTATTTTTCAAAATGTCTCTACTCAAAAAAAAAGATGAATGTATGCGTTTGGCGGCCAATGACACGCAATCGTAGAGATGGCTACGCGTATCTGAGTATGTCATCGTATTGTATGTACCTTTAGGGATGTTTTGGGTCATACGAAATATTTGCGCGACCCGTCAAACGGCTTTAATGAATTTTTCAAAATGTCTCTACTCAAAAAAAAAGGTGAATGTATGCGTTTGGCGACCATTGACACGCAATCGTAGAGATGGCTACGCGTATCTGAGTATGCCATCGTATTGTATGGACCTTTGGGATTTTTTGGGTCATACGAAATATTTGCGCAACCCGTCAAACGGTTTTTATGAATTTTTCAAAATGCCTCTACTCAAAAAAAAAGATGAATGTATGCGTTTGGCGGCCAATGACACGCAATCGTAGAGATGGCTACGCGTATCTGAGTATGTCATCGTATTGTATGTACCTTTAGGGATGTTTTGGGTCATACGAAATATTTGCGCGACCCGTCAAACGGCTTTAATGAATTTTTCAAAATGTCTCTACTCAAAAAAAAAGGTGAATGTATGCGTTTGGCGACCATTGACACGCAATCGTAGAGATGGCTACGCGTATCTGAGTATGCCATCGTATTGTATGGACCTTTGGGATTTTTTGGGTCATACGAAATATTTGCGCAACCCGTCAAACGGTTTTTATGAATTTTTCAAAATGCCTCTACTCAAAAAAAAAGATGAATGTATGCGTTTGGCGGCCAATGACACGCAATCGTAGAGATGGCTACGCGTATCTGAGTATGTCATCGTATTGTATGTACCTTTAGGGATGTTTTGGGTCATACGAAATATTTGCGCGACCCGTCAAACGGCTTTAATGAATTTTTCAAAATGTCTCTACTCAAAAAAAAAGGTGAATGTATGCGTTTGGCGACCATTGACACGCAATCGTAGAGATGGCTACGCGTATCTGAGTATGCCATCGTATTGTATGGACCTTTGGGATTTTTTGGGTCATACGAAATATTTGCGCAACCCGTCAAACGGTTTTTATGAATTTTTCAAAATGCCTCTACTCAAAAAAAAAGATGAATGTATGCGTTTGGCGGCCAATGACACGCAATCGTAGAGATGGCTACGCGTATCTGAGTATGTCATCGTATTGTATGTACCTTTAGGGATGTTTTGGGTCATACGAAATATTTGCGCGACCCGTCAAACGGCTTTAATGAATTTTTCAAAATTTCTCTACTCAAAAAAATATATTATAAAAAAAAAAAAATGAATTTAAAATAAAATTTTCAGCATTAGTATATAAAGATTTTTTTCGCTTGTTTTGTTTTAATACTTTGTTAAACTTCGTGTTGTTCACATCGTGCTGTGTTTAGAGTATTATTATCGTGTTTTTTTTTCTATTGTACCTTAAAAGTTTTTTTTAAAACTACATACCGACTTTCGCTTTCATTTGGACATCCTTTAAAACTACATACATATTTTGATTGATTTATTATCGCTTTATTGACCACTGCTTTCATTTGTACATTCTATTATATCGGTTCTAGTTATTGTTTAAACATTATCTGTTTGCATTTAGTAATTGTAATTTAAAGTGTAATTTTAAATACAATGCGTAATTTGTAATTTTATATACAAAAAAACTTGTGCGAAAAATTAGGTATAAAAAATTCAGAACAAAATCGTATTAAACTTTGTTTAATTTGGCGGAAAACATTTAATTTAAATCATCGGAAAATGTTCCAAAAAAAGAAATTTGTGCTGTTGGTAATGTGAATAATATATCTACAACATCGAAGATAAACTCAGAATCTGGAAATCCTCTATTAAACGAAATATTAATTGTTGTTCCCCATCAGGAAGAATTAGTTACACTCGATTTGAAAATCGATAATCACAATTTTATTGAAATTGAAGGATACCCGGAACTCTTCACACAAGAAATTTGTTCCAATAACAAGAAATCGAATGGACCATTAAAATGGATTTTTCATTTAGAAATATCTCTTAATTCTTCAAATGACTTAAATTCCAAAGAGGCAATAAGACAAGCGATTTCGAATGGATTGATTAATTCAGAAAATTCGTGTGTAGTCTCTTTCGATACAATTCGACGTCGAAATAAATTTCAAAAGAACATTATTGTTTACGGCCGATGTAAATATTCTACTTCAACGTTTTAAATTTGTTATTGATCCTCAAAATAAAATGAACGTTTTTGTAACTGGAGAGCAATGTATGATTCTTCTCAAATAAAAACTACGACATTGCACTGCTCATAATGTCAGTTTAGATATGAGGACAAACTCGAATTTAAATTTAATTAAGAGTGGTAACACAATGCAGTTGACAACTAATGATGTTTTGAGAAAAATCAGGTCAGAGGTATTAAAAGAGGATGATTTGATTCAAGATTGCGATGTTTACGATATGTTTCACCAATGGGATAAAGAACAGTTGAAGATCGAAAACAAATATATACACTCTGTTTCTTTACCTTTGGTCGTTACATTATTACGAAGATCCCAACTAGAACTGATTGTAAAATATGCGCCATTAATTATGTATTTAGACGCAACGGGTAGTGTAATAAGAAAACCAAAATGTCACCCAGAACACTACAGCAATAAAATATTGTATTATGCTTGTGTTGTTAAAATAGGAACGACAATTGTCCCAGTTGCTGAACTGATATCAAGCAAACACGACACTACGACTTTAATCCAATTTCTAATTAAATTCAAATCAGAAATGGCGCAGATTCCGAAATTGAATTACCCATTAATATATGTGGTAGATTGGACTTGGGCGTATATTCAAGCCATTCTCCATACGTTCAATAAAATGAGTGTATTAGATTACATGCAATACATATATAATTGTATGGCTAACACTAAATGTCCAACCAAAAGTATGGTGTCGATATTTATTTGCTGCACTCATTTTGTGAATATTATAGCGGTACAGATTAAAAAGAAAATTCCTCAAGCTAGAACAAGCCTAAAAAATTTTATTTTAGATATATTTTGCCTTATATTAAATTGCGACACACTAGATCAGACATATGCTTTGTTTGAAGTATACTGTATTATATGTACAAATAAATATAGCACTGAAGCTGTAAAGCAATCATTTAGCCAATTTACTTCTTTTGCGCAGAATATTTACGCCCAAGAAAATAGTACTAAAACCGATGAAGTTGATTTTCAAGAACTTGAAGCTAGTAACCATACATTTGAAAATGAAAAAGCTCATTACTCAAACAGTCCGTTCTATAAAAAATTCCTCAATTTATATCAAAATACACAAATTGAAAAACAACACGAGCGACCAGATTTAACCGAAAATATTTTCTTTTTCCCGGAATTTGTTCTGTTTACAATGCAGCGGTATTTTGCTTACCTTCCACTTTGGAGTACATGCTTCTCCAAATATTTGAAATTAGAAGGCCGCATGTCCAACTCTAATGCGGAGTTGTGGTTTAATCATGTGAAAAATATTTACACTGAAAAGAAATACATGAGAATTGGGAGGTTCGTAGCTTTAATGAAACGGAAATCCGAGCTTCTGGTAAACTCTATAGCTGTTACCGATGCATTGAGGCCAACGCCAAAATCTCGAAAATATTTAGAGTTACATACATAGTTCGGACGAAGAGCCAGACGACCTAAAAAATTCAGAAAATTGGAATAAAAAATTACGTGTGTATGAGTCCCTAAAACATTTCGGCAAACGTGCTTTAAAAAGATATTCCGCAAAAGCATTATTTAACTCATTATCTACCACTGAGGCTGACTTTTGTACTGATTCGCTGATGACCAAACCACTATTAACAAATGGATTCTCTTTTTCAAATGAAAGTAATGTGAAAATTAATGTTTATTCGACCTGTGGATTCGATTCATTAATACAAATAATTACTACGGTTTTAGCAGATTATGAGCATTTAACTTCTAAAGTTAACGGAATTGACACAGAATTCTTTAATTTCTTAGAGCACTTTATGAAATATGGAGCGGTTCGTTCTACATATATTAAACGAACTCAGTTGATTTTAAAGTGTTTTAATATAACAAATTTTTCTACAAACGTCGAGCAAAGCTGTGTTTGCAATATTTCAAAATTTATCGAATATTTTTATCCCGTTCTATTCAATTAAACTATCATATAATTGCCCAAAATGCTTAAAACCACATGAAAGAGACAGTTTTTATATCCCAATTGACTACGTTAATTTCAAAGAAAGAGATCTTAAAACAATTAAAGATTCGTTTAAATTTTACGGTTCAAACTGCATTAATTGTAAATCGCCAATCGAAAATCCTGATAAACTACAACTTAAGACTCGCAATGGGTTTGCTGTAGTAGATGTTCAACCACTGCTTCCCAATACAAAGTACCATATCAAAATAAGCGAGATTCAATCAGAGCTGAATTTTGGGTCCACTAAGCTAGTATTAGTTGGTATTATTCACTATCAACATGCACAAAGTCGTGGTTTGTCAGGGCATTATACTGGCTTCATAAAAAGAAAAACCGGATCGTGGGAAATCCATGATGATTTATCCGAATCCATTATGGATACTAACTCGGGAACTAGAATTAACCCCGCAACTTTAATTTACATTGACAGTAAGCCATAAAATGCCATTTACTTTGCTAAGGAACCTGAAATCAGGTTTGACAAAAAATTTATAAATTAGGGCACCTGCGATTTAAAAAACTATCATTAACCCTTTGCACTCGTATGTCACACTGGAGTTGACAACACATAAAAACTAAAGATAATTTTATAATCAGATTTACTCAATTACAGTCAAACGCACACTATCACATTTTTTTAAGAAGAGCACACCATCACATTTTTTTAGTAAAGCAGTTTGAAAAATTCATAAAAACCGTTTGACGGGTCGCGCAAATATTTCGTATGACCCAAAACATCCCTAAAGGCACAATACGATGGCATACTCAGATACGCGTAGCCATCTCTACGATTGCCTGTTAATTGCCGTCAAACGCACATCATCACATTTTTTTAGTGGAGCAGTTTGACAAATTTCATAAAAACCGTTTGACGGGTCACGCAAATATTTCGTATGACCCAAAACATCCCTAAAGGTACATACAATACGATGGCATACTCAGATACGCGTAGCCATCTCTACGATTGCGTGTCATTGGCCGCCAAACGCACATCATCACATTTTTTTTGGTAGAGCAGTTTGAAAAATTCATAAAAACCGTTTGACGGGTCGCGCAAATATTTCGTATGACCCAAAACATCCCTAAAGGTACATACAATACGATGGCATACTCAGATACGCGTAGCCATCTCTACGATTGCGTGTCATTGGCCGCCAAACGCACATCATCACATTTTTTTTGGTAGAGCAGTTTGAAAAATTCATAAAAACCGTTTGACGGGTCGCGCAAATATTTCGTATGACCCAAAACATCCCTAAAGGTACATACAATACGATGGCATACTCAGATACGCGTAGCCATCTCTACGATTGCCTGTTAATTGCCGTCAAACGCACATCATCACATTTTGTTAGTGGAGCAGTTTGACAAATTTCATAAAAACCGTTTGACGGGTCGCGCAAATATTTCGTATGACCCAAAACATCCCTAAAGGTACATACAATACGATGGCATACTCAGATACGCGTAGCCATCTCTACGATTGCGTGTCATTGGCCGCCAAACGCACATCATCACATTTTTTTTGGTAGAGCAGTTTGAAAAATTCATAAAAACCGTTTGACGGGTCGCGCAAATATTTCGTATGACCCAAAACATCCCTAAAGGTACATACAATACGATGGCATACTCAGATACGCGTAGCCATCTCTACGATTGCGTGTCATTGGCCGCCAAACGCACATCATCACATTTTTTTTGGTAGAGCAGTTTGAAAAATTCATAAAAACCGTTTGACGGGTCGCGCAAATATTTCGTATGACCCAAAACATCCCTAAAGGTACATACAATAAGATGGCATACTCAGATACGCGTAGCCATCTCTACGATTGCCTGTTAATTGCCGCCAAACGCATACATTCACCTTTTTTTAGTAGAGCAGTTTGAAAAATTCATAAAAACCGTTTGACGGGTCGCGCAAATATTTCGTATGACCCAAAACATCCCTAAAGGTACATACAATACGATGGCATACTCAGATACGCGTAGCCATCTCTACGATTGCGTGTCATTGGCCGCCAAACTCACATCATCACATTTTTTTTGGTAGAGCAGTTTGAAAAATTCATAAAAACCGTTTGACGGGTCGCGCAAATATTTCGTATGACCCAAAACATCCCTAAAGGTACATACAATACGATGGCATACTCAGATACGCGTAGCCATCTCTACGATTGCCTGTTAATTGCCGTCAAACGCACATCATCACATTTTTTTAGTGGAGCAGTTTGACAAATTTCATAAAAACCGTTTGACGGGTCGCGCAAATATTTCGTATGACCCAAAACATCCCTAAAGGTACATACAATACGATGGCATACTCAGATACGCGTAGCCATCTCTACGATTGCGTGTCATTGGCCGCCAAACGCACATCATCACATTTTTTTTGGTAGAGCAGTTTGAAAAATTCATAAAAACCGTTTGACGGGTCGCGCAAATATTTCGTATGACCCAAAACATCCCTAAAGGTACATACAATACGATGGCATACTCAGATACGCGTAGCCATCTCTACGATTGCGTGTCATTGGCCGCCAAACGCACATCATCACATTTTTTTTGGTAGAGCAGTTTGAAAAATTCATAAAAACCGTTTGACGGGTCGCGCAAATATTTCGTATGACCCAAAACATCCCTAAAGGTACATACAATACGATGGCATACTCAGATACGCGTAGCCATCTCTACGATTGCCTGTTAATTGCCGTCAAACGCATACATTCACCTTTTTTTAGTAGAGCAGTTTGAAAAATTCATAAAAACCGTTTGACGGGTCGCGCAAATATTTCGTATGACCCAAAACATCCCTAAAGGTACATACAATACGATGGCATACTCAGATACGCGTAGCCATCTCTACGATTGCGTGTCATTGGCCGCCAAACGCACATCATCACATTTTTTTTGGTAGAGCAGTTTGAAAAATTCATAAAAACCGTTTGACGGGTCGCGCAAATATTTCGTATGACCCAAAACATCCCTAAAGGTACATACAATACGATGGCATACTCAGATACGCGTAGCCATCTCTACGATTGCGTGTCATTGGCCGCCAAACGCACATCATCACATTTTTTTTGGTAGAGCAGTTTGAAAAATTCATAAAAACCGTTTGACGGGTCGCGCAAATATTTCGTATGACCCAAAACATCCCTAAAGGTACATACAATACGATGGCATACTCAGATACGCGTAGCCATCTCTACGATTGCGTGTCATTGGCCCCCAAACGCACATCATCACATTTTTTTTGGTAGAGCAGTTTGAAAAATTCATTAAAACCGTTTGACGGGTCGCGCAAATATTTCGTATGACCCAAAACATCCCTAAAGGTACATACAATACGATGGCATACTCAGATACGCGTAGCCATCTCTACGATTGCGTGTCAATGGCCGCCAAACGCACATCATCACATTTTTTTAGTAGAGCAGTTTGAAAAATTCATAAAAACCGTTTGACGGGTCGCGCAAATATTTCGTATGACCCAAAACATCCCTAAAGGTACATACAATACGATGGCATACTCAGATACGCGTAGCCATCTCTACGATTGCCTGTTAATTGCCGTCAAACGCACATCATCACATTTTTCTAGTGGAGCAGTTTGAAAAATTCATAAAAACCGTTTGACGGGTCGCGCAAATATTTCGTATGACCCAAAACATCCCTAAAGGTACATACAATACGATGGCATACTCAGATACGCGTAGCCATCTCTACGATTGCGTGTCATTGGCCGCCAAACGCACATCATCACATTTTTTTTGGTAGAGCAGTTTGAAAAATTCATAAAAACCGTTTGACGGGTCGCGCAAATATTTCGTATGACCCAAAACATCCCTAAAGGTACATACAATACGATGGCATACTCAGATACGCGTAGCCATCTCTACGATTGCGTGTCATTGGCCGCCAAAAGCACATCATCACATTTTTTTTGGTAGAGCAGTTTGAAAAATTCATAAAAACCGTTTGACGGGTCGCGCAAATATTTCGTATGACCCAAAACATCCCTATTATTATTATTATTATTACTTGAGGGCCATGTGGGGGCTCAAGCCACCCCACACTGCGACCTAAAAGATCTTTTGTGCATAAGCCCTTCTTAATTATCCGTCCAGTCAATATTCAGGCTCTTAATGAACCTGATAATACTGCCGACCGGTACGTGATACATGCTATCTGGGCTCATTGCTCTCCTCCTAGATGTTTTAATTATCCGTCCAGCCAATATTCAGGCTCTTAATGAACCTGATAATACTGCCGACCGGTACGTGATACATGCTATCTGGGCTCATTGCTCTCCCTCCTAGATGTAATAACATTTACTTCTGCTAGAAGAGCGGTAGCATTGGGACTCAAGGACTTCGAGAGGGCAGACCCACTCCCGTATATTCCTATCCGTGCCTCGTCTACCGCTTTGATTTTACTCTTGAGAGTTGCTGGGACATACTATCTGGGCTCATTGCTCTCCCTCCTAGATGTTTACTGTTGGAAGTACTTCTACACGTGATACATACTATCTGGGCTAACTGCTCTCCCTCCTAGATGTCTACTGTAGGAAATACTTCTACACGCGTTACATACTATCTGGGCTCATTGCTCTCCCTCCTAGATGTAATAACATTTACTTCTGCTAGAAAAGCGGTAGCATTAGGACTCAAGGACTTTGAGAGGGCAGACCCACTCCCGTGTATTCCTTCCCGTGCCTCATCTACCGTTTTGATTTGACTCTTGCGAGTTGCTGGGAATAAAAAAGTCGCCTGTAGGTCACCCAGGTTTACTACAGGAAGGCTAAATAAAACTGGAGGGTGCCTGGTATCCAGAGTCCGCATATATAGACTGATTAACCTATCAGCCATTCATCCATCGGCATATGCTGTTCCACCTTAGATTAGGGATTTTTTGTCAAGGTTTTCTCCTTTAGCGCCGTACTTTAGCCTGTCACAAAAGTCTATATTCAGCCTAATGGTTACAGTTACCGGTGGTTGCCACGAGGAGGCAGTACGTACACTTGCGCCTACTGGAAGGTTACGGAGCCCCTTCCAATAGACGCCAAACCACCCAAAACATCCCTAAAGGTACATACAATACGATGGCATACTCAGATACGCGTAGCCATCTCTACGATTGCGTGTCATTGGCCGCCAAACGCACATCATCACATTTTTTTTGGTAGAGCAGTTTGAAAAATTCATAAAAACCGTTTGACGGGTCGCGCAAATATTTCGTATGACCCAAAACATCCCTAAAGGTACATACAATACGATGGCATACTCAGATACGCGTAGCCATCTCTACGATTGCGTGCCATTGGCCGCCAAACGCACATCATCACATTTTTTTTGGTAGAGCAGTTTGAAAAATTCATAAAAACCGTTTGACGGATCGCGCAAATATTTCGTATGACCCAAAACATCCCTAAAGGTACATACAATACGATGGCATACTCAGATACGCGTAGCCATCTCTACGATTGCGTGTCATTGGCCGCCAAACGCACATCATCACATTTTTTTTGGTAGAGCAGTTTGAAAAATTCATAAAAACCGTTTGACGGGTCGCGCAAATATTTCGTATGACCCAAAACATCCCTAAAGGTACATACAATACGATGGCATACTCAGATACGCGTAGCCATCTCTACGATTGCGTGTCATTGGCCGCCAAACGCACATCATCACATTTTTTTTTGGTAGAGCAGTTTGAAAAATTCATAAAAACCGTTTGACGGGTCGCGCAAATATTTCGTATGACCCAAAACATCCCTAAAGGTACATACAATACGATGGCATACTCAGATACGCGTAGCCATCTCTACGATTGCGTGTCATTGGCCCCCAAACGCACATCATCACATTTTTTTTGGTAGAGCAGTTTGAAAAATTCATTAAAACCGTTTGACGGGTCGCGCAAATATTTCGTATGACCCAAAACATCCCTAAAGGTACATACAATACGATGGCATACTCAGATACGCGTAGCCATCTCTACGATTGCGTGTCAATGGCCGCCAAACGCACATCATCACATTTTTTTAGTAGAGCAGTTTGAAAAATTCATAAAAACCGTTTGACGGGTCGCGCAAATATTTCGTATGACCCAAAACATCCCTAAAGGTACATACAATACGATGGCATACTCAGATACGCGTAGCCATCTCTACGATTGCCTGTTAATTGCCGTCAAACGCACATCATCACATTTTTCTAGTGGAGCAGTTTGAAAAATTCATAAAAACCGTTTGACGGGTCGCGCAAATATTTCGTATGACCCAAAACATCCCTAAAGGTACATACAATACGATGGCATACTCAGATACGCGTAGCCATCTCTACGATTGCGTGTCATTGGCCGCCAAACGCACATCATCACATTTTTTTTGGTAGAGCAGTTTGAAAAATTCATAAAAACCGTTTGACGGGTCGCGCAAATATTTCGTATGACCCAAAACATCCCTAAAGGTACATACAATACGATGGCATACTCAGATACGCGTAGCCATCTCTACGATTGCGTGTCATTGGCCGCCAAAAGCACATCATCACATTTTTTTTGGTAGAGCAGTTTGAAAAATTCATAAAAACCGTTTGACGGGTCGCGCAAATATTTCGTATGACCCAAAACATCCCTAAAGGTACATACAATACGATGGCATACTCAGATACGCGTAGCCATCTCTACGATTGCGTGTCATTGGCCGCCAAACGCACATCATCACATTTTTTTTGGTAGAGCAGTTTGAAAAATTCATAAAAACCGTTTGACGGGTCGCGCAAATATTTCGTATGACCCAAAACATCCCTAAAGGTACATACAATACGATGGCATACTCAGATACGCGTAGCCATCTCTACGATTGCGTGCCATTGGCCGCCAAACGCACATCATCACATTTTTTTTGGTAGAGCAGTTTGAAAAATTCATAAAAACCGTTTGACGGATCGCGCAAATATTTCGTATGACCCAAAACATCCCTAAAGGTACATACAATACGATGGCATACTCAGATACGCGTAGCCATCTCTACGATTGCGTGTCATTGGCCGCCAAACGCACATCATCACATTTTTTTTGGTAGAGCAGTTTGAAAAATTCATAAAAACCGTTTGACGGGTCGCGCAAATATTTCGTATGACCCAAAACATCCCTAAAGGTACATACAATACGATGGCATACTCAGATACGCGTAGCCATCTCTACGATTGCCTGTTAATTGCCATCAAACGCATACATTCACCTTTTTTTAGTAGAGCAGTTTGAAAAATTCATAAAAACCGTTTGACGGGTCGCGCAAATATTTCATATGACCCAAAACATCCCTAAAGGTACATACAATACGATGGCATACTCAGATACGCGTAGCCATCTCTGCGATTGCCTGTTAATTGCCGCCAATCTCATACATTCACCTTTTTTTTGAGTAGAGCAATTTTGAAAATTTCATTCGTTCTAAGCGGCGTGAAAATATTTTTTTTTATGCATACCATCTCTACATGCACATGTACTGTGAAGGCATACACCGGTCTGCGTTACCATTTCCCAAAATGGTTTTAGTTTTTGTAATTTTTTTTATTCGGCTTTTGTTAGTTTTTTCATTTACTAACACTAACGCGTTTTTATATTTTGTCAAAATTTTTTGTCATAAACTTCACACTAGTTTGTTTGTGATACGATTTAAGTGGGGATTCCACGTCAATTTCTGATGAAGTACGACACCCAGATATTTAACCGCCTTTGACAGTTGGAGAGTTACCCCTCCAGGGCTCTCTAAGGTAAGGCCCACCTCCGTGCACCAATCATTTACTACCTCTAGGGTTTGTTGCATTCTTTCGACTACTGTATTTGCGAATCCGCTCCTAATCATCAAGACTAGGTCGTCCGCATGGGTAATTTTTGAGAAGTCTAAATTTCTCAGTCTGGTAAGTAATTGATCCATCACAATCAGCCATAATAAGGGAGTGAGGACACCTCCCTGGGGGCAACCCCTGGTGGCCGCTATGGTGATGGTTTTGTCTCCAAAAGAGGCCGTAATCCTCCTGTTTTTCAGCATGTTATATTATCCACCTTACGGTAGAGGGGTCTATGCCCCTTGTTAGTGATTGTTCCTGAATTACCTCGAAACTAGTATTATCAAAAGCTCCCTGGATATCAATGAAAGAGCATAGTAATAATTCTTTATTCCGGAGTGTATCTTCGATATCCAATGTCAGTTCGTGTAGAGCTGTTTCTGTTGATTTCCTTGCTTGGTAGGCGTGCTGCCTAGAGACCACAGGGTATCTTTGGAGAGTGTTGGATCTAATACAAAATCCCAGAATTTCCTCCATGGTTTACAGTAGAAATGATGTGAGGCTTATAGGTCTATAAGACCTAATCTCCTCTGAGAATCTTTTTCCCGCTTTTGGGATAAAAATCACCCGAACCTCTCTCTAGCGTTTTTTAACATATTCCAAGCTGTAACTGGCTCTGAAGAGTATAGTAAGATAAGGCAGCAAAGTCTGCAGGTCTTGTTGCAAAAAAGCGGGGGATACGCAGTCCCCTCCCGGTGATTTGAAAAGATTTGATGAGGTCGAAAAGATTTGACTGCCCAGTCAATAAAAAACCGGCATATAAAACTGCCTCGAGAACTTCTGAGCCCCATTTGAAACCAGATACGGATGTACACTATACTTGCGTTGGATTTCTCCTGATTCTTCAGTATAATACATTCTGGGTAGTGACCTGTCACTAGACATTCCAGAGTCTCCTCCCTGGTTGTGGTTGTCTCTCCACTTGGTTTCCTTACAGACCCCAAGAAATTCCTGTGATCCAAGGAGAGTACCTTCTGGAGTCGACATGCCGTAGGTAATATGTCTATTTCCTTACAGAAGTCTCTCCAGCTTAGTGTTTTGCTCTGCCTGATGGCTTTGATCTCAGAAGCAGGGCCTGAATGGTCCTTGGCATCTTCTGAGATTGGTGCGTTTGAAGGAGCACCGCCCTTATTTTTTTGAGGAAAGAAAGGTCCACCACGGCAGCGCCTCTTACCGTGGTAAGGCTGATTAAAACCGGAGGTCGCCTGGTATCCGGAGTTCCGTGCTAGCGACCAACTAACCTATGATCATTCATCCGTCGGTGCGCGTGTCTCACGTTAGATTTTCTGTTTTTTCAAGGTTTATACCATCCTTTAGCGTAGTATTTAGCCTGTTGTTCGGTAAACGTGCCAACAGTTTCCGGAGGTCACCACGAGGAGGTAGTATGTACACTTGCGAATCACGCTCAGGTTATAATTTTAAAATATCCGCCGAGTTTAAAGAAAAAGTTTCATAAACACATTGCAAATTTGTATCATAAAAAGCACAAACACCGCGCGCTCTATAATTATTGTAACAGCAACCTATACATTCATAATTAGTAAGATTATAATAATTTAACTCATGATCATAGAACCACATTTCCGAAAGAATAATAATAGATGGGTATTCATTAAATGAACTCAAATTTACAAACTAGTTTATCAAAATTTTCGCGCATGCTACGAATGTTTTGATGGACAACAGAGAAACTAAAGATGATGGTTACAGAATTTTTACACTGATAAGTGCTAGAATTTACTAAAATGGGTTCATTAAAAAAATCATCGTTAGAATAATTAAATAAATTTCTACTTAAATTCCAATTAAGTTGACTGGTGCAGCGGGTATCCACATTTTTACACGAGTTTTCATTGGTGTACGAAAATTTCGATGAACAAAACTACTTATGAAAACTCCTATTGGCCAAGTATCTGGGGTTAGTGCTTATTTCCGGAACTCTTTGAATATTCCTACTGTATAACAGATATATTCCAGATCTTCAATTTTTGTATTTTTCGGAACTAATGTAGCCAATTTGCAAAAATTCGTTCCCAACTGGTAGGTTCACTACCTGCTGTCTCTAATTCGGCCTTTGTTGCAAAGTTCGTAAATTTGTTAGGGATTGATCAAAGGGTCTTTTAGATTATATTTACCTTGGAATCAAAATGTGACCTACAGTTGTCATGGTTCTTCGGTTGAACACCTACAATTGAATATTTTGGCAACAATATGTATTTACAGAAAATCTATAAAGCAACCAATAAACACTTCAGATCAACTTTTGCAAAACATTTAAAGAATGAAAAATGTAGTTACGTTAAACTTAATAGAAGACAAATATGTAAAATTTGAATAAATAAAGAAGCTCCGAAACCGGTATTTCTATAAATAAATAGAAAAAGAAAGTGTGGTTCTTGTTTAATGTGAATAAAATTTTAATTTAACTACATATTAGATTATCATATTGCCAAGATCTTAATATTTTAGGCAACATCTGCATCAACCTATTAAATGTTCTTAGTCATTTTGTTTTTAGGTGATATAGGCGAGCGGTTCATGTCTCTTTATTGATAATTGAGGCCGTCAAATCGTTTGTTTAATTATAGAAAACGAAAAATTCCGAGAAAGAGCACATTAAGCAAAAACAGGAAATTTAAAAATTATTAATGTAAAAATTTCATAAACGTGGTAAATCATGACAGTTTTTCTTGTACTGGACGAAAAATGATCTAATTTTTAAAATAAAAGAGTTAAAAACTAGTTAGTCCACGACTAACGTATTATTTACTTATTTACTTATTAAAGTAAAAAAATCGATTTTGTTATTAACATTATGATTTCATATCAATTCAAGTCAAAATTTAAAAAATTCGTTTTCAAACTTTTTTGAAATTGTTTTTTGATAGATTAAAATCGAATTGATCCCTCTGCCGTTATTGAATACTTTTGCTAATCTATTGATTGGGTTGTTATCGCCATAATTGGTGGAATAATGTTTTAGCGCCAAAAATCGGTGAATACGCAATGTCCTGCTTGGAACATTTATGGATATGTTTTCCAAACAAAAGCTGAATTGATGTGGCCAAGTAGGATGTTTCCGATAAAAGCAGCATCCAGAAGAAGACGTCTGTTTTTAATGTTGCAAATTTCATATTCTTTGCACCTAGTTGAATATGGTGGTTAGCGAGCCACGTTTTGATAAAAAAGTATGTTATAGTCATATTCCCGCAGCTAGTTTTTTTGAACAGGAATATCAAAAACTTTTTTGTCTGCTTTCAAATCTTTTGATGTGCACATCATAATAGGAATTCCAGAGGATTACAGCATATTCCACTTGAGATCCTATATAAGCGAAATATAACTAGTGTAACTAAAATTTGTGTATCCCTGAATTCCCCAGCCCATCGTTAGACAAAGCCAAACATAGAGTTTGCTTTAGCAATACGGTTATCGATTGCCTGTTAGAACTAACGTTTTCGATGAAGGTGACTCCTATATCGGTAATCTCTTGTACTCTTTGAACTACATTGTCATTGATGTTGTATATGGTTATTATCGGATTCATTTTACGATGAAAAGACATAATTTTGAACTTCTTGATGTTTAAGCCTATTGAGGTCATCTTGCAGTATGTCATGTTGATTTAAAAGCATTGCTACAACTAGTTCAAATAATTTAGAAACTGATGATGAAGTTGATATTCCTCTGTATGTAATATGTGACGTCATCCCGTTTGCCTGATTTAAAGATTGGAGTTATTTTAGAGATTTCCCATTTTTCGGGAAACACAATAGTGGTTAAGGAATGATTGAACAGTTTACACAACGGATTTACCAAAATGCTCGCAAACGTTTTTAATATAGATGAAGGTACATCCATCTTCAAAACCCTTCAAAGATGTTAGAATGTCTTTATCAGATAATACTGGAGAAGTGATTGATATGTTGCTATTGCTTGTTCTATCGAAGTAATCAGATTGAAAAAATGCAGCAAACATGTCCGCTATCTCTTTGGCGTTTGAGGTGCTGATATTGTTGAAGGTCATACTGGTGGGGTACCCCTACATTTCACGCTTAGACCTAAAATATTTTCAGAACTGTTTTGGATGAGTTCTATAATTTTTTCTTAGATGCCAGCCAAATAAAGCTTGTAAGACATCAAAATTGCTCACTGTGCTGCAAAAAGGACAGCTTGTCTGTTTCCAAACTTGATTACATCATTTGAGCATAGGCTTTACATTTACGATTTTTTAGATTTATAAGCCGGTCATCGAACCATGGAATGTTAACACTTGGTGATTTATTAGAAATAGGCACATGGAGTTCAAAGCCTTGCAGTAATATCTCATAAAATTTGTCGACATTTTCATTCACATCCATTGCGTTTAGAATCTCATCCCAATTCACTGCTTCCAAATAAACATGCATAGCATGGTTTGTCTTCTTAAAGTTGTATTTGATTTGTTGCAGGTGTTCAGATTTCGTAATACAGTCTGTAGTGTCAAATATAATATCCAAACATTTATGGTTTATATCATTCATTTCTAGCTCACACGGGCACAAATCCATTGCAAATATCTGACGAGTAAAGTGAACATTGATTATCGAAGACATGGCTCATAAACAATAGTTTACTTATATATGACGTGACGAGAATTCAACAACTGCTTTTTTTAACTGAACGATGTATGTAGGATCTTCTAAAAAAATAATCTTATGTCGATCCCAATATTTTAAAAACTCCCGATGTATTGATTCTCCAGCTTGTTCTGACCACAGACCAAGTCCATCGTTATCAATAGATTCTAGGCATTGTTTCAAATGGGCGGTTACCACGTGAAGTTTCAAGGTTTCTGAGATATTAGTTGAAACCAGTGCTTTCTTTAGATCTTCAACAAGTGATTCCACATCAGCATCAACTTTTTTTGTGGTAAAACAACACTCAACCAGTTTGTTCATGGCCCTAAAAGCTCTTACAAAAGGTAGTAATTTGAGCTCCCCCACTTCAGCACAAATTTCCGGGGATAACAGGCGGTCTGAGTTTTTCAGCATCTTTCTACACGCGTTGCCCTCAAAGATTTCTGCGTGATAATTTTTCGGGATGAGTTTTAGTTTTTTAGGCCAAATAAGGGCCTTTTCGCGGCCAAGCAACGGAACTAAGCCATCCCAAAACAAATGGTTCACAAATCCTTGAAGGATGTGCAATTCAGGCAAGATACATTTTTCAATAACACAAGTGTCACTAGATTCCTCAAACAGGGGACAGTTTATGGTACTATGACATTCTTTAGCAAATTTTTTATTTTTTCTGAGAGATTCAAATTTTTTATGGTCATTTTTTAAATGCCCGTAAGTTTTCAAAGTCGTCAAGCTAATCAAATCTTCACCACTAGTTGATTCATTTTTCTTTTTATCTCTCAAATCTGACAGCGAAATAAAGCAGTAAGGACAAGGATACATAGACGAGGCAGTTTGCTGCCCATTGACGATGAGAATTAGCTTAAAATCCGAAATAAATTTGAACGAAACATTGTAAATTTTTGTCAAATCAAATAGAATCGCAACATTTTCATAAGTCTCTTTTATCCGAGGTACAAGGCACAACATGATTAATCGATTAACGCTCGTTAATTTACTTCTCCCGCCAATGCATCCACCTTCCGAGTACAACTTTCGTTTGTTATTAGTAGTCAGATGGTTTTCCTCGCCGCTTCCCTGGTCCAACTGGGCCGAGTAGTCTTCTGGTAGTATGGTTAAACTGATTTTGAAGAAGCCCTGACCACCATCAGCCATTACCTTGATAATATGGTTGCCCAGCAAGTTGCGTGCATTCACCGGTCTCTTTTCTCTTGTATTTTTGTCTGTTTCAAATTCGAATTCACCCTGGTTATAAACGTCCACTAATAGCTTTGATTTTTTCGACATATGTTCCTTGAAATTGGTCATTTTCCGCATTTGATTACAAGAAGCACCCATATTTACCTGAAAATTGTCTAATCTCTCAGCTGAAAAAATCGGCTTTGTCTGCGCCACAGGATTATATGAAATTCTTGCTTTTTGTCCACGCGTACATAAATCAATTTCCACGTCTTGAATTTTTTTCTCGAAATTCTGCTGCTGAGTAATCTTTTTTTGAATGAGAGCAGAGGCAACTTGTTCTTGTTGTGTTTCCGGGAGAGTATTGACTAGTTCCAAAATATTATCCCGTGACTTTCCTGGATATGGAGTACGAGCGTTACATGAATGCCTCTTGCCTCTATCTAAATTTTGGTAACATTTACTGCACAGGGTCAAGGTACTGGGAGGCTTTTTTGTCGGCACTTTTTTGGATACATGTGGAATCTTTGCTTTGCCATTTAGTCCATTAGAGCAAGTAATTATATTTTTCCTGAGGTCACGAACTTTACCTCTGCCTTTCAATACCTGTGGATGACTGGTTAACCTCGCAGTTGAACAGATGTAACACTCGCAGATTTCAGTGCTTGCCGACCTGCCCCTTCTTGGTAAAACAAGATCTTGATAATTGGGTACATTCTGTATAGGCCTTCGGGCGATGTTTTTATGCCTTTCAGAAAGGGCCAGGCGACAACTACCACAAATACTAGTTGGAAATTTGGAATCCACAATCGAAAATGTCTCACAAATATACAGTTTTATAAGTTTTTCACACAACTCACTAATTCGAAATTTCTTCGTGTTTGTTATTCTCCAAAGCGAGATTTTTTTACCACAAGGCATGCAAATATTCTGCCTATTTTCTTCGTGACTACACTTTACACTCGGATGAGCCATTATATCAAACCAAATATTTTTGAAAATCGACAAAAATGGCGAGGATCGTCTAACCTATGGCGCAATAAACAAATGCCAAGGATCAAACATCAACAAATAGTTACTATAGTTACTATACAGTGTTGTGCAAAACTAAAGCAACAACTATGGCTAGAAACTTCAAATAGTAGTATCTCTTATTAAAAAACGTTCACAAGAAAACTGTTTATCCTCAATATGTACTAATAAGTATGCAATACTGGTAACATATTCACAAAAAATAAAAAAAATTTACAATACGAAAAAAAACAAAACGCGTAAATTCCAGATATGAGCGTGTGCAAAACTAAAGCAACAAAGGATATTAATTGAGAGAAAGAGAATAAAACAAAAAAAACTAACGGTACTTTCCCAAGTCATTGGTTTGGTTTAGTATTCGACAGCATTATAACAATTAAATCGAGTCATTTTCTGTTCAGTTAATTCAGAGCATTTGTGAGAAATTTGATGGCGCGCAATAAGTACAATATTACTTTTAAGTCGATGGTTATTGACGACTTTTTGAAAGGAGAGTCACAAAGTGCAATTGCCAAAAAATATAAAATTAATAGGTCCATTAATACAATGCATAAATTCCAGGCAATTAATACAATGCAAGCGAATTGAGAAAAAAAAAATTTCTGGCGAGTCAAAAAACAGTTTTTTGCGATAATTCGAAAAAAGGAGCAGATCCGATTTTGTGCGTAATGGGAATCGACTTTTGAAAGGTTCAGGAACAATTCCCTGCGGCCAGAATCTTGCGACATTTTTGTCGAACTTCCACAGCCTTCAGGCTACCCGTGTTTATGACAAAAGGATTGAGTGATTCAGTTACTTTAAACGCATCTACTTCATTTGGTGAAGGCAAGATCTAAAAACTTCCCCAGATTATTAGAAATGGAGTTAATTTGGTTTAAATTATAATCAAGCATTGCATCAACGAACACAGATTCTGCGTCTGACTTTATATTGTTTGGAAGAATGGAATTAAATTCACAGATGATATTCGAAAGATTAAAGTCACCACCAGTGCAAGAACCATATCAGATGAATTTGATGTATTAATGACTTCTTTAAGCGAATCGATGTAAGCTGTGTAAATAAATATATATATATATATATATATATCGTTTGTTGATTTTAATTTTCACCCAAATCGGCCCAACGCTTGATGCTAATGTTACTGGAGCACTCACTAGTTTAGAATGCGCGGCAATGAGTACACCACCGCCCGATTTCTTAGAGATAGTTTCAAGTTTGTGATCACAACTATAGTTTGCAAAATTACCGGATTTAGGTGTTACCGGTAATTCGGTAAACGTTTCTTAAAATCCCGGTTAACCGGGGTTTTACCGGTAAATCTAAATCTAATTTTATTTCTAATATAACAGATGAAAAACAGCGGAAACTAGTGGATAACGCAAATCAATAATATGTTATTCCAAAATATGTATTTACATAGTCTAAATTCATTTCTAGCAATTGAATAAAATTAATTTAAATAATTATTATTAATTAATAATCATTAATTTAATAAAAATAAGATGTAAAATCCCATTTTTTCAGTTTTCTTAAGTGCCTAGATCTTCTTTTAGCTATTAAAATAGACTCTTAAAAAACAAGTATCCATGCTGTCGTCATTTAAATTTGATCTGAATTTCTTACAGATTATAAGCGTGTTCGATTGTACTGAATTAACTGAAGTAGTAGCTGTATCTGAAGTAATAGAAGTGAAGAGACTGTTTGATTGACAACTCTTCACTTCAGTTAAATATTGAGCAACTGAATTAACTGAAGAGACATTTTGCTTGTGTAGTTACTTCAGAAGAGTTATTTGTTTTTCTTTTTTAGGATTTCTTTGTTTTTCGCTTTTGAAAAAAAATAAAAAATAAACAGACAAATTTCAATTATAATTTTTAATAAAATGTTTATAATAAAATAGAAAACAAAAATTTCTATTATGACAATTTAGTTGATTTTTGATAAAAGCAGGAAAATTATTTTTGAAACAGTTCTTCTAAATACAAGCCGCATTGAAATAAATTGTTTTATTTTTATTTTGACATTTATCTGAAGTGAACAATACCAATCGAACAGTCTCTTCTCTTCAGTAACTCAATTAATTAAAGAGTAATTCAGTTAACTGAAGTGAAGAGTTGTACTCTTCAGTCCAATCGAATACGCTTTACCAGCCGCTGAAAAAGCATGCTACGATTCGTCACTAGTCTGACGAATGGTTAGAATTTGGGTAAATCAATGCCTGTGTAAATATTTACAGCATTGGCGTATACACGGATTTTTTACATTTGTTCCAGAGACGTAGTTATTATTACGTTGTCAACATATTTTTTGGTTAATTTATTAATTTATCTTAAATAACTACTAAAAATAAAATATTTCAATTTTACCGAATTACCGGTGAAAAAAGATTAATTTACCGGTATTTCTGAATAGCCTTTCTGAGCAATTTACCGGCAAACCGGTAAACCGATTTACCGGTAATGCAAACACTAATCACAACTATAAACAACATAGTCATGCCCAAAATATTCAGAACTAATAATTTCCGGATTTAAATCAGGTAGTTTGTTTGAAGAACAAAACGGTAAAATTTGGATGCCTTTGAAGCCATTTTGTTAACGTTCTGAATTCTGATAATAGATGGAATACAACCCTCTAATTCGTTTTCCTGCTGACCTTTCCGATGGTTTAGTTTTAGTTGTAGTCAATAAAGGGATAACATTAGTACATGTTAAGTGGCGCCCTTTCATCACTAGCGACGCGAAACATTAAAATGATCCGGTGTGTCTCAATATCGCAACGATTGCATGTGATAAACTACTAAATAGTTTATTCGGATGTTCATTAGTTCTTACACATATAACATTTGGTGAAGTTACTCCTTGCGAACCGTGAATCGTTAAGACTATACTTGTTGGTGATAAGGTAAGCTGGGCGATTAATAAATGCTTATCCGCTTTGGTGAAAGTTAGATAATACGTATTATCTAGAATTGATAGTGGAGCGATATTTGGTGGTAACTCCAAAAATTCCATTGATACATCTATACCGTTTTTAGTGCTTGCTAAAGTAACATCAATAGGACATCTGTATGTAACATTTAATTGCTCCGAATTCGTTATTAATTTATTCGCATTATAAAACATCAACTCATAATGTAATCTGTCAATATATGGAATTTGATTTTTATCCCCAAGAAGAAATATTTTTGAACATTTACTAACCATGACGACAAGTGCAATGTAACCGGCATGTATGTAACGACCAGTAATTTTAGATTTGAAATCAGCTAGTCCTTGTTTAGTGGCATATAAGGCGAGATCAATGCCTAATTTATAAATGTGTATGATCCAAGTAGATTTTCCACAGTCTGGAACACCTTAAACTGTAGGCCGCTTGATGTTGTCCTTAGTTAAAACTGTATTTAAATGGTTGGACGTTTAGAGATACAGCATAACTTCAAAGCCCGCAGAGCAGAAAACATATCTTTGTGTTTTATGAAAAATGTTATTTCCAACAATAAGTTCTTGTAGTAGGAATCAGCAGATGTATCAGCATAAAATAACGGGGTTGCAGCTGAAGAATCGTTCATAATTGAAGACTTCAAAAATTTGGAGGGCTCACCAGTAACGCGAGACGATAGAGCTCTTTCGTAACGCGTTGAAATATTGAATGGTATAATGTAAAACCCATTTGATATTTGAGCAAGAGCAGTTTGTAACATAATCCAAGGCCAACATTAGCAATTACTGTCAAGAGTGAGGATAAAGAATTCACTCTTACGTTGCTGCAAATATGTCATCAAAGTATCCAACACATAAATTAAATCTCTCCAATTTGTTTAATCTTGTTAAGCAACAACAATAATGGGTTCCCCTCAATTTCATAGACATTTATAACTGTGTAATAATTACATAGTTTCTTCCCTTTTTAGACAAATATTCCTTAAGAAGACATTTGTCAAGTTTGGCATGGATAGCAACGCAAATCATGAGAGAATAAGTTGGTAAATAATTCCTATTTATTCTAGAGGTGATTTGAGGTTTAGCATACTCAAATAGATATGAGAGGTAATCCACTTGATAAAGTCATATCCATATACTCGTTATACATTTGTTTGCTCAATTATAATGATATCCATTATTCACTGCTAGCAGTGGTTAGTCATTAATCACTGTTTTTCAGTTTTGAAATTTTATCTATAGGAGTCTCTTGCCATTTTCATTATACATAATTAAATTGTGACATAATTTACCTAAAATATAATTAAGGGGTCGTGGGCAAAGTATCGTATTCTACTATAGCATATAATGGCTGTTGCAAATGATGAATGGCAAATGATTTACGACACTCGATTTATTTGAAATTTGACACAAGATTTATTTCAAATTTTCTAGTTTAATTTCGCTAAATAGTTTCGTACTGTAGTAGGTATTTCCATCCAGGAGCCGGCGAACACTTCGTACACTGTACGTTCTAACGGCAAAGTTTGAACGTCTATTGGACGATGTGAGCACATATTTATTGCAATAATTTAATTTCTAACTTTGAATTTAACAAACTCCAATTGTAAGCTATACGATTGACAAAGCCGGAGACACGTATTTTGGTAGAAGTAGTAACAAACTATTTATCAAACATTGAGCTGAGTGGATGGAGATCATATTATATAATTTTCCAGAAAATTTAAAAAAATCGCTCGAAATTTTAAAATAAACAAATGCAAAAGCACATACAAAATACAAGAATTCCTAGAGATCAGTTCCAAAAAGGATCCGTGGCTAAAGTACTATAAGCGAAACGATGGACAAATTTGATTTTGATAATTACACATAAAACACTTTCTCAAATGACAAATACTACCTGCTTATAGATCACACTCACAACAGCGTGGAGATTTTTATTTTATGGAACGCAGTCAAATTTAATTGTATTTACAAAATTACAAATTTATACTGCGATGATTAGCGGATGAAACAGCTACTAAAATTTAAACTTTTATTGATGGTCGGTCGGCGATCAAGCTGCAGTTGGAAACACCAAACTCTCTAAAGGAGTTGTTCAAGTAGAAGCTACAAGATACTCTACAGTATACATTTAAAAAAAAAACTCATTGCTGAAAGCAATTTCAAGCTTCCGGGTGGTCAACTCTGCCGTTTGAAGATGCAAATAAATATCACAAGAATCAAAATAATAGTACAAGCAACCACTGATTAGAGGCTCCTTTCGTCAAAATCGAAAGCCTCTACAATATAAGGAAAACGTGCCGGTATTGCTATTATTTCTATTATGAGAAGGAAACAACGAAATATTTTTGGTGCACACAGACAGCATTAAAAATCAATACAAAAAAATTATTTTTGAAGACAATTGGGAAAAATACAATTTGGCAACAAATTGTTGACTCGACACCCCTTTCTTAGATCACCGTTTGATATATTGCAGTAGCAAAGATTCACGATTTTAAATTGTATTGTTAAAACGTGCTGCTTGTGTCTTATAGTAGACGAAAATGGTAGAATGTAGAATTCAACTTGTTTGTTTCAAGGTTTTAAATTTCGAATGATTCAAACCTAGTCTTTTGCAATTTACGATAATATACTTTAATGTTTTGAAAGTTGCATAATTTGATAACATTTCAATAAGCAATGTCATATTTTGTCACCGCCCGTATTTTAATTTTAATCTATAATTTAGAGTTATAACTCTGAGCTATAGAACTACTTTTTCGGTGATTTCAGACTAAATTCACAACCGTACATAATTCTCCATATCGTTATCGTTACCCTCCAACCTTTAACCGATGTTCATTCAATATAGCAATATAGGATAAAACCAAATAATCGATCATTAATTCATTGTATTAATAAAAATTACATTCCGCCCCAAATGCGGAATTTCCAAAAATATGAAAAAACACAAAATGTTGACAGATTTACGATTTCTTATCCCCTAATAAAAAATAAAAAATAAAACCTGACAATAACAGATCAAACATCATAAACTAAATTTAACGATCACCATATACACCCAAAATAATGACTGATCGATGGTAACATTTCGAACATATCATGTTGCTCACATCATGACGAAATAGGCTCATTGTTCTCGCGAATTAACAATTTTTTGTTTTATTGAACTTTATGTTTTTTATCTACAACATACACAATCTAGCGCGCCACAATAAATTATCTGTATTGATTACTTGATGGGTATAGAGTTATGTATTTCTCGCGCTCTTATCAAGCTAATTTGAATTTTTAATTTCTAATTCAAGGCGGATTATGTAAATTTGCTATTTTTAATTTTTTATTAATTTCATTCAAATTATAATTTATTGTTGTAATAAAAATTGTAATATGAAGGGATTTGGTTTTGATTATTTTTTATAGGGTTATAATTTTTGAATAATTTTTTTATATTTTTGAAAAATTACATCGACCATAAATTTTAAATTAATTTTCACCTGAGTTAGTAATTTCAAAAGAAAATATTACTGAAGGCAACTCTGTGTTTATCAAAAAGGGCTAACTGATTCAATATAATGTAAAATGAGAGCAGATTTTTTTTGTTCTGTTATAGTGTTGTCTGTTTTAGGCTGAGAATTTTTTAAGTTGAAAATTGAATGATGGAAGATATTTGTTTGTACGAACATGGCGAAAGTGTTAGTTTCGAATAAGATTTAAAAAATAATTCCATGCTATTTGATAATATTTTTTACAAGAAAACAGTTATTTTTCTCTCCGGCAACACTTTTCTTTGTTCAAATCCGGTCGAATACAAAAAGATATTAATTTTGCGTTTATCCTAAATTCCAATTAGAGAAAATATTGTGGAACTAAAATTTTTAAGTTAAACTTAGACACAGTACAGTAGGAATTTTTATTTTCAGAGTGAAACGGGGACATAAGTTGTGATGACCCCGTCCTAAATATGTAATCAAAATTATATTTCTTATTTTAACATTCGATCGATGGCCATAATTGTTCTGGGTTTTCCCAAATACATAAACCACAATAATTTAAAGCAATAGCTAATTGCAATCAATTACAAAATAATTATACAAACGTGTAATACGATTTAAATAAAAATTGGATAAAATTAACCACAAATCATAATTTTACAACAAATAAGCTAGCAATCAAACACTCAATTCTATTAATTAAATTATTAAATCCATTGACTTATGTATACTCGCTCGTATATACGCTTTTGCGTTTAAGAAGAAATCGAAAACAGAAAAAAAAAATCTTAATTAATTGTGAATCCTCGACCCAATTTTTATTGAGTTTAAGTATTAATTTTCACCGTAATTCATTTTCATCCGTATTATTAACAGTTTAGTGTAATAGCTCCGATTGACGAATGGTGAATGTAAGTATATGAATTTGTGCAAATGAACGTGATCATGACCACTTAAATGCAATTTACCTGCAAAACATATTATTAGAAACTAGATTAACTTGCATATACGTACATTTAATTTGTATGTTTGCATACACGTAGATATTTTTTTTTTATTGACCTCCTCGTGCAACAATATTACGCGCGTGCTTGACCTAAACTTTGAAAATTATGTCTATACGTAGGCATGTATACAAATCATATGCAATCATTGGAATACTAATAACAGCTCGATTACTTAACGTAATTTTCCATTATAATATAAAATTATAATTAAATTCTGAATTAAGTTATTAATTATAAATTATTGTACAATAGAACGCTTTATTGAATGAATTGTGGATGTCCTTCTCATATAAGATTAAGAACACAATCAGTATTATTTATTAGAGTTATGGTTAACAGGTTATAATTGTATTTGCTTCAAACAAAATGTCAAAATGGGTCATCGCATAGTTTTTTTGCATACACACGAGTATATAGAAATGTTGGTGACAAGATTAGGCTGCACATGAATGTACATTTATTTGGTACATTGGGTGCATTCAGCTCCACATGTTGAGTAAAATCAATGGACCTAACTGCACATGATATATTCAAAATTTATAGGCAATGCAATTGACAGGAATATTATACGTACGCTCTGCTATGAGCTAACACACGCCACAAATAGCTTGAAAGTGAAATTCGTAAGTTTGAATTGAAAAATGCGGTTCCTGAATGTGATTATAAGGGATGAGTTGACAGCTCTTTTGACATCAGCCAAACTATCATAGGCTGTACTAAGGTAACTCAATTTTGTGCGAAATTTGAATTGAACCGGCAGGTGATACTAAAAATAATCACTCGATAATCGTGATCCGTCAAATTAACGATTTTTGAGTACGAAAAAGGTTACATATATTATCTCGCGTGTACTTCAAACAACACCACTTAAAGAAGTTTCCGTTTTTAAAGATTTTTTATGTTTGTTAGAATAAAGTGTATTCCATTTTTTTACGTTCCAAGTGATTTTTTTGGTGTTTCTAAGGTGCGAAAAGTGCTAATAATGGCAGAATTTACCTTACCGTACTGTTACAAAATCTTGGAGTAAAATCGTAGTTTTTGCCCAATTTGGAGTTCCGTTGAATCTGTTTTAAATTTTCTTACATTTTTCGAAGATAGCTACACCTCACTGGATATTTCTAAATACCTGATTGGATCAGTTTGCCAATGCTTCTGTGCTCGTTCGTGAATGATGCCCTTAGTGACTTGTAGCCTGAGTGTGGAACCATGTTGAGTTCCAACTAATTTATAAAAAATATTTACTAAATTGAAAAAAATTTACTAAATAAAAAAATTGTTTGACCCATGTACAATCTGTACAATACTTTTTACTTTAAATTTTGTGTCTCATCCAGTCTCTTAGCAATACCACAAGTGTAACGTGGATGTGTATTTATTTGTGATGTTTCGACATTGATGAGAATTTGAAATAGTTAGTAGAGGCTCATTTCTGGTTTTTATTCTAAAAATTGAAATTTCACTCAAAAATTGTTTACTGAAAGATTAAAATGTTTTAATATTAATTTTTCAATTTCGACTCATAGAAAATCCAGTAGAGCTAATCAAAATGTAAATAAAGAAAGTAGACATTTATTTGGAATAATCTTTGAGTGGAATTTAATATTAGATGTTACAGCTTAGTTCGTACGGGTTGCATCGATATGGTCGAGGCGGTTTTAAATACGTATTTAGATTAGAAACAGAATGCCACTCATCATGCGATCTGAAATCTCTGAATGTTTCACAATTTCGCAAAATTCTTTGAGTTTTTTTTAGATATTGTAGTTTGGCTCATGCTAGATTTAGATTATGATTTGGAAATGTACTCCATACATCACGGAGATTTCTAGCAAAATGCTCTAAGCTTAAGCTTGAGTGGGGGTAGTTTTCTAATCTAAACATGTATTCAAAACCACTCCGACCGAAGAGAAGAGGATTTAATATTAAATTCCACTCAAACTTTTTCTAAATAATTTTCTATTTTCTCTTTTTAAATTTTTATCCGTACACTTCTCAGGAAATTTTAATTTTGTTGCCCTCAAAGCCGTGTTCTCAACTTTGCGATTCCCTTTAGAGTTTAAGAAGTCTGCAAATTTTCTTTCCCTTCAACAGTTACCCAAACTTCGACAAAACGGAAATTTTTTCACATATTTCCAAAAATGTGATCTTGTGAATTTAAATCTTAGTTTGTACCGTTAAGTTTTTTTAAACTTATTTTAAATTTTTAGCTAAGAGTTTATTAAGGTTGAAGGGTAGTGTGTTAGTGGAAAGATTGCGGAATTATTTCAACTATAGTAGTATTTTGAGCTAAACTGTAGTTTTAAGTAGTGTAAATGACAACTATGGCTGTAATCTTTAGAACGGTAGCTGATATAAATTATATTTAATTGGTAGGTCATCTCAGAGCTACAGGAGGGTTCAAGAGTTTAAATAATTCTTTAGTTTAATTCTTAATGTAGCAATTTTTTTTTTTTTTTTTTTTTTTTTTTTTTTTTATCAATTTTTTTTAATTGGGTGCAGAGCGGACTTATTAACGGTCCTAGCTCCTTGTAACTGTCAGAGCTTCTGCACCCAATGCGCGATCCTGCAAGTAAAGATTAATAGCTACCTTAAATTTATTCATTTTATATTCCTTCGGAAATTTGAAATGTATTAGCGAATTCCACTTTTTTGATGTTCGGTATATAAATTCGCGCTTGATTTCTTCAGTTCGAGGTTTCGGGAGCTTCACCGTAAACCTATGTGCATTGGTTGTTCCTCTTGTTACTCTTGTTGTTGTAACGAATGGTGGTATTTTCTCCGATAGTTCTGCAGAACATTTACCATGTAAGCATCTGTAGAAGACGCAGAGTTCTGCAACATCTCTGCGATGCTGTAAGCTGTCTAGTTCTTGAGTAAGTCTGGGATTCCGTATTATTCTGATAGCGCGGCGTTGAACCCTGTCCAATAAGTGGAGGGTGGTACCAGACGCACCTCCCCAAACTTGACAGCAATACTCTATACATGGTCGGATGAAGGTTTTATATATCTGGAGAACTTGATGCGATTTGAAAAACCTTCTGCATCGATTCAGGAACCCGAGTTTTTTTTAAGCTGATTTAGCCAATGCAACAATGTGTTCATTCCATTTGAGTTTGTTACTTATTTGAACACCAAGCAGTCGAATTGAGTCGCAACCCATAAGGATATGGTTTTTTACCACAAATGGGTAGTCGTTGCGACTTTTTTTACGTGAGAATGTGCATATTTGTGTCTTTTTCTCGTTAAATTGTACTAAGTTGTTGTTACCCCACTCAAATATTGTACTTAAATCGGAATTAAGAGAAGTTACGACTTCTGACCGTTTATTATTTAGATCTGTAATGCTAGGCTCCGCCTCGAATGAAATAGAAGAACGCAATGTGGCATCATCCGCAAAGCTATGGATAGGGTTTACAGTGCTATCCAGCAAATCGTTGATGTATAGCAAAAACAGGGTCGGTGACAAAGGTGACCCCTGAGGGACTCCGGCATTTGGGGAGTGCGTCGATGATGATCTCCCATTAAGCACGACGCTGATTTTTCGGTCATTGAGATAGCTTTTAATCCACCTGGTGGTCATCGAATCCAGCCCGTATGCCACAAGTTTACAAATAAGATTCTCATGCCACACCTTAGATAAATATTTAATTTAGACTGTGTCCGAAACCCATAATAAATATTTTTTAGTACAAATTTTTGAAATTTATTTGAAAAATATTTCCCTTCATTCACAATTTTTTATTATGCTGTCCGAATAGTGTAATAATTGTATGGTATATTTACCCATTTCACATTTTTATTGCTTCATTTTAATTACAGTAATTTTCGAGAAATTTATAGTTGTTTGAACAAAAAATGTCATGGATGGTGCATTTATTAAGGTTTAATTATGCCAATTAAATTAAATCGGTGCAGTACATCAAGCACAGCCAGTAAATCAAACAAAGAATTTATTCTGTAGCTGTCACAAATTATCATAGGAATTGATTATGCTAATTTGGGTGTGTGCAGTGTTTTAAATACATGTCAAAAATTAGTACTAAAAATTATTTATTACAGATTTCGGACACAGTCGTAGAATAGGATTTTCAGAAATATTAGAGAAACCTCGCTCAGCATCCAGAATCTCCAAGCATCCAGCTGTTATGTAACGTGAAAATTGTATTATCTAGTGATAACTATTTTATCATGTATATATCACTAACAAATTTATACAAGTTAAATCGTATTAAATAAGTAGTAAATAATTGGTAATAATGGATAAATATTAATTTTGGTTTCAGAGTTGCTCGTGGAATACCCTATACAGGATGTCCCAGAAATCTTCGATAGGCCTGAGCCACTTCATGGTGGAGCTGTTGGGCGCTCAAAGTGGAATACAAAAGCAAATATTTTCCTAAGTACCTAAGATATGTATTTTTTTTTAAAAATGTCGATTTTTCACACTACTTTGCGTTTCTGTGTACCACAGCTACAAAATGATTGAAGTCCATCGGTTTTTCGGTATTATAATATTCTTCATGGACAGCTGTACCAGTGGATATGCGGTGAATCGTATGAGTAGCTGTTGTAAGTTTTTTGAAGAGAGATATCAAATTCAATATTAATCATGAAATTTGGTAAATATTTTTTTTTAAGGGTTGAAGCGTGATTAGTGAAAAGGAAATGTATGAAAGCCTAATCGGCCAACTATTTTAAGGAAATGCGTATTTTTTACGGATTTCAAAATGGTATGATACATCCTTTTGTCTAATGTAAGTGCTGGGTTATTGCTATTAATGTGTAGAAGGAGTGGGTTCGACTGAGTAACAGAATTTTGTAAATTAAATCATTTCTTGCCTTAAGATGTGCCTCATGATAAAGCCTTTATAAAAACCAACGTAACACAGTGATAAAACTTTATTTGACTTATGTACATTTAAAGAAAATGCTCAAACTGTCTGCCAAAGACCCTGATGCACGCGCGACATCTCCGAATGAATGCTCTTTTCAGAAGTTACGCATAACGTCGTTAAGTAATTTTTGAAGCGACTTCCTGAACACGGCTACGTAACTCTTGTAAATTTCTGACCGGCTTGGAGTAGACCACTTCTTTAAGCAACCCCGATAAAAAAAATCGGACTTTTTCAACGGACTTAGGTCCGAGGAACGTGGAGGCCACAATATGGGCCCCAGACGGTAAATTCATTTAGCTGCGTATGTGTCATTCAAGTACGCATGGACGTTTACTTCAGAGTGCGCTGGACACCCATCATTCTGGAACCAATGGGATTCTCTCACTTCCTCGGGCACATATTCCAATAAATTTGGTAGATCATTTCGAAGAAAATCCAAATAGCTTTGACCAGATAAGTTTCAGGCAGTTCAAATGAGCCAATTATCATTCCGTTCAATATGCCAGTCCAATAATTTATTATTAATTATTAATTATTAATTACGGCTTTCTTTATAGACTATTTTATTTATTAATATAACATATTAAAACATAAAATTTTTAATATATAATAACAATTGTTAGGGATATTTCGACCTTTCGGGTCATCATCAGCCAGTTACGTTATATAAATAAAATAATTTATTTTGAGCTGGTTCTGGGATCTAAGCATTAGATGCGGATTCGAAAATTGCCAGCTGTGCAGATTGTGCATGTTGAAGTATCCATCTTCCTTCAGCGTTGATTCATCGCTCCACCAAACATTATTAAGAAATAGTGGATCTTGTTCTATATTCACAAGCATCTGCTGGCAGAACACCCATGTTGCGTGGTAGTCTCTCAAATATGGTAGGGCTGGAACTTATTTTTTTTTTTCAATACACGGTGTATCGCGACCCCGGTGCAACGTGCTATTGCTCTTGTAGAGGTAGACGGATCTCGCTCAATTTCCTCGAGCACCGTATCTTCATTGTCAGTAATAGCGGCTATTCCAGTGCTAACACCACCAACACCGCTGCAAGGTATACTTCCTTCCGAGTAACACCCGTGGACTCTGATGAATACGCGGTAATCTGGGTGACGCATGTTAGCGTATCTTTCCTTATAAAGGGCTGCAGCTTTATTTGCATTGCCTCTGCACTCACCTTAAATAAAATTCATATTTGCGTTTTCCTGTGACGTGTACTGAATACGTGCCATTTTAATACATAAAAATCCGTCCAGATAAATCCAAATGGTCGTGAAATCACCAAAAAAACAAAGTCCAAATCAGTAAGCAAAACGAATAGTCCAATCAAATAGCTAGGTTCCCAATTACAGCTAAATGAATACAGAATAAGCACATGCGATGTCGAAAAAATCGAGTGACACACTACCTTACATGCTATTTATTAACTCTTTCTCGTTCGCTCACACTTAACTAACTTAAACTCTCCTTGTTTCGCATGAACAAAGATGGAAACAAAAAAAAGATTATCACTGTGTTCAAGCCCAATACAAATGTGCTTATACAAGCCGTACTATTGCGATACAAACACAAAATAAAACCTACTATTTGACCCGTTTATTTTGAAAGTGGCATAAGTCACGTTTTCAAAAAATCAAGTTAATGATAACAAAAGATAAATGACAGTATAATCTCTCTAACGGTAAATAATTTATTGCCAAAATAAAATAAAATGAATCCCTAATACATGTGCTATAAATAAGAAAATACAAAAACCCGTTATTTTTGCATTTATTGTTTTTCTATTCTTTCATTATCTCGTTTCAACAAAATATGGACTTATGCCGCTTTCAAAATAAATGGCTCATTTCTGTAAGTATTAGTGTCGTAATCCGCGTTTTTGTTGGTTCTGCTGTGTTACGTCGTTTTTTATGAATTTTAAAAATTTTGTTATTTGGTCGAGTTTGCTCCTTCTGCGTATTAATTCCGGTAGCCTGGTGCTTGCATTGGATAGAGAGATGTATTGTACCATTTTGAAGTCTGTGGAAGAATAGTTGGCCGATTGGGCGCTCATATATTTTTTTTTTTCACCAAGTACGCTTAAACTTTTACTAGAGAAAATATTTACCGGGTTTCATGATTAAAGTTGAATTTGAGATTTTTTTTTCAAAAGAATTACAATGGCTTCTCATGCGATTTGCTGCATAATATCTGTTGGTGTAGTCCGCGAAGAGTGTTATAATACCGAGGAGCCGATGGGTTTCATTTGTTTGTAGCTGCGGTGTGCAGAAGCGCAAAGTAGTGTGAAAAAATCGACATTTAAAAAAAATTACATATGAGCCGTTAATTTTGAAAGTGGTGGAAGTCCATTTTTCAAAAAATTTAAGTTAATGATAACAATAGACAAATAAAAGTATAATCTTTCTAACGGTTAACAATTTATAGTCAAAATAAAAAAAAGAAAAATCCCTAATACTTGTTCAAAAATAAGAAAATTCAAAATCCCGTATATTTTTGCACTTATTGTTTCTCTATTCCTTCATTTTCTCGTTTCAACAAAATGTGGACTTGCCCCACTTTCAAAATAAACGGCTCATATCTTTGGTACTATCTGTAAAAAAATTACATATCTTATGAAGTAAATTGCTGATTAGTAAGTTTATTGTAAAATATTGTTTTTTAATTTTTTCTTTTCATTTTTCTTTTTAAATCTAGTTGTAGTTTATAAACAATTAATGAACTTGCTACAGGATACCTGTAACGATTGAAACAAGCGCTGTGAATTTAAACCTTAGTTTGTAACTTTAAGCTTTTAAACATTCTTTTTAAGTTTTAGCTAAGAATTGGGAAACTCTTCATATTGATTTGATTTCATAACATATCAATTTTTTGTAATATTTATATATCGTGTTTTGTTTATTTATGTCTATGAATTAAATTCGTTAAACAATTATTTATAGGGATCTTTTCTGTTGTTTACTAATAAATTATCTAATTTCCAGAATAGAATATAGTTCGAGAATTAATCATTGTTATAGGGATTAAACTTAATCCTGACTTTCAGAATTAAATTATTAGGTGGAATCAGCCCTGCAGGATCAACAAATAGTGAATAGGCTGTAGTTTAGAAATTGTGTTGTCCTGTGCTAACTATTTTACTAACTTATCGATCGCTTAGGTGTCTGTAACCGGGTCGATTCTGTCCCAACTAACAATCCTATCCTATCCATCGTTTTTGTTATATGTAAATGGGTGTACAGTGGGCCCGGCGTATTCCGAGAGTTCCTGCTATAATGCTTGGCTGTGTATTCTTATCAATCAATCAATATTTCCAAAAATGTAGTACGAAATTGTACAAAATCACTGTTCATCACTTAATCGATGGCAAATTGTGGCCAATTAAGAATACATTTCGATCAGACCCTGTCAATCTAAGGGTAAATTGTCAACTTTTCGTTGCGTTCTCTGCAAGAAAAAGTTGGGTTGGTAAGTGTTTGATGTTGTGAAATTTTTACGACTTTTCCAGCTCCGGAACCGAATAAAACACTCACAACAATTTTAAGCCAGTAAATAGGGTCAGACTACTCAGAACAAAAATAATTGTCTAAAATGACTCTTTGCAAATTCGTTTCGACTGCTCTCTACTTTTAATTTAACAGCTTTGGTTTTGGTACGTCTCGTATATAGCGTGGTTGAACATACTTTATACCTATTGTTTCTACCACAAAACCAATTGCAAACCAAAACTGCTGATTTTATTCATTAATACGGTTAAATTAAACTTACTATTATCAATTGCTCTTTTGATTTCAAACTGACCAAGTGTCCAAGCTACTACTATAAGATTAAATTAATAAAACCTTTTTCTTAAACAGCTCTCAATGCGCGCTGCTGAAAAACCTGTGCGAGGAAACATTTTACGATCAAATATAGTTTAATTCGAGACCAAACCATTACATAATTAATTTCGAAACCTTCTTTAAAACTAAAAATAATTTTGAACCAAATTATGTAAATTAATAGTTTTATGAAATATTTTATTAATCATATCATAACATAAAAATTCATCCCCCTTATTATACATATATGTTTTTTGTAAACAACTTATTAGCATTTTCATAACAAAGCACACAAATTTGTTGTTGGAAAATCAACGCATTCATTGGAAAAATTATTTTAAAATTCACAACAATAAAAAAGATCATCAATTTATGTTATATATGTTGGGTATGTTAAAAAACTATAAAAATAGGGATAGATACTGTACACCTTTGTGTGTGACAATAAAATTGACAGTTTTTGTATCGTCTTGCGCCTATTTATAATTTGTACAACAATTGACTTTTGTGCAGTTAAAAAATATTTTAAAACTATTTTTTTGTTTTGCACCCCTTCGTGTAACTAGTGATTTTTACCATTTTTATTTTATGTATTATATAAATTGTTATTTTGACAGTAATTGAGGACGAGGTACATACGAGAGTTGTATATGGATTTAAATTTGATAATAAAAAAAACTCAGCAATGACCGATTTCACTTAATCTAGAAACAAAGCTTCAAGACCGATAAAGTTAAGAGATACACATTAATAGTCCCACCTGATGAAATACTAAAAAATTAAAAAAAGTGTAGTATCCACTTATTTCCAAGTTCATTGAATGAATAATGCTTTCTGTTTTCAATTTTCAAAGTATTTTATTTTATGTTTTCTCAATCAACCTTATAATGAAATTATAAATCAACTAATTATTGACCTTCGTATTCGTAATTAACATAATTATGTAGCCACTCTTCTCATTGCATTGCAAAACAAACGTATTCTGTGTTTTTTGTACACTTTCCTAATTTTTTTTGTTGCATATGAGTGACCCTCAAAAGTCATGGGTGAATCTTTTTTTTTTTTTTTTTTTGGAATTGGTAATGTTAAATTTTGATAGTTCCGATTTCTTGATGGCCAAATGTTCTGTTTTTGTACAATTTGTCTAATTGCTGCTACCTGAAATAATGACAAATAGACAAATATGTAATTTGACATCTAAATGGTTTTGATCAAATATATAAATATGCGAAGGTCAAGTTATTTTTGGTTTGTTGAGATATTGTTGAGTTTCAGGTGATAATTTTTGTAAAGGTCGATTATTTAGTTATTGTGACGTACTTGCGGTAATAGATGAATTTTGTTAAATGTACACAAGCCCAAGACTAAAGAAAAATTTCCAAACTTCAAACCGGAAAATCCGTGACATATACAACATTGTTCATTATTAAAATATTTAAATAATACAAACGTCATTTAAATAAACAAAACAATAGTGGTGATATAATTTTAAATAATAGTGTTGTAGTACACAAAAAAAAAAACAACAACAACAACATTAAAATTATGATCTGTTTGTGGCTTACTGTAATTTAATTTGCAATTTTTTTTATTTTATTTGGGAAGGGGTTGTGAATTTAAATAAACGGCCAATTTTCCAAATACATACATAAAAAAATTAAAATAAAAAATTTAATGTTTACATTCTGTTTGACATGTAACATGACATACACACCAAAAAAATTTGAATCACAAGTGATTTTTTTTTTTTTTGTTAAATATTAAATTATGTAAATATTTAATGTTATGCAGTTTTTGTAACAGTTTAAAGTTAAATTATTTTTTATGTGACGAAGGTACCATATTAAACCCTTTAATAATTTTAGCTGTATAAAAGATTTTTGATTTGGTATTATGACATTTTTGTCCGGATATGTAAATATTGATTAACTTTACTGAAATGTGGGTTAATTTTTGGTTTGTGGTTTTGGGGTGCGGGGCAAACTGAAACCAAAGTTGCCGTACCATCTATTTCCTGACAGGAAAACATTTTAGGGTTTTTGCAGTATTTTTTTGATGACACCGTATAAAGACTTTGCTCACATTATTTTATCATTATATTATTAATTGTAAACTTGTAACAAACAAATTACTGAAATATAAAGCATTCGTATACATATTCGTATACCACAAAAACTATCGATAGTCAACAAGTCTACAGTAAAATAAAAGTAATTAGTTTGAAATCAGTGTAATACGTAAAAAATTAATTTAATAAAATTTGAGGTCAAAACCCTTCAAGGAAATCGCTCAAGTCTCTTATTAAATATCATGTATAAATCTAAACGGTAGATAAGTGCTTGAAAAATTTAGTTTAACTACGAGTAATATTGATGAAAGTAAGTTTTTGAATTCTAATGTCGACGTTACAAATTTCTTAAATATGGAAACCTAAAATAATACCAACAGCTTAAAAATTGCTCATTTTAATGCTAGAAGTCTCAGAAATAAACTTGAACAACATAGTGGTTGGCAAAACATGGTTATATGTGAATCGGAAGTTGCATTTTTTAATATAAATGGTTATGTGTCGTTTCACAGCACCCGGTAAAAGATTGATGGAGGAATTAGTGTTTTCATAAATCATTGATTTGCTTCTATTGAATTAAACAATACTTGCATCGAACATTCCAATTTTTTGGTAATAAAACTTTTAAAACTAAATTTAAATGTAATAAGTAAATACACCCAAAGCCGTATTTTTCGAAACTTTTATTGGGAGAAAAACAATTTTTTATTAGCTTTCATGATATTTCGTAATCTGATCATCAATTGATTCTAGTGGATATACCAACTGCTAACTGCGTTCATAGTACTGATAAAATTAAATCGCGATGATAGAAAATGTGTTTCTCCAAATAATGAATTTCCAAACAAATTTGAAAGCTTAATTGAAACAACAAAATCTATCATAACTATTATATTTCACACAAACTGAAGTCTCGATTACAAAATGTTTATTGATCATAAATGCGTTCACGTTCAATTCCCAAAACACAAGGGAAACTTGTTAGTCTGAGTTATACTCTATTTACATTTAAACAAGTACATACTGAAATATAATTGTAGTCCAAAGATACAGTGAGATACACAACAATTTAACAATTTCTCCCTTCTTAATAAGAATTAGAACAAAAAAACAATTTACATTTCTTCTATTAATCGATCTGGAATTTTTCTCGTACGAGCTGATCTTCACAGATTGCCTTCGGTGGAAGTTGATGCGTGTTCTTCCTCTGAATTCTCCGTGACAGGGCTGGGATTACTTTCGCGCACCATACTTTGATTCGGATTTATAGGCAGCTCCGCTGATGGAAGGTTTTCCTGCATCTGAGCTGTGTCATGGGATTGTTCCGGGGTGACAGTGGCATTTTCAAACCTTGGCCGAATCAGATATTGGTGTAAAATCTTTGTTTGATCGCCAAATTGTACAAAATATTGTTTCACTCCAAACGGCTTATGAATAATGCCAGGCTCCCATTCCGTATTCTCTCTTGTTCTTGATGTAGCAATTTAAGAACCATTATACGCATTGATGTAGGTATCACCATTCGTCTCCCCCAAACTAAACATCCGCTTTCCGTAGAAAGTTCCGCCCGCCTGACGAAAAACGGGAGTAAATGCGGATCACGAGTGGAGTCTGGCCAACCATTTTGCACATTCGAATAAACCTTTGTCAAAGCTCCATCCAATTGTGTTTCTTTCGCGACATCTCTATAGCATTTCGGAACGACTTCCTCTTCTGAAAAGGTTTTTTTATCAGATGTACGAATATATCTCCACTGCCTTCTGGTTCCTCTGGAAGCCTCGATAACGCATCTGGTACAGTATAATCTTTTCCTTTCTTGTACTTTATGATGTAGGTATATCCGGATAGGATGATGGCCCATCTTTGAAGGCAATGTGCAGCAGTACCCGGAATGCCTTTCTTCGGATTGTATATAGCTACCAGGGTTGGTGATCTGTAAGTAAAATAAACGAACGGCCGTATAGAAATTTGTGGAATTTCCTTACTCCAAAAATAATAGCCAAGGCTTCCTTATCTAGCTGCGAGTAATTTTTTCCAGCCTTCGACAGACTTGCGGATGCAAACATTACTGGTTTATCCATCCCATTTTCCATTTGGCTCAATACCGCCCCGACTCCAAAAGAACTCGCATCACATGCCAAAATCAGTTGCTTTGATGGATTATAATGACACAACATCTTATCGCCCGATAACAAATCTTTACATCGGTTGAATGCCGCATCGCAATCTTTCGTCCAAATGAATTCTGCATCCTTTTCTGTCAACTTGTATATGGCCGCTAGTTCGGTTGCCATCATCGGAACGAATTTTCGGTAGTAATTCACCAACCCCAGGAATGCCTTCACTTGTGTAATAGTTTTCGGTTGCGGAGCATTCCTAATTGCAGCGACCTTACGTGCACTTGGTAGTATTCCTTCACCACTGATGTTATGCCAAAGATATTCCATTTACTCTCTGAGAAAGAAACATTTATTTTCATTTACATGAATGTTATATCTAGCTAGACGTCGGAACACTTCCTCCACATTATTTTGACACGCTGCCCGGTTCTTTCCAGCTATGATGATGACACATTTTTTGAATTCTCAGCCACCTCAACCTGCTGATATGCTCCAGTCAAGTCTAATGTAGTAAAAATGCTACATCCTGACAAACTCACTAAAATATCTTCGATGCTTGGTAGGGGATAATGTTCGAAATCCACCCATTTATTTACGATGACCTTAAAGTCGACACATATTCTGATTCCCTTGTCCTTCTTCGGAACTACAATAATTGGACTTGCCCAATCACTGTGTTTCACTGGCACCAAGACTCCATTACACATATCTTCCTCCACCTTCAACGTATTGCAAAAGGCATGGAATAGGGTTTGCAAAATATGGGCTTTGCACCTTCATTCAAGACGATTGTCACTTTGAACTTCACCATTGGGGAAACATTATTTGAAAACACGACAGGATACCTAAGTTTTAATCCATCCGTAAAATCATTGTCCAACGAAAGAGAATGGTTCACTCCGAAATCGTTGACCTCCGAAGAAACGCCATCAAAACTTATCCGCCAGCCTGGCAGGAACTGGTCTAACCAATTCCTTCCCATCAAGGTGGTAAACTTCTTTTCTGACCGAATAACTACAAAGTCTAAACGATAATTTTTCGATCTAAACTGCACATCGAATTCAGCTGTTCCAATGGTATCCAAACTTTCACTTATCCTTTTCTTATACTTGGATTCTTCGGTTTCAAGTGGCAATTTGGAAAATTTTTCTTTTTACATCGATAACTCCATCAGCGTTGCATAAGCACCTGTATCTATTTTCAATTTGGTGGAAATCGAATTAATTTCTACTTCAACTATATGCGGATCACTTTTAACAGCTGACACGACGTTGATACAATTTAAGGTTTCCAACATATCATTTGACTCGTCTTCCAATGTATGTACCGATTTATTTTATGTTCTACAAAAATTTTTACCGTGTCCTTTTTATGGCATTTAAAAAATCGCAAAAAGAAGAGATAACATCAATTATAGAAAACTGAATTTGCTCATACAGGAAGGAACTCTGAGCTATCATTACATAATAAACTGCTCTTATATCGGCTGATATTGAAACCTGTATGGCCGTATAGTATACAGATATGAGGCTGTACCAAGGAAACTAAAGTACAAATAATTCAAACCTTTCAAAATAAAGTCTTGCACCATGTTTCATAAGGAATGATAACATTCTTATAAGAATCTAAAAATGGAATTCGTCAGTGAAGAAATTAAAAATTATGCAAAGGAATACGTACAGCGCCTTAGTCAACATCAAAATTCAGAGTTGCATCACATGCTGATCAACCCAAACCCAGTAAGAGCTGCCTACTTCGAGGAACGAAGCCCTTAGAACTAAGGGCAGCTAAATTAATGAAGTACGAAACATATATTTATCATTGTAAGTCATAATATGGAGATTGGCGAAATTTGTGTGTACCCGATTTGGGCAGATGATATCCAATAAGTAACTGTTTTCCAAAATTAGCACGAAACTATAGCGTCTTTTAACTTCGCATTTCGATTTATTTTTCCCATAATATTTAACAGACTGTAGCGGATTCATCTACGTTATCCAATTAAAAATCTCCATGAACCATACTTTAAATCTATTCGTCTCACGAAAATCATTCATTACTTATTCAAATTAAATTTCCAATTAAATTCATTAATTTTTAATTTAAATTCAATAAAAAAATATTTTTTTTTTTTCATTTTAATCATCCATTCTTTTTATTTTCCTTCAAGTTCAGAAGATAGAAGCAAGCACACCAACAACAATACAAGAAAAAAAAACTTTTTCGATTTTTTTTTTTTTTTTTTAACAACACAACACAAAATAAAAGTTTTCTTTATGTACGTCATAAAAAACAGAAAGAAGTGGAAATTAAATTTTTATTGCCATTATTATATTAGATTCTAATTTCTATTATTTTTATTCTTAATAATAAAAATTAATAAAAAATAAAAATAAAAATTGTTTTTATTGTATTTGATTGAAATCGCACGCAGAACTTTATTTAGGGGTGGTATAATGGTACTTTTTTTGTATCTAGTGACAATATTATCGCATCGAAATTATGGTAAGCATCTGTTACACCGTATAATTCATGGATGAATCGTGGATTTGGAAAATTGATATAAAATCGGAATCAAGATGAAAAATTAAATCTAAATCAAAATAAAAATAAACAGATTGTGGGTAGTTTTCAATAATCACATTATAAAATGTCATCTATGAAATCCAATTATCCATTCGATTGGACTACATAAACAAAGGGTTATAAAACCTGATCAAGATCATAATCATAACTAAATGATTTAGATGCTACACTATACTGTAACAATGAATATATATTAAGAAGGGGAGGCGATAGTCCCGAAATTTCATCAGATTTAATGCATTTTCCTTCAGTTTCATCTGTGACATCGCACAAATCCGCAGATCTTTAATCAACTGTAAAAAATTCATGAAATATTTTTTTTTTTTTTTACTTTTAATCTTACTTTAATAAAAACAAAAACTATTATTATCATTATTATTATAGCTGGCACGTGACCATAACAAATTTCTTGTATTCTCATTTCGTAAATATTAATTTAATATGAATCGAATTAGTCGATTTTTTTCTTTTTTTGCAGGGAGTAGTACTTAGGCGGTGTACAATAGGGTATTACACAGAGCGAGATGAATGATATTAACACCCCTATTTAGCAGAATGGAAACAAATTGAAAAATATGTTGCCTGCCATGCCAAATCATATGCAGCATTAAATATGAAATTATTAATTTTATCGTTGTTGTTGTTGTTGTTTTGTTATTAGAACATTGTTAGACGATATAGTGAATAATAAAATGTGAATATTAAAAGATGCGAGCAGTTTTTGGTTTACTCGGGAACATAACTAAACGGCAAGGAAGATTTCTCACTATAAAAACCAAATTTTATTCAAAATATGATTTATTTTGTCACAATAACCACACATTGCAACCGCATCTCTGCACATTTAAATGCAGTATCATCAAATTTTCTTTACAATTGTGTGTAACTCCAAATTCACCCATTAGCTGTACCGAATTTTTTTTTTGTTCCATTAATTGGGCTTGTTCTTCCTATAAATATTTGAAATGTTTGCCATATGTGACTCAATAATTGGGATGGACCAGAATGTACCAGCTCAATGTGAAAGTAGGTACCTAACGATTTTCTCGATTTTGCGCAATCGGCGGGATTCTCCTTCGAGCTTATATGATGCCATTTTATGCGGCTCGTGAGTATCAAAATTAGACTGGTGCGGTTGGCTATTAGTGTCGGCCAGGTATTTGGCTACTTAGAAAGCCAATTTAGTACTATAGTTAGAAGAAAGTAAATTAATATTTTTGGTGGAAGGTATAAGCATCCAACATCTTAACGAAAAGAGTAGGTGCGTATAATTCAAGTTTGGGGAAGCTGATGCTTTTGGTCGGTATGTAACGCGTCTTCGGTTTGATGTCTAAGGTGTTAATAAGACAAACTCGAATTATATAACTTTGATCTAAAAAGACCAAAGTATTGAAATCCTGTCAAAAATGGCGAAAAATTTTGTGGGTTCAAAACCACTTCCCTCGACGATTTGAAAGCCCCTGAGCCTGAAAAAGCAAAAAAAAAAAATGTTCGTCCGTCTGTCTGGATGTCTGAATGTCTGGATGTCGTCAAGGCGGAGATTTGAACAGCTTTTGGAAAATGTACGTCAAGAGGGTGGGGTACCTGCCATACGAATTGACCAAAATACCTGATTTTATAAATATTTACGATTTTTTTATATATGCTGGTTTGATTATTGAATTGGGAATTGATTTGAAGGTTAAGTTAGGGGTCAATTTGCGGGTTGAGTTGAAGTTGGGTTGGAGTTGAGTTGGGGTTGGATTAGGATGTAGTGAGTAGTTCTGAAATATGGCCAAGTATTATGGAACTTGCCTGTTTCTCAACCGATTATGATGAAACTCGCCATTTGTAATGGAAATGGGATTCTAAAATGAGTTTTGGATGAAGTTCTGGAATATGGCCAAGTAGGATGGAACATAGCTATTTCTTAACCGATTATGGTGAAATTTGATATGTGCATTGTAAATGGGATTCTAAAATGATTTTTGGATAAAGTTCTGGGATATGGTCAGTTACACGGTTAGAAATATCAGTATAATTTTGTATACTTCTTTCGATATAAAGTTCTAGAATACGATTCTTCGTGTTAAAATGGATGCCTGTACCCATGTTACTGAAGCTAGAATAGAAACCAGTACAAAACTGTCAAAAGTGTCAAAACTGTCACACCAACTTTATGACACAGGTGAATGCTATATCCATTGATGCTATACCCAAAGACCGAAGTTCTAATCACCTCGTTTCCGCCCTTTATATTTTTCTTAAATCAATTTATAAAGCAAAAACTTATTATCAAAGTTTACAGCAAAACCAATTGCTAGAATAGCACTTAAAGGACATAAAAATAAAAAGAAATAAAATTGTGAAACTAAAACAAAAATAAATTAAGAATACCATTTTCGGTTGGTGCTGATCACCTCATATCAGGTTTCCGTCACTCGAATCTATAAATTTCAACAAATCCACTTTTCGGTCAAATCAGATTTTCCTTCGGAGCGCCACTCCTGATAGATCAGAGAACCGAATTCACACGTCTTCAATGATACCTCGACTGCGCATGTAGGCTGTGGATTGCATTCATTTCCAATTCAAGAAATTATAAAATGGACTACTGTGCTTAAGATGCGGTCTTCTTACAGCTTTCGACCTTAGTGCAGCTTCTTGTTCCAAACGGAAATAAAATTACAAACGATCTTGCGAAGTCCGATGAATTGAAAACCTGTACGGGAATCAGATAAGCAATTGAAACATCAGGTTGTGACTTTTAGAAATTCCCTACGTCCTACGATGATTAAACCAATTAATTTCGAATATTAACTACATCAAGTGGACGAGAAGGGTCGGAAAATCTATCTTTGTCAAAGAAATAAAACAAACTAATAAAATAACACAATGTTGTCAAATTTCGTTATCGCCAGATTTAAATTGTAATTTTAATGATTTTGTAGAAATTATTTCTCGCAAACCATTTTTGAAATATCAGATTATTTCATTTATACCACATTTACATTAGTAGAATAAAAGTATGTAGCAAGAAAGTATCGTAATGTAACCTCAAATTTAAATATTTAAATATTTTATCGCATGCGATAAAATATTTAAATATTTAAATTTGAGTTCACATTACGATGCTTTTTTGCTACATACTTTTATTCTACTAATGTAAATGTGGTATTAATTATTGTGGTTCCAGAGGCAAAATGGCAATTTTTTCCACTGATCGCTTTATAATTCCATGTTTTTGTACGAATTGATACCGCTCGTTCAATATGATCTTGTCCTGGATTAAGATGAACTACACGTCCTAATTGCCATTGTTGTGGTGGCAATTTATCTTCTCTAACCACCACTAACAGGCCTTCTTTGAGAATTACTTTGTTTTTATAACATTTACTACGAGTTTGCAATGTGGTTAAGTATTCACCGGCCCATCGACACCAAAAATGTTGTTTTAAGCTCTCACGTACTGCCAACGTGACAATCTATTTATTTTTGCACTTTCGTAACTTGACTCACTTATTGCTGTACACGGTTTTTCCAATAGGAAATGAAGTGGGGTTATTCACATTAGGTCGTTAGGGTCGTCTGATTGCTGATTTGCAGGCCTTGAATTCAAAATTGCCTTAATTTGATATAACAGAGTAAGCATTTCCTCAAAATTCAGAGATGTAGGATATTACTCACAACATGTTTGAAGTGATTTGATAGACTTAACAGTGGACTCCCATAAGCTAGCAAAGCGTGTTGTAAGTATATGAGGTATACATTTCAACTCAATCTGATTCCACATACAAAAATTGTTGATGTTTAACTCGTTGTTTTTAATGAATATTTCATGTAATTCAGAAAGTTCTGATTTATCTCCAATAAATGTAGATCAGAATGAATGCAAGATGGAACATCCCGACGAGTAACAAATCGATATAAAGCTCTTGTTTCGGCAATACTAATTGATGTTTTTGGCCCACTGGTAGTTTAACATATTTTAGACCACTACCAACTCGTAATACATTTTCACTATCTAAGAATATGCTTAATTGTTTAAGTTTGCTATTGCTGGTAATCACATCACATATCCTTAATGGATTTATTCTTCATCGTCCTTCTGTAAAATATTAGGGACATTCCACCATAAATGCCTTTCACTTACATTGTTTGCATATTCACCTTAAGATACTATATCTCCAGGATTATTCTTTGTTGAATCCCAACCGCAACTATAGCCACAGAGGTCATTAAAGTATGAGATGGTTTTTTGATCCAGCTGAAAACTATCTGAGAATTAGACCACAACACTACCATATTGAAATCAATTAATGTTCAGAGCACAAAAAACATTTTTCACTTATTTGGATAACAATAGCGAGGACACAGTTCAAATCTTGGGATTGGCAATTTCTGTATAGATACAACTCACGATTTACTGCATAAAAGTCTCACAGTATATTCACCTGTCTCATCTTATTGTAACGAACTGCAATGGAGTTTGGTCCCTAACAAACAAAACAAGTTTTAGTTCAGGAAAACCAAACCCCCAGGCATGCCAGTTATCAGATCATCCACACCATTCTAATGTTTCTGGGCAGTCGTTTTGCCGGCTAAAGCTCAGAAGAATGCGTGTGTATTTCCAGAAACATGATGTGGATCTAGTTAGACCGCAGGAGAGGGAATAGATCGAGTAGGCGAGACAACAGTTTATTTACTCACCTACATACTTACCATTGAACTCATCTCATTTTTTTTTCCACTCGCTGCTCCATTACACTACACTTTTAACCGACAAAAAAAAATTGCGAACGAAATTCAAAAGAGACGCTGAGATTACTAAGTAAAGATAACATTAGGCGAATGATTCAAGACTAGATGATACGATTATCAATAATAATTAAATTTTATTAACAAAATAGTCAGAACCGGTAACTTATTCTAAACCTAAACTTTACTAAGCCTTAACCTAAGAGATTAATAGTATGAAAGAAAAATGGAAAATTTTCCCAATAATTCAATAGTAAATTCAATCAATAAACCAAAAAAATATGATCGATGATAAGTAACTTTTTGTGGCCTAAACTGGATGATATATATACTGACAACATGTGGTCCAACAGGACGACTAGATGCCACACAGCGCATGCAACGATGAACGGACATTGGAATGACATTATATTGCATGCTTAATGCCATAAAGTATTCTTTCAAATAAAACAAAAAACGAGGTCTCACACACAACTTGTTTTATTTACATTTAAAAATCGAGCATCCTTATTGAAAGACCCTTTAGTACCTCTAAAAGCCAAATTTGCAGGATTGTAGCCCGATGACACATGATTACAACAAATTCCTAAAATTTCTGAATCCCTGAAAATATCCTTTCCATTGGGGTTTGCAGACAGTCTTCTTTCAAAATATTTAACAATACTAAGGCTGCCAACAATTCTAATTTTAGAATAAGCAGAGGGTTTACGGGTGCTAACTTTAACTTGCTTATTAGCATTGAAACTTTAACAATTCGAGCGTTAATAATGCGAACATAAACAACTGTCTCACTCATCCACCTTGGAATCATTAGGTATTCCAGTTTTACCAAATTATTCCGTAAAGGCGTAATTCTCGTTCATTTTGAATTCACCATCTCAGCCTAGCTCGATATTCTACAATTCCTGAAACTATATTTTAATGTGTACGATTTTTTGATCACCGGATCAAATATGCGACTAACTTCGCTAAATCATACAAGATGAACGGTGTTGAGTTCATCTTGTATGATTTAAATTGTCAAATAAACTAACGGTGGATGTGAATAGCAGATCCTGCACAGGACTTCAGCGCCAGATATATCCTCTAGTAGTCAATCTGTATCTTGATAATATGTTTTGAACATCTCGCTTCAAATTATTCACTTCACCTACCGCATCTCCGCCAAATATTAAGTCATCTATATACATATTCTGCTCGATTTCTCTTATAGCCACTGGATACTTAATTCATCTGTCGTTTACGAATTTGTTTATAGTTCTTACTTTTATAGTTACCGTGACCAGATCAAAGTGGTTTAGTCCCTTTGTCACCAGCGGTCGTATTTTGCTACAAGAATTTGGCGGTACAGTTTTTGGATGTCGGTGGTATAAACATATTTATATATATATTGAATATGAGTAAGATATATGTACAACTTTAAATGCACCCTTGATCCTATTCTATTCTTCGCTGACGCATCAAATACCGGCTTCCAAAATGGCATAATGTGGAATATAATAAAGATGATCTACAGTTTCTTCGGGTGATAGAAGACGCATTTCATTTAAACCTAGATACGCCTTAAATTCTGGATCTTCCACAAATCAGTTTTTTTTAGTATAGGATCTTGAAATCGTATGATTGGATGAGTTTCATAATATGCTTGGCGGTTCCTTAAGGTGGTCGCACTACAAATCTACCATCTGGAATTTTCATCGTTGTTTCATTATAAAATGATTCAAATGTAATCTTTCAGGTACGAATTTTTACATGCCTTTACAACCAAATTGCTTCCAACGTTAGTTCTAAGGCTTCATTCAACAAAGTTAATTTTACTGAGCCTCTTGTTTTACCGACATTAATTTGCTCAAGCCCAGCCACACCTAAGTACCAGTCATGACGATTCCGACATAAAGCACAATTGTGAGCTACTGTCTAATAGTACACTGCAACTTCCTTGAATCTCTCCATCAATTATTTGAAATTTTAAAATTGCTGTTCTAAGATTTGTATGATTGGGTGGTATTTATATTGACCCTATGGGTTATGTTTATCTTTATATTGACCTTGCAAAGATTTTAAGTTATCTAAAGCATCGATTCTTCCTTGTAGGGAGTCAAACAATTGTTTATATTAATTGCATTTCTCTTACCCCTTTAGCCTATTTCACTCAAATATCGCTATCCAATTGTCCAAATGTATCAAATATTTTACGGATACCAATTTTTTTCGCAGTGTGTATTTGTTCTTGCTCGAGAAATGCTGTAAGGTAAGATCTGTTAATTATCTGTTTTTTACGTTTATATCGACTATTCATTTTTGCAAATTTTTCAGAGTCTCTAAATAATTTGCATCAGTAATTTTCATTATCTGTTGATTTTTCGACGAAATCGGGTATTCACGCATTTTTTCGACGAATCATTTGTTTGTGCTAAACGGGCTTTAAATTTGTAGTCTGCCATTTTAACGCACAAAACCAGAGCTTTCTAGAGTATAGAGCCATAATCATTATGACGTATTTTTTAGAAGCTTTTTTAGTGGTATAACTTTTCACTAATTTCCATAGGAATCCATAGTAAAAATGGTGTTTTTTAGCTTCAAGTTTTTCATTGAAAAAAGCAAAAATGTTACAAAATTTTTATACAAAAGTGTTCTACATACCTTTAGCAGCAATATACAGGAAGGGTTTATTGGTATTAAGTACATATTAATTTCTGAAATAAATTTTTGGAACTTTCATTTTGAAAAATACATCAAAGTTGGCTCTGACAAATTAAAATAATACTTGCTACATTTATCTTTAGTTTTACTAGTGTACGTTAGATGTCTCAGATTTATACAGAAAAATACGAAAAAAATTGTTTAATCACAAAATTATCACACGTTTTTAATATTTTCTGAATTTGTTTTGCTTTTCCTACAATTTTTGAACTCAAATTTCCCCAGGTCGCAATTTTTGTTACGATTTTTCAAAATGTTTACTACCCACTGCCATCTATGTATATTGACTTAATGCACACGATTTGTAGTAAGCTTTTCTTTTTTATTTGACCAGAATGCTGTTGTTATGAACTTTTTTTTATATTTTGGTTTAAATAAATCAATTATTACAAGAAAATGAAAACGATTTACTTAAACGACATTTATATATGTTGAAATTCAAACATTTATGAAAATCTTTCAGAAATCATAATTAAGAATTTGTAACGTTTTCATTGACAAATTTGTCTTAAGAAAAAAAGTGATTTCCCATATGTTTTATGTGTTTTACCAGAGCCTTCTAGAGTATAGAGCCATAATCATTATGACGTATTTTTTAGAAGCTTTTTTAGTGGTATAACTTTTCATTGATTTGCATAGGAATCCATAATAAAATCGATGTTTTTTAGCTTGAAGTTGTTCAATGAAAACAGCAAAAATGTTACAAAATGTTTATACAAAAGTCTTCTACATATCTTTAGCAGAAATATACAAGAAGGGTATATTGGTATTAAGTAAATATTAATTGCAGAAATATTAAAATTAAATTATTTCTAAAATATATTTTTCGAACTTTCATTTTGAAAAATACATCAAAGTTGGCTCTGACAAATTAAAATAATACTTGCTAAATTTATCTTTAGTTTTACTAGTGTACGTTAGATGTCTATAATTGTTGGCAGAGAAATACGAAAAAAAATTATTTAATCACACAATTATGACTCGTTCTTAATATTTTCTGAATTTGTTTTGCTTTTCCTACAACTTTTGAACTCAAATTTCCCGAAGTGGCAATTTTTGGTACGATTTTTCAAAATGTTTACTACCCACTGCCATCTATGTATATTGACTTAATGCACACGATTTGTAGTAAGCTTTTCTTTTTAATTTGACCAGAAAGCTGTTGTTATGAACTTTTTTTTATATTTTGGTTAAAATAAATCAATTATTACAAGAAAATGAAAATGATTTACTTAAACGATATTCATATATGTTGAAATTCAAACATTTATGAAAATATTTCAGAAATCATAATTAAGAATTTGCAACGTTTTCATTTACAAATTTGTCTTAGGAAAAAAAGTGATTTCCCATATGTTTTATGTGTTTTACTATGGAAATTTTGGTTTTTTCGTCGTTTCTAATTCCCTTATAAAAGCTTCGTTTTTTAGATTATGGCTTGTATAATCAAGGTTGCTTTGGTTTTACTATGGAAATGTTGATTTTTTCGTCGTTTCTAATTCCCTTAAAAAAGCTTCGTGTTTTAGATTATGGCTTGTATAATCAAGGTTGCTTTGACAAAACTCGACCGCACAATACGGTTAATTATTTGTATACGTCACAATCATGATGATCCCTTTATCACCTGCTCTGTGAACAAATTTATTAAGTTTCAATTGTTGAAATAAAAATCCAATCTCTTTAGAATGCCTGCACTCTGCACAGTTTACGTGATATTCCTTATAATCAAAACAATATTTTATGGTGCCGCCAAGTCTGGAAAGTAAGTATACACAAATAATATAAAATCGCTGATTCAATAACAAATTGATAAATAAAATATCCAATTAATGATCATTCTCTTCTTTAAGATATTAAACGCTCGCAAATATTTTGAAATATCTTATTTTGGTTTTTTATCGTCTCCTCTTTTTTTACTTTTCTGTATAACTATATATATACACAGACCACATCGACACACATAAAAAAAATGAATCAGCCTATTAAAAACACATTTAAGACAAATTAAAGACTTTTGACACCGGCAAATATTAGCTAAGTGTATATATTCCAATACACATGGTATTTCGCAAAGTGAAAGTGACCAGATTATTTCTCCGAATTTAATAATCAATCATTTTTTTTATTATAAAAAATGTATCCTTGGCGATCCCGGAAACTATTTATTAGGATGGTAAACTGGCAAATAACTATTGTTACAAAAAATTGTAATTAAGATGTGTGATGTCATGGTCCCAAATAACGTTAGAGTTAATTAAGTGCAAAAAAATTTGCGAATAATATTGATTTCGTAAAAATTCAATGTCGCAACCCTAGTGTACATACTGTATACATGATAACTATCTCGCGCACAAATTATGATCGTACTCGTATATTAATGTACTGTTGATCAATTAACTTCTCGTTGCGCACAAAATAAATTTAGTTTAATGACATATATTGCGAAAATTACTCAGTAGATTTGAAGGTGTAGCATTAAAAATGTGATAAATAAATTTATTCGGTGTTATGTGCAAAATTAATCTTTATAATATTACTCGTATAGTGCTAATAATGTTGTAAGCTTGCGCTAAGTTACATAATAAAGAAATTGCGTGTGTGTGTGTATGTGTGTTGCGAGATTTTGTGTGCGTTCGCGGCCCAAGGTAAATATTTTATGATTTATTATATTGATGCATGTTTAAAAAAAAAATGGTTATGTCTTTTGTCCTAAAAAATGTACGCTTCTTGGATGTGTAATTAGGTATTAAAATATCAATAAATCAATAGAAATATTGGAGAATTAAGTAACGTGTAAATATAAAACATTCGGCGAATGGGCACCTTTTCGTTCCTTGAAAAATGGTTCTTGTCAACAAAAAAAAAATTAATTAAATTTCATGTTTTACAACTTATGTGTATTACATTTGATCTTCGCAGTTTTAGAAATGTGAATGTGAATTGGAATGTTAATTTTGTCAGAATTACTTTAAATCTGCCGTTTAGAAATGAAAATTATTTCTATCTGGCCGAGGCTCGACAAATGTATCTTAGCGGATTATTTAATATGCCCGGTTCTACAAATTTGGACTAAATTGCCGACTTATTTTCAACTGAAGTTTTCATGTTTATTGAGAGCATGTGAATTATGCTCAACTAAATACGCAAAATTATAAATATTTGCTGATTTAGTTCCACAATAGCATAATTAATTCCTAACAGGGAATGACACTACAGTAGTCCGACTTAGACTTCCACATTTCTGTCTGGGATAATATAGTTCAGCGCGGAATTCTACACTATACATTTTGAAATTTTGCGTTTCGAGCAACATTTTCTTAGGTCCAAGTTAAGATATTTTAATTATTTGCGTATGAGACACCACTTGACATATTCACGGAACCAGTCGAACGAATCATGTTTCAAAATGCAGTAAGCTTTGGCACAATTGAGCCGTTTATTTTGAAAATGGGGCAAGGCCACATTTTGTTGAAACGAGAAAATGAAGCAATAGAGAAACACTAAATGCAAAAATATACGGGATTTTGAATTTTCTTATTTTTGACTATAAATCGTTCACCGTTAGAAAGATTATACTTTTATTTGTCTATTGTTATCATTAACTTAACTTTTTTGAAAAATGGACTTGCACCACTTTCAAAATTAACGGCTCAATTAATGCCACTTAGCCTGTTTACACAATGTATACAGCGCATCGTAACACTTCCTCATTTCATATACCTCTTTGCCTACAAACTTTGATTTATATGTTAAAGTTTATGGGCAAAGAGATATGACAAGAGGAAGTGTTGCGATGCGCTGTATACATTGTGTGAACAGGCTAAATGTTATACTCCGACCAAAATGTTGGGGATTTGTTTCAAATACTATATGTACTATAAATTTAAAAAAAAAATGTTTGAATCAAACAAAAATGGTCTTAAGGCAGTGCCATGCACATTTATGACTTTTTGGCTATATTATTGACTTTTCTAAATAGTTGGTGGATTCTAACCATTCATTCATAGATAGAAATAGGTTCAGTAAGACATATTGTGCCTGGCATACTGTAAGAAATTTTGCTTATTTTTTGTGGCGACTTTGCCGGCAACCAACCAAACAGCATAGTATTCTATGGCGATTGAATCTGAAGTTCGATTCCTGGCAGCAGAGGGAAGCAAACTGTGTTTCTGGCAATTTCTAATTCTATATTTTGAAATGTTTTAACTTTTAACTCACAAAATGTTAGTCACTTACATAATCTAAACTGCTAATGGAAGTTGTGGGATTCTTTGCAACCATCAAGCGAAAATTGTATAGTGTCGAGAAAGTTAAAGCTGTATAGTAACATTACACCAGTCAAGGGTGCAAATTTCTTATTAGGATGGCATAAGCGGTTTCTGTGAAATCGCCAAATCAGGAAATTAAAAGACATCGAATATAGGTTGGTCACTTGGTTAAATATAGAAATCGCCCTCGCATATTCTGATTTTTTCGAATAATAAGAAAAAATGGTTCGTCATCGAAATCGATGGAGCCAGATTGTTGACAAAGTTCGTGCCACCATAACGGCTTCTTAAAAATGTATTGTTATTGTTATTACTACGTATGATGGGAGACCACTTATGTCAATGCCTAATATTGTACTTAGATAATATAATATCGTTGGGAAATTTAATTGTTTCTACTTCCTATAGTGTCCTAAAATCTGATCTTCGGAACAAAACAAATTATGGTTAGAATTAAATAAGGTCAACCAGTAAAAGTGTATCATCATCACGAGGCTGGATTTATGCAATTTGTAGATGGGTGACATATTATGGACTAACCAACAATTTTAAAAGTTACCACAACCCACCATAATTTTCAACTTTTTGTGTACCTAAACCAAAAACTCGATTCTAAAATTTAGTTTCCAGTATTAGCCAAGAAATTTGTTAAGATTCATTGTAAATCAAAGCCGATATCTAAAATAAATCCGCAAAACTTTAGAAGCAACACATAATTATTAACTAATAAACTTTATAAACTAATATTCCAGTCCTAACCTAAATCTATTCTAATGTAATTCCTTTTTAATGGAACTTAAGTAATAACAACTATAATCACTTAAAATCGTAACTAAAAATCATAAGTAATTACCAGATATAGATCAGAGATCCAGATCAAGATTGACTTACTGATAGGTGATACAAAACGTTTCGGTGTATACAATTTATACTGAAGCCAACTATACACTTCAAATTCACAGCAACCAATTTCAATTACACTTATTAGGGTTAGCTCTGTAGGTACCGATTATGTACCTCTAGTATTTCATAAAGTGGCAATTGCGATAAAGGCGATTATGTAAGATTGCGAGAACTTGAAATGTCTTACATAATCGGGTTACCTAAAAAATCGACCACCGGCGCTTCTATTTTCGAATTTGGTGGTTTTGTATATTTTTTTTACAATAAAGTTTAATTTTAGAATATGGCTACGGACCTTTTTGTGTCTATGCCTGGTCCTGGTGGACCGCCACCCAAACCTAACCTAACCTTAATTTTAGAACACTGAAAATGTTTTAATAGGGGTGAATGAGGCTTTTACGTGCATTCGAGATTTGCCTGGGGTTGAGTATTATTTGTAAAGATTATTTATGATTTTCTGTTTTATTCGAGTTTTGTTTCATTGAATTAAGTGCAGTTAGGACCTACCTGTTATTAAAATTTTCGAAATCCTATTAATTTTTTGAATTTATGTAGATTTTATTCAAATTTATCAACATTATTCAATATTTTCGTGATAATTCGAGGTATTTTTGTAATTTTTAGGAGAAATCATAGAGCTTATTAGAGCTTAGAATATTCGAAATTTTTTGATTTCTCAGGTGATTCGAGATTATTCGACCCTTCCTTTTATGGGAGTTTTGAGGTTTTCAAGCTAATCTGGGATTTGTTTGTTGTTGAGTATTATATGTAGTAGAAACTGTTCGAGATTTTATTGTTTTTCGAGATTATTCGATATTTTCGATATTACTCGAGTTAAAATTGGAGTTGAATTAGGCGCAACAGTAAGTTGCACTACATTATATAGATAAGGCTCTCGAAATTCGAGATTTTGTTTTATTTATTAAGAGGAAGAAGGGGGGAGGGGAGGAGGGTGAGAAAAATAAATCTCATAATTATCAACAAATATTTGGTGAACTGCAAAACCATTTAATCGCAAGCTTATACCCTGTTAAAGTTAGCCGAAAGTTTCCAGCCGAAAGTAAAATGGCGATAATGCAGAATACCTTATTAACATTCCAGCCGCGAAAATAAAAATTTTGTGGTTATCAGCCAAAAGTAAATAGGATACTTGACTTGTAATTGTAATAAACCAACCGTTTGAAAATAGTCTTACGTGGAGAACTTGGTTTAACCTAATCGTGGAAAACATTGGAACATCTGAAGAATTCACAAAATTGGAATAAAATCAATCTCTAGTGTGTATATCTAAAGTTAAATTGTTTTTAATGGATTTGTAAATGGCTGCCGCAGGAAAAAAATTCAGTTAAAGTTTCCCATGAGAAATCTCGGAAAATTCGATTTTCCCAAAATCATTAGAAAATTTGTATAAAATCAGCCTCTAGAGTGTTATGTCTAGAGATGTATTTTATTGATGTGACTTGTCAATAGCTATCACTGGCAAAAATTTAGTTCAAGTTTCAAGTGGAAATTCTCGGAAAATTTGAAAAATGTTCCAACCGAAAGTAAAAAATAAATGTCAGTCTCTAGAGTGTTATGTCTGAAAATGGATTACATTGATGTGACTTGTCAATAGCTCTCGCAGGAAAAAAATTCAGTTCAACTTTCCCATGAGAAATCTCGGAAAATTCGATTTTCCAAAAATCATTAGAAAATTTGTATAAAATCAGCCTAGAGTGTTATGTCTGGAAATGGATTACATTGATGTGACTTGTCAATAGCTCTCACAGGAAAAAACTCCAGTTGAAGTTTCCCGTAAGATTTTCATATGATTTTTGGAAAATCGAATTTTCCAAGATTTAACACGGGAAACTTGAACTGAATTTTTTTCCAGCGAGAAGTTACATCAATGTAATCCATTTCCAGACACAACACTCTAGAGGCTGATTTTCATTTCTTACTTTCGGCTGGAAACTTTTATAAATTTTCCGAGATTTCCCACGGGAAACTTGAACTAATTTTTTTTTCTGCGATAGCTATTGACAAGTCACATCAACAAAATACATCTCCAGGCATAACACTCTAGACACGGTTTTTATTCCAATTAAAATATTTTTTGGGTTTCTCGAGTTTTCCACAATTTTCCACGAGGAACTGCAGCCAGGTTTTGCCATATATGAATATTAACAAAGGTATTCAATGATAATCATGCATTCTTACATTCCTTAGTAGTTTTTAGGCTAAACACTACCGATCGATATAGACTTAATTTTGTATTTTCGGCTGGGATAATACAATTTGCATTACCGTTTTTTTTTACTTTTGGGATGGGGAGAACGCAATCTGCATTACCGTTTTTACTTTCGGCTGGAGTAATGTAATCTGCCTTACCGACTTTTCACTTTCGACTGATAACTTTCGGTTAACTTTAACAGTATCAAGCTTATAAACTTCCAAATAAGAAAACGACGTACACTCTAAGTTTAAATTTCGCTTCTCTCGAAACGCTCTTTTTGTCGCTTAGCGAACGGGGACGACGAATTACTAATACAATAACATTTAGAATAAAGTGCATTTTAGATGCTATACTGTATATTTTGTGCTTACTACAATTGGTAAACCCATTTGGAAAGTTTCGGTAACTTTCGGAAAATGCATTCTATTTTATTTACAACCATTGTAAGCCTCGAATCTAAACTTTTGTTTGTTTATCAAGCATCAATTTGATCGATGCTAGATTTCCCAAAAAAGCAAATAAACCAAAAAATGTAAAGTTGTTGCTGGAAAATTAATTTAAAATGTAAACCAATAAAAATATAAACATCTTGATTTTTGAACACTTGATCGTTGGTGATTGGTGTAAATATTTGTTTGTTTATTGTATTGAACCACAAAAGAGAACTTCTCTAATATTGTAACTAATGTAGTCTTACTTTGGCAATTTTACAACAACAATGCCGTGTATTTTCATTCCGGAATGAAGAGTTTCATTCCGCTGAGAAGAAGGAATAGAAAAATTCTCTTCTTCACCTAGTTGCAGTGTTTACCACTAGAGTAAATATATTAAATATATTTAGTTTTATGAGTTGGTATTAAATAACAATTATCAATTTTTCGATAAATCAAAATTTTAAATTTTATTAATTATCATTTGGAATTAATTATACTTTATTCAATAATGTGTTATCACTATTTAATGTTTGTAAAATTCTAAATAATAAATAATATTTTAGAGCTTGGTACCAACTGTTGAAAGTAAAAAAAAAAATTATTCTGAAGAAGAATTGCTCTTACTTTGGGCAAAATTTCATTCCTATCCGGATAGGAATAACTTTTACCAAAGTAATAAGGCATATTACTCTAATGCCCGATTTCAGAACAAAACAGAAAATCGTCAGTTAAATAATATCTCGTCTCTTTCTTCTTTTATGAAATTGCAACTTGTTTCAAAATTCAAAATCAAGGTTGCATTGATTATATTTCTTTATTACATGAGCATTTTAAAGGTAGAATTAAATATTTGACTTTTCAATATCGCTCAAATAAATATTTAATTCTCCAGTTGCAATGCTTATGTAAAAAAGAAATATAATCAGGATAGCATTGATTTTGAATTTTGAAACAAGTTGCAATTTCATAACAGACGAAAGAGACGAAATATTATTTAACTGAAGAATTGCTGTTTTGTTCTGAAATCGGGCATAACCTATGGTTTCCACTTGGATGCTTTGCGAATATTCGCAAAGGGAAATTTTTTGTTTCATGCCACTGTGTTAGAAAAATTTTGTATTTGTATTACTAAATAATTTTGTCAATTTAGACATTTCTAGACGTCAATAAAAAATCATAATAAAAACAATAAAGTATTCACATAGGAAAAGTATTTCAGCTTGCTTTGTTTATCGGAGGATTGAAAATGTTCCTAAACAAAATAAGGGAAATTTTTACTTTTTTTTATAAATGCAAAATTTGCAATGGAAAAAGATGTAGGCATGACTACTTTTGATTGCAAATCGTATTGTAAATTTGTCTATGGTTGCGTAGACAAATTTATATACCGATATGTATTTCTTTCAATGTATACTATCAGAGCCTTCTAGAGTATAGAGCCATAATCATTATGACGTATTTTTTTGAAGCTTTTTTAGTGGTATAACTTTTCACTAATTTCCATAGGAATCCATAGTAAAAATGGTGTTTTTTAGCTTCAAATTTTTCAATAAAAAAAGCATAAATGTTATAAAATTTTTATACAAAAGTGTTCTACATATCTTTAGCAACAATATTCAGGAAGGGTTTATTGGTATTAAGTAAATATTAATTGCAGAAATATTAAAACTAAATTATTTCTAAAATATATTTTTCGAACTTTCATTTTGAAAAATACATCAAAGTTGGCTCTGACGAATTAAAATAATACTTGCTACATTTATCTTTAGTTTTACTAGTGTACGTTAGATGTCTCAGATTTATACAGAAAAATACGAAAAAAATTATTTAATCACAAAATTATGGCACGTTCTTAATATTTTGAGAATTTGTTTTGCTTTTCCTACAATTTTTGAACTTAAATTTCCCCAAGTGGCGATTTTTGGTACGGTTTTTCAAAATGTTTACTGCCCACTGCCATCTATGTATATTGGCTTAATACACACGATTTGTAGTAAGCTTTTTTTTTTAATTTGACCAGAATGCTGTTGTTATGAACTTTTTTTTATATTTTGGTTTAAATAAACCAATTATTACAAGAAAATGAAAACGATTTACTTAAACGAGATTTATATATGTTGAAATTCAAACATTTATGAAAATATTTCAGAAATCATAATTAAGAATTTGCAACGTTTTCATTTACAAATTTGTCTTCGGAAAAAAAGTGATTTCCCATATGTTTTATGCATTTTACTATGAAAATTTTGGTTTTTTCCTCGTTTCTAATTCTCTTATAAAAGCTTCGTTTTTTAGATTATGGCTTGTATAATCAAGGTTGCTTTGATACTATCCGTGTGAAAAAATTTAAAACAGATTGCGATTATTCGCAAAGACATCCCAAGTGGAAACCCACAGTTAGAGTATAAAATATATAGAGAGAGGGTAAAAATCATATTGCATGTTAAAGAGAATATAAAAGCGTGAGCCTTCAAATGCCAAAAAATGTGTTTGGTTTTTGTTTTCGCATTTCAATTTTTGTACTTACATCGGTAATTAGCACGTTTTGTATGGAAATTATCAGTGAAAATTAATAAATAAATACAAAATACCTAAAGTTATTAAGTGCTGTGCATATACTTGTACTAATTCAATTAAAGTGAAAAATAATGAGGAAGATAACAGCTCAGAATTTGTTACGTTTTTTAGGTAAGTTTTATAAATTCTTGAGCATTTATAATGTAAGTGAACGCTAGAAAATTAATTATTTTGGAATTATTATAATGTATGTACTTTATTAATATAAAGGATGTCCTGTTTTTTTATAGTGAACCAATTTAATTTTAATTGAAAATATTCCTAAAACAAATAATTTGTACGTGCTGCTTAGAAAAAATGGTTTTGTTGTTGTTTCATGGTTTTCATAAAAAAATGCAGTGTAGGGGAATATTTTTTTTTCTGTGGTGTGAGTATAATGCGATCCAAAATTTTAATGTGTTTGACTATTTTATTTCATTTTGATTAAGCTCAGTATGCAGCTCGAGCTAAGATAAATGTTCCATACAAATTTGATGTAAAATTTAGCTAGCTAAATAAAATAATTAATTTTTAGCTGACAATTTCGCTGAGCGGTATGCACCTTTGCGTGAAAAATTTGAAAAAATATCAGTTGTTTTATTCAAATCTAGATTGCGCTACTATAAATGCTCCAAACATTTTAGCCGGAATTTATCTCACATTTTATAATCGAAGTAGCCACGAAGTAAAATTAATTTATTTTTATATAAAGAAGGCAGAAGTCAAAATGGCCGACCAACATTACGAAGTCGAGTATTAAGAGGAGTATTTGGACAGAAACTTCATTCAAAAACAAACGAATAAAAGTCAAATAAAATCAACCAAATTTATCTCTACACAAATTTTTAGCTTGACGATTTATCTGTAATTAAATGGAGACTTGTGGAGACCGCGCTAAAATTAATCTTAACTCGAGCTGCATACTGAGCTTATTCTGTATTATTACACGGTTTCCTAAATAACCTATACTCGTGGACAAAAAAAAACGCATAATCTGTTTTTTTAATAATTTAGAGCGTGAGAGTAATTTTTTCTCAAATTATTATTCACAAACAATTGAGAAAATATTTTTTTCCAATAGTTATGAATTTTGTCACAAAGATCCCTGATTTTCACAATTTTGGGTTTTAAAGGAGTAATGCATTTTTCACATTTAAGTTTAGAGCAGCGTGTACAGGCTGTGACACAAATTAAAGAAGACAAGTAGCAATTTTATGTTGATGAAATGTTTGGGGTGAGTCAGTCAGTTAAAACGTTTCGAAGAGACTGGAAATTATGATCGACGTAAGGGTAGTGGCAGAACAGCCCTTAAAAAAACGGTTCGTTACTGGCCGAAGTTTAAAATTGGATGTATTATCAACCCGAAACACACCAATTAGCGATCGTACTATTCGAAGAAGATTAAAAGAATACAATTTGAGGTCACGAAGACCTGCAATATGAGCAGAACTCACCACAGCACATCGAACAGCCCGATTAAATTTTGCGCGTGAACATAAGCACTGGACCATTGACCAATGAGCAAATGTTTTGTTTACTGATAAGTCTAGATTCTGTCTTTTCTCATCATCGGATATATCGAAGAACTGGAGACCATTTCAAACAGGCGTGCATTTTGAGCAGAAATTCATTTGGGATATGCAAACAATTAAAAGCAAATGCTATTCCAACTCTTTTACCATCGACTTCATCCTCAGTAAAACGATCACATTTAACGAACTTTAATATAAATTTGCCGAACTTAATAGAAGGCAATAAAGAAGCTAACGTGGCATGCCAAAAAAACACTAGACTGTCTAGAATGTCTAGACAGAGACTGAGCAGGATGAAGATGCAACTACTGAAACAAATAATATGTCAAAAGATATCAGTTTAGAAGATACATCACCTGCTACAGAGAATCCAGATCGTCGTAAAAAATGTGTTAAAAAAATGAAAGCAAGTTTACTTTAAATAAGTTTGAATTTTATTAGCGGATGCTGTAATAACGTTTTTCTTTTCAGCCGGAAAAGGTTACTTTAACAGGCTCATTAAAGACCTCAACGTCAAGTGATTCGCCGAAAAATGAAACTAAACTGGTTAAGATCATCATACAATGAACTTAAAAAAAAGGAAACATAGGTTGGAACAAAAAATTTCTCACCGTAACAGGAAAATAAATAGTTTGGAAACAGTACTACAAGATTTCCGAAGCCAAAATCTTTCACAAGAAGAGCAACTTATACATCTGCTGTCGATGTCAGAGCCCATAAAGGAAATTTTAAAAAGGCAGCTTCGTAAACCTAAAGGATTATCGCTACCGAAAAATATCCCAAAAGGATATGACTACGTTCGGAAAATCTTTAGTAATTTGTTGCCTCATCCCAAAACAGATTTACAGAGGTTCCGTACGTTGTGACTACTTATAGATAGAGATCAGATAAATAATTAACAGGTATTTTTGTAATGTTGTATTTGATGAAATAGGTGTTCGTAGTCAAGTAGAATGGGATGGTAAACGGTCGGTGGGGAGGTAGCTATACACATATTCTTGTGTTTATGGCTGTAGGGATCAATAAAAAATGGAAGTTACCCCTAGGATATTTTCCTATAGTGTCTTTAAATAGCGAACAAAAGCATAATTTACTGTCTCTGTGCCTTCACAATCTTTACTTTTAAAATAATTGGGGTAACATTTGATGGTTGTCCTGTAAACTTTTCAGTAGCAAATCTTTTAATTTTAAGAAAAGATACGGATTTAGAAAGTCTAGATTCCATATATGCTTAAATAAATTTACAACACATTCAACAAATTTGTTGAAGTTACAAGAAACCGAGCAAATGCATTTGGGTAAAAAATTACGGCCGGCTCTCATGAAAAAATGAATGTAAGACTCGCCACTCAAGCTCTAAGCAATTCCGTTGCGGATGCTCTAGAGTTTTGTAGGGATGCTTAGCAACAGTCCGATTTATTAAACCAATCAATAATATATTTAATATTCTAAAAATATAGCTCAATGAGGATTTAAGCAACCTATTTGTGCAGCAATCATAGAGGAACTAACAAAAGTGTTTAGTTATGCTATAAATTTTATAGGACCTCTTAAAATCATGGTACGCAACAATTTTCAACCCGTTATTATGTCACCTCGTAACACTGGCTTTATAGGTACTATTCTGAGTTTAAAGAGTATTAATTTCATTTTGAATTTATACATTAATTTATATTAATATTTTATTTTTTTTATTTTTTATTTATACAATAGCAGTAGCATACCTTTAAATTTGATAGAATAAATTTCTACTTAGCTACCCAAAAGTACGACTATGGAAATTAATATTAATAAAAAATAAAAACAGAGAGAGGAAACTAAACAAAAAATAACATTTGACATAACACGCCTCACGCTCAAATTTTGTTAGACTGCTGGTTTGCTTTTACTAAAGCAACTTCCTCTCATATACTATACTCGCTTGCATGCACAATTCAAATTGCTTTTTTCTCCATTTAAACAGTGAATAGAAGTTTTATGTCTGAAAATGTGAACGAGAAATGTTTGCTGCCTATATGTTGTTGGGGATTATTGATATTGAAAATTAGGTAAAAAAAAGAGGGAAAAATAGTTTAGCTGATTGCTGATTGGTTATGATTTAACCCGGTGAATGCTCAAATAAATCAAATTTTGAATTGTTAATTTTTAAAATATTTTAAGTCATATTTATTCATAATTATAATTAACAATTAACTCTATTTAGATCTGAAATTAAATATTCAAGTTCCTATCTGGAAATCTTAAATTCAAGTTTTGAATTGGATTCTATAGTAAATTTCTAAACGGAATACGTAATTTTTGAGACTGCGGATCTCACAAATATGAAATTTAAAGATTAGACGTATTGACTTAAGTAAGCCGAGAAATTAGAATTGAAAATCTCTATTGTCAATTTTAAAATACCTTAAATTCAACATTGACTGTTACAGGCTACAAATTAGAATGTACATTTGACTAGACTGACTGAAATTTGACTGTTGCAAATTTTTTGTCTGGAATAAAGTTGAAGTGCGATTGTAATAGTTCTGCTGGGGAAAAGTTCTGTTTCTAATCTTTTTCCCATTTTGTAGTTTTTTATTTGGTACGGTGGTGCCAAAGTACTTTATGATAATAACGACAACTGCTAATGTAAGACGTGTACTTCCAAGTATAATGGTTCATAGACCTCCTTTACTTTTAATTGTTTCTTAAATTTGAGCTACCACGAGCATATAGTTTACCAACGTAATGCAGTCAAGTTTTCATTCTCTAAAATGTTAACGCAATATATTAGAATCAGGCTTTTTAGAAAGAATTCCCTTTACAATATCACGTTCCATTGTCCTATTTGAACCTTCCCATTATTTCCAGGATGGAGCTCTAAAATTTTTTGAGTTATAGTAAATTCTGTTGGTTTGATAAGAACTATTTATTTCCCACTCCTAGCCTTGTGCCAATTCTCAGCTCATTTTCAGCATTTTTTACTTCTTTTTATTTCCATATTATGCCTCTTCAATTGTATACTTAGAAATGTTAGAAATGTGTATCAGCGGATCAATAGTATTGTCCTGGTATATAAGGCTTCTTTTTTGGTGTCTATAGCGAAAAGGTAGAACAAAAAGATCAAGTATTCGATCGAATGATTGCCGATGCCGTTGGATTTAAAGGAAAACGGTCTCAAATAAGCACCACGTGCAGCATCAGAGGTTATTCATCATTTTGGTGTACAATTTTGCTCCTGGCAGAGGAGAATAACCAACAGTCTGACCATATAGAAAAATTGAGAGTCCAATTCATTTAAGATTATCGCGAAAATAATTGCTACATTTAAATAAGCTGAACGTTAATGACTGTAATTTTATCGATTTAAATAAATCATGCAATTGCCACTACCATTAATCACTTCTCACACCGACCATCTATAATCATTGTCACATCCTCCTTTAAGTTTAAAGTACCTATATACATTTGCAATGTCCTTCATTGTTAATAATCCATAATTCAAGAGAAACAGATTCAATTACCAATATGATAAACGATGAATAGCCACGGGTATAAGTAAGTACCCGTATATTAATGATGCTGCGAGTTACCAAGACACAAAAACATAAATTAAGAATAACTTTGAACAAGGAAATGTATTTGCCTCGTACAACATGCGCCCATCGTATTTCTATTCATTTGTATGGTAATGTAACCAGAAGAAATTATTTATTGAGACGATAAGAGCGCAACAAGGGCACCAAGTTTTAATATTAAATTGATGCAGTTCTACCTTGCGATTTTTTTTTTCGAAATATGGACATAAATGAAGAAGATTCGCATATTCTCAACACTAATTTACGCTGTTTTTGTATTAAAAATGTTAATTTGTTTTGTGCGCACATTGTCCATATTTACTTGTCTGTTCTCTCCCGTGGTGGTAATAATAATCATTGTACATGAATAAAAAGAAAATTAAGAAATACAATTTACAAAATAAGAAATTTTCGCATCGTAAAAAATCTTTTATCATACAAGGTTATCTAAAGTCTCAACTGATTTGTGTTTACATGTGTACCACAAATATGATGGAACAATAGGCGGAAGAAGTTTTTTTTTAACATAAACGGTTCTGTTTTATTTATTCGTACTTCATATATTGGCCACCGAACTTTGTATACTTTGTGTACTGTTTACTAATTTACGATGCAAATCAAACCTGGTGCACATGTTTCGCTCAAATAATTATTAGAATATTCGTATCGATCGCAATTTAATTACACATGGTCGCGATAAACACGGTAAACAAATTAAAAAGAAAAAAAAATGTTTATGTCACGTTGTTGTTATAAAATGTTGTTGTTATAATTATATCGTATCCTGAGAAAATATCTAAATCGTTTTGAGCAGCTACAGCTTGTTTGTTCACGCAGAACTACATACCACAACTATATATAAATAGTTATTATTTTAATTAATATCGCGGTTCAACATCTCTTATACGCGATATGACGTCAATTATTAAACAATTATTTATTTAATTCTATATATAAAATGGCAAGTTAGTTGCAAATCGAGTAAATATCAAATCCATATACCATCTCGACGAAAAGTATCGATAACCATACAAAAAAAAATGAACAAACGGTTTCGTCCACCTCAAGTGTATTTACCTCACGTATTACGCGTAATAGTTGCTGTATATACTATACAATATACAGTTTCTATGACAGAATTATTTCGCAATCTGACAGCTGATTGAAAGAAAGTCTAATTATTTTGTTATTTTTATACGTATTATTAGTTAAATAATTATTTAAGTTACATAAGCTACAAATGAGAATAAAGCACATAAGAGGTTATATGCATGCGGCTATCTACAGTATTTATACAATGTACGAAGTACTAAAGAGAAGTGCACTTAAAAAAATTATACAAGTAAATTGCTCGTTTAAATTAAACAAATAAATCGTAAAGCGCCTAATAGCATGTGTCACAAATTAATTATATAACATAGTTTGGTTCAGTCGGGTTAAGGTTAATTTGGGATAATTAGGGTAAATTAAAAGAAATTATTTTCAAAAGAATTTCAATCTTCAAAATTCTTTTTAATAATAAATAATCAAAAAAAATTGTTTTTATTAAATTCGCCTGTACGTATGCTAATAAGTCAACGCGTAAACAGCTTATTTTTTTTATTACGTAAACAGAAGGCAGGATTTAAAACGAACGATAATATAAAAACGTAACAATCATTAAATTTGACCCTTTCCGAAACGAATACTTATTTTGTGGAACCTAGCTTAGATTCCACAAAATAAGTAGCGGTTTCGGAAATAGGCGTTTTGCGGCTCAACGGTTTACAATAGTACGAACTTCTCTATTTGCCCTCCCAATCAAAAACCGAAAATATTCTTTATCAAAAAGCATGTAATTGAATGGAAAATTACATGGAATTCATAAAATGCCTTTAGTAACACTTACTCGGGAAATATCGGATACTCATAAACCGACGAAAAAAATTAATCATCACATGGATGATCCTATTTCAAGTAAAATCCTAACAGGTAGGTACATCAAAATATAAAGCGAAAGTTACAAATATTCCTAACAGACTTAAACTAAGAAATAAAATAATGGCGGAAATCCTGGAGTAATACCATTTAGCGTAGAAGACTGTGAACGGTGCATTTGACGTAACCGAAAGGTATTTGAAATGCTTAAATGGCACATTTTCGTTAATTTTTGAAGGTAGGTAAACTTTTAATTTTAATTTAATGATGGGTAAAAGGTTACCGCCCCGGTGGCACAGTTGTTAGCATGCTTGCTTCAAGCTCCGGAGGTCCCGGGTTCGATTCCCGGCGGGTGATGAAAAAATTACGGCTGGTTAATGTACGGACCAATGAATTAATCACTCATTGTCCTTTGTAAAAATGATTTCGAAACTTCACTATGAAGCGGCCAAATCCCTCTATGAGATGTAGCGCCAGCAAAAAAAAAAAAAAATGATGGAAAAAATAGAAAAACTATTTCAGCTCAACTTTATAATTTTCATTTTTAATAATTTATATTTTTTACAATTTTAGTTTTTGGTTTTGATGACTCTACAATTTTTATGTACTGGCTTCTATTCCACAGTAATGACTTGCAAAAATATTTATTGTTCCAACTGTTTTTTAAGCTGGTTGAAAAAGCTGTACAGAAATTTCCCTGACATCTGTATGAGTTGGGTGGTTTGATTTGAAAATTGTTTTCAAAAATCGCCGGTTTTAACTTCGTTCAAAATTATGACACAAAAAATCTACGGATCTATCCACATTTAAAATTACCAACAGTAACCTCGGCTAAATCCGTGGTTTTTCGAAAACTGTGGATTAATCCGTCGATTTAGCCTTATTTAAAAATACGATCCTTATGCCTGATTGAAAATTTAAAACAGTTGACTGCTGTGAAACTGACTGCTGACTGATTAAAATCCTATTAAAAAAATTATGCACTAACTATTAATTCTGTAGTCAACAAAACAGAAGGAAAATATAATTTTGTCCACAACTATCCTATAATACCCACATTATTCGCCTTTTAACGGCGAATGAAAAGGCTGAACAGATATTTTCAAATGCTTTAAAAATTTAAAATTTGACGACTTCAAAACGGATAATGTAATTTGCACTAGGAAATAGCCAGTTTAATTGAGCTGAAAATTTGACAATCAAAATAATTTGTTGTCTAGGGAAAAATCCAGAGTGGTTGCAAACGATATCCTGCTTTTTAATATTTTAAAGTAGCATGCATCAATTTGAACTCTTTCTATAAATGATAACTAATGCCGTGTGCCTCATATCGATTTTATGACTAATGCTGTGTTTCTTATTTTCGAAAAAGTAGTAGAATAGTCAGTGTGTGAAGTTATGTTTTTCATTCGCTCCTTAATTTTTATCAATTTTCTTCTATTTTTGCTATAATTTAATTTTAAAAAGTTGATAGTTTGTTGTATTGTTGGGTTTTATACCCGTTGCAATAAAAACTTCAACGTGAAGTTAATTGTTTCCATTTTATTTGCAATTTTAATTTTTTTGATTTTTTTTTTTAACCTAAAAAATTACACGAGAGAATTCAAAGTAAAGGAAAAAATGATAGATTTTTGTGTTTTTATTTTTGAATTGACTGATCGAAAATGTATTGGTCTAAAGTGTTATGGCCGAAATTAAAAAAAATCTCAGTGTGTGAAGTGTTTTAAATTAAAATTAAAGAAAATTAAATAATTAAATATGGAAAAATGTAATCTTTCTTGAATATCTTAAATTTGTAGTGAGGGAAGTCAAATTTCTTGATTGCTCACAAATAATGCATGATTTTAGGTTTGTGTAGTTGTGCATAAGATTTTAAAATGCAAAACATCCCATATTTAATTTAAAAAGATATGGAATTAGTAGAATGAACAGTTTAGTAGATACTCCTGATAATTGCCTAACAAGCCGAAATCGATCGAGTGATTTTTGAAACCTTTTGTAATTTTGCGAAATATTTAACAAGTGTTTTTAAAAAATTTAAAAATGTGTGTATTAAGTGTGTTTCGCCAAGTGCCTACGGCAGAAAGTGTAAAAAGGACCGATTAAACTTAATTAGCGTAGTTATACCCTATTAAATATACCATTCATGACAATTTTTGTCCAAACAACTATCCATTCCTCGAAAATTACTGTAATTAAAATAAAGCAACAAAAATGTGAAGCGGGGCAATATACCAAAAAATTATGACTCTATTCGGACAGCATAATATCAAATTTTGAATGTAGGGGAATATTTTTGAAAGAAATATCAAAAATGTGTACTAAAAAATATTTATCACAGGTTTCGGACACGGTCTTAGTGTAATAATATTTTGGTATAATTCCCCGCCTCACATTTTTGTTGCTTTATTTTAATTACAGTAATTTTCGAGGAATGGATAGTTGTTTGGATAAAAAATGTCATAAAGGTATATTTAATAAAGTATAACTATGCCAATTAAGTCTAATCGGTACAGTAATTCAATCACACTAGTAAATCAAATAATGAATTTATTCTGTAGCTGTCACATATTATCAAAGGAATTGACTATGATAATTTGGGTGTGTGCAGCTTTTTCAAATAAATGTCAAAAATTAGTACCAACAATTATTATTTATCACAGATTTCGGACACAGTCTAAATCATTGAGGATTGAGCGCTTCCAGGTCCCGCACTGATGGAAAAAAAGACATTCGATATATCACGTTGCCATGAATTTTTCGATAAATCGGAGGCATTCAGAAAACATTATTTTTGTTTAGTTAACATGTTGCCAACAGTTGGCAAACCTGAAAGCACCCATTGACTTCTCTAAATTGTTGGCTAGTTGATAACTGTGTCTGTCTTTTCATTATTCTAAATTACGACTTTTGGAACGTAAATTAAATGTTATTAATATCTGCCGGAAATAACCAGGCATACTGCTTAAAATTTCATGAAACATTTTTCAAAATACATACAAAATTATCTCTTAAGTCATCCAACGTTGTAATGTTCGGCCCGAAAGTTGAACCGATATCTGTGTTGCCTATAGATATACAGACGACCTGCCTAAATTTCATAATAGAGCGACATTAATGGGCATTAACCTAAGAACCCAGAGCCTTCTTACCAAATTTGGACGCTCTGAGCTAAAAAAAAGTTGGCATCTTGATAAAACAGAAGGGTGTTTTACTATTTATTAAGAATTTTGTTCTGAAATCAGGTACAATATAAGCGGCTTGAATATAATTTTTCAGTTCGAAAATAGTTTTTTCCAGGCCCGTCCTGTAAAAGGGAGATAGCCAGAACCTTAAACACTTTTTTACAACGGGTTTCTTTTTTTAACTTTAAGTTTTTTGTTTTTTTTTTTGGGGGAAAATAAATTAATTAATGAATTTATGACATTCGGATTTTTATAAAATGGAGTAGGGACTGTCTCTCTAAACTAGATTATGAGAATACAAATGCCCCACTAAAAAAAATTATATTCCCTTATGGTTGGCTGACGGAGTGGTGACGGAGTGGGTTTCTGTTTTGTTTTTACATTTTGTGTATACATATTAAAGGCTTTTTAATCATATACGAAACAAAGCCTACGCTGCAACAACAAAGTGGTATTGTTTTATTGCATTTACATCCGTCACCGAAAATAAACTCTTGCAAATTAGTCGGGTTTAAAAACTCTTCCGAATCGAAAAAGACCAAAGTGAAAAAATGCAGCTGCACCTTGATCACAGGTTTTTGAACAAGTCTGGCGATCAAGTTATTTGTATAAACTGCGAGATATTTTATGCTAGTACTGTAATTCCACAGCATTCTTCTAATGTGAGAATGCTAAAATGAAAAGTTATTTTGTGTCAAATTTATTTTCTTTAGATCGCATTTAATCACTAGCTCCACAACGGTTCACTAATAAAAGCGTACACGAAATAGGCGCACAGCAAAAACCTCACCAGCTCACAGACAAAAATGATACCAAGAAAAATGTTCACACGGAAAAATGCCCACTTAGAGAAAGAAGGCATAAGAAATAATCGTTGCCGCCCCCAAACCACCGTTTTTTGAGAGATTTAACAAACTCGACGATTTGAATTTTCAAACTTTGTATTTTTTAAAACGAAACAAAGAACTCCCAAAAGCCGCTTAGCAGTGGATATTTTTGGACAACCGCATAAATCTAAAATGATTTTTTTTCTTATATTTCTGCAAAATTTTATAATTCAAATTGATTCGTCAACCTTGCAGCCATAGATCAAAGAGGTTTATTTAATCATCATTATCGCTTCTTCTGATACATAGTTCCACAAATGTTACAATTATTTGGCAAAAAAAATATTTCGGTTTTCTTTGTTGTGCGTTTTTTTCTGGTCACCCTCGATGAATGTATTTCGTTGAAACATTGGTTTTAGAACATCGTGTTCTATGATTAGACCTTCACCGCATAACACTATAGATACGTAAAATTGTTATGGACCTGTTTGGGCCATAAATTTTCGAGTGGATATTACAGGAACCCTACCCTCTAAGAAGTTCACGTAGAATTTCAAAGGAATCGAAGCATTCTTTGATCTCCGACATTGGTCCACTTCTGAAGAAAAGAGATGATTATATTATAAAAAAACTTTTTGTATTTAATCGACTGAAGGGTTTTAATTTTCGTCTGCTTAAATAAATTAACTTGAACCCAAATAACTCACGATTTTTACAACAAAGACCTAAACTATAATTTATAATATTAACAAAAAAAACCACATCCATTAAAATTATTGCATGTCATTACCGTCAAATCAAATGACGTCAATATTAGTAGGTATCTTGTAGTTAACCTATCTACAATGTATATACCTAATTCTCTGCCATTATAGCAATTATGCATAATGTAGCGCCGAGACAAATTTTAGCATCGTCAGCCTTCAATTTACAAATACTATTAATTAATTTCGCATTTGACATAAATTACAAATTAGCAATTGATTAATGTTATTAATTAATTGATTGTTACAAAATTCAATTGCTTTGTATTGTCGAATTCTTCATCCAAATGAACGATTTGGAATTAATTAGAAACTGAAAAAAATTAATTATATTTAATTTACAGAATAATTAACTCATCTCATATCTCATATAATTGTGATCCTCGTTACGATAATAGTGTCACTACATAATTGGGTACAATACACACGATTTTCTTTTTTTTTTTTTTGTACAAAATCGTGAGAAATGTTAACCCTTTTTTTCGTTGGTATTTTGAATTTTCCGCGAATTTATATACCTCAAGGTAACAATTTGCAATGATATTTTTTTTAAATACTTATTATGTACCGCGCTTTAATTAGAAGAAAGTAAAATATGTGCACTTTATAGTTTTTTTTTTGTAATTGAATGTACCATGCAATACATATGGTTATGATACATATGTATTTGTAAAGAATCATAAAAATATTTTATTATCAACTGTATGATGTCCGGGTGAAACTTTAATTGGATCATTGCAATTGTTATTACCTGGTTTATGAAAGTAGCATACATTTGGATGGGTAATTTATTGATCAACACATTAATAGGTTAAATAACTCACATTGTTTGAAATTGTTTTATTGCTGTTTTGTAAAATTTCAAAATTTTATCGTTTTTTTTACCATGCAATGAAATTAAGTCGGAAACTGGATTGTATTTATTGCATTCTAAACTTTGTAAAAATTTCCACTTCAAAACAACCTTTTCAAGATTCCGCCGTTATTATTCAAGGAAATATGCGCCAAACTACTGAAAGGTTTACTTATGGGTTTACTTGATCAATAAAAAAATTTGTCGGTCTAAAAATTGTTTGTACAAATGGCTCTGCTTATATGTATGTAATAATTGGATCCTTTATAATTAAAAAGCTTGTAATCTTCTGGAATGGTTTCATATAAGCTATAAAACATATTTGAATGTTGTGTTCCAAAAAACTCAGACTTCATATAGACATACTTCAACTTTAATAAAAAATTGGTATTGCGGCCAGTACACATTTAAGAAGTCACTTAGAATGAGTAAACGTCTGGTTTGAATTTTAGTCCAACAAAACGTCAAATTTTTTAATCCTTTTTAGTACCGTGTTAATACTATAGGACACCGTATACTATCAAAATAATACATAAAAAGATTTTCCCTCAATTTTTAAATTTTCCTAAATAACTATATGGAAACCCAGAATAGGTAAAGGTTGTTTTATTATAGGTGTGCTAGTAGAAACTCGGTTTTTTTTTGAGTCAAATTCAACCTTATTGAAGAGCTTCTTGTTATACAATGTCTTTTGCTATTTATCGGGTAGATGATGAATGCCTCCGCGATGGGAACCTGGTGGTTTTGAAGCAAAATAGTCATCGAGCCATTTTCGCACTTCTTTAAATTTCGTGAACCGCTCTCTTCGTGTTTGCTGCTATATCACCTTCCGCATTCCTTGGCCCGTATGGTTTTTTTCCTCCAGTGCATCACCTAATTTGACCAATTGGGCCTGGTAACGTTCAGCTGTAACGGTTTAACCAGGTTCCAGAAGCACGTGTATGACTCCTTTTCAATCCCACCAGACGCCAACAGTAACACTTTATTAGCATGACTATTCATTTTTGCAACTGATGTTGATGAGCCTCGATTATTCAAAATAAATAATCCACTTTTTATTACACATAGTAATTTTGTGCAAAAATTTTTTTGTTTTATACCGAGAAAGCAAATTGATTCAGAGGAACCCATTTTCCTTGCTTTTATATTTTTTCCATTGCATGCAATCGACATGATATTGCTTGGTGAGTAACTTCTAACTGTTAAAATTGGCATTTAAATAGAGCGCTAAAATCGGGTTAAAATGGAGCGCTAAAAATTTGTGATGATTTTGAAGTCACGACTAATCTGCGCAACACATGGTGTATTGACAACTGGTGCCTATAAGATAGGAGAACTTTTTCAGATAAGTAATGCGAGATGCTTAAATTCAGCAGATTAAAAGCAGGGTTAAAATTCAATTGGTGTACTTTAACAGGTGTTTTTATTTTAAATATAATTAGAAATGCAGTAAGACGCTTTGAATACAATTTCTCAAGTTAATTGAATAAAATCAAGACAAAAATTATTTGTTGGGTTCACCGCAATGCTTGCTTGTAAACCACATTTTTTTATTTTGGTCCGGCGCTAAAACAAACAAATTTTTTGAAGTTCCTACTCTCGGAATGAAGGTGTGTTTTCTGTACCCAATGAGAACGATCCAGTTCTGTCAATTTGTTGGCTAGAGATCTACCTACGTTGCCATGTTGTCACTATTAATTTCTAATTATTTGTAGGAGGTTGCATCTCTAGGAAGTAAATATGGAATGTGAGCATCTGAGATAGAACTTCCACAACATAAGACCCTCATGATTCAGGTAATTGAGTTCTATGCTTATAAAAATGTTTCCCTCCAGTTCTTCATTATGCTTACATTCTTGCTTTACTTAACTCGCGTGTTATTATTGAAATATGCTTGATATGACTCCAAAGACAGATTTTGCGGATGATACCGTTATCATTAATAATCATACAATTATAGCATCATAGTATCTTACTACCTTTCAACCATACAATATAATCATCGTACCATTATGCCATAACACCATCATACCACCATATCATAATACACTTACATCATCGTGCCATCAAACCATTACACCGTCTTAACGACATACCATCATACCATTACACCACCATACCATCACACCACAATACTATAATAATATACCAGCTTACCATCATACCATCACAAAATTGTACCATGTTACCATCCTACCTTCATATCATCATACCATTATACCATCAAACCATCATATTATCACACCATCGTCATAGGCGCCCACAGGGGGGGGGGGGGCAAGGAAGGACACTTGCTCTTCTCTGGCTTAAAGAACTAAACATCGAAATAAAATTGCCTCATTTTGCGGAGAACTCTGTGACTCTGCAGAAACGTATTATAGAAGATCTATATTCATTCCGTACCTAGATTCACTTATCACCTCTTTGTGTGAAAGATTTTCGGTAGAAACTGATCCAGTATATTTACTATTCCAACTACATCCCAGTAATATGTGTCAATTCAAATTGAAGCCTTACTTAACACCTGACCCTTATGCGAATCACTGGAAGACCACATTACAGCACCAGCTCCGGCATATTTTATCATCGGGCAGCCAATGACTATGATTCCTGAGCCAAATCTTTCAAACCTGAAAGTCAACCGATTATTGCGATGGCAAATGACACAGCAGATGCTCCAACACTTTGCCAAAAGTGGCAAACAGAATACCTAACCACTTTAAACAGTCAGTCAAAGTGGCGATATAAAACCACTAACATCAAAGAAGGCGATTTAGTCATATTGAGAGATGACAATTGGACAATATACCACCAGGACAATGAGCATTAGGACATGTCACTGATCTTCACCCTGGTCGTGATCAAATCGTTCGCGTAGTCGCAATTAAAATGAATAAAGGGCTTTTCAAACGGCCAAACACAAAAATTCGTCGACTTCCATCTCTTGAATTATGTAACTCGTCGACTGGGGCGACATGTCAATATACCATTATACCATCACAATCAAAATCACAATCTGCCATATATCCCAAAAATCAGCTAAATCGGTGAGTTTTAAAAATACCTCTTGTAAATGGCGCCTACTCACAGGGGAGCATGAGGAAGGGGTCACAATTTTTGAAAGTTAACCCCCCCCCCCCCCCCCCCCCCAATGTTTTTCCTCGACTGCTAAACAGTATGCGTGAAAAATTTGGAAACAATCGCTCGAGTGGACCAAGCGCTTCTGTGGAACATACCTACATGCGTACACAGTACACTACACACATACTTTTCTTCTTTATATACAATATATATAGATAACGCGATCCTATGACTAATTTCAATGAATTGGATCCTTGGTATTTAATTTATATTATTTTCGCCGGCCTAATCTATAAGATCAATCAACCATGTTAATCGATTAGTCAAAATCGCTTAATTAGCATTAGTTCCATCTAATGTAGTCAGTTTTAGACAAACATCTTTCTGGTTTTTTTTAAAGACCAAAAAATACTAAACAACACAAGTATTTTTTTCTCAATAATATTTCAATTGAAAATTGAATGAAGGTTGAATGACATCGTTATGTTTAATAATTTAATTACTACTATTCATAAAATTCGTGAAGTGTAATTCATAATAATCCATGAAAGGTCATATCCATACATTGTAATCCGAATTTGAGAATTGGTAAAAGTGTACAAAACAAATGCACCATGATATGTAAGTGATGTTTGCCTAATCTTTATAAACACTTTACAATATTCTTTGTTTTTAATAAATATACAGACAAAAACCACATATATTAAGCTGTTTAAATTTAATACTTTTAAGTTCAATTGTAATTGATTTTGTGTGCAAAGAAAATGTTGAGTCATAAATCAACCGTGCGCCGTGTTGAAATTATTTTCTGGATTGCAACACAATTTGTGCACGGTTAATTTATTGGTAAGCGTATGTATCTTAACAAAATTGAGTTAACACTTTCACAAAATCTAATGATAAGTACGGTAAAGACATGTTTAATACTTTGCAAATAAACTTTATGTGACAAAAATATAACAAAAACAACTCAATTTAGGTTAGAGAGTTCAAAGGTTTTAAATTAATTTTATGTTTGATTAACAGATTACATTTAAATTCGCCTCAATGTAAACAAGTCTATATGTTATACTAACATTGGCTTAATGTAATCGTTTAATTGACGTTATAAAATAAAAATCTATTGATAATGACCGTCAAAAATTGTTTGCCTATGTTGGGCAGTACACACTCAATCCTAAAAGAAAAAAAATTTACAACAGCAAAAAATAAAAAAAACTATCGTAAATTTCCATAAATTAATCTTAAATTTAATTGATTCTAATAACCGTATTTGATTATTTATATGTGACCTAAAAAACTATAAAATAGTAAAATTTTAATTATTTTATTTAGTCGCAATTATACGTTTAGGTGTAACTTTAATTGAAACATTATTTGTACTTAGGTATAATATAAGTGAATGCACGAGGCCTTGTTAGTTATTGACGGTCCTGGCAGAGTAATAAAACTTTATTTATAAAAACGTGTTTATTCGTTTTATTGGTAATAAATCAATTTAATAAAATCACCTGTTTATGAACGTCTTCCGGTTTTAATACGCTTTAAAACAATCTAAACGGGTGTACGGGGATCAGAAATGGCAGCAATGTCATGTAACAAATGGCACGAATGGCAGCAATGTCATGAATCCCGGGTAAGGTTAATACTAAAATAATTTATGGGCTACACGTATAGAATAGTTTAAATGTTTTCGATTACAGCAGATAGGAAAAATCATATATCTGAATTCCAGGAATCTTGCTTATGCTTGGCCGTACACTTGTATCAATCAAACGATCAATTCAAAATGATATCAAATTATGTAAAATTTGGACAAAATTGATTTTAATTTAATTGGAACAGAATTTGATGATAATTACTTGGTGACTGAGAATTTGATAACACCTTAACTTATATTTGCATTATTTCCAAATTTATTCAAATTTAATAGTCAAATCACAGTTAAGATCTTCAATACAGATTTACTATTGACCAATCATTATTATATTGCGTTCACAACACAAAGCCAAAATTTGTAAAACAAAATTCAGAAAATTGATAAAAAAACATTTCATTGACATTTGAATTAGATTCGAACGGAGCTTAATTTCCACATTACACCAAAGTAACCATCGTAGTCGAAAAATACAAAGGTTTTGAAAGACAAATAAATAAAATTGTATTCTAAAGTAAATTTTTGTTTACAGTTACTTGAAGATTTTCTCAAGCTACTCTCAAATCGCATTTTGAGAAAGATTAATTTTCAAGTAACAATAGTAAGAAGATTCGAAAGAACTATGAGTTTGATTTCAAACTCTGAATTTAAGCTTGTATTCGAATTACCATATAACCAAAAAAACTTCCTATGTCTTACAAAGCAAATATCCGCAGCTAGGGTACATAGGTAAATAGTTTTCTTTACGTTTTACTATTTCGTTTTGTATACTATTTCTATACTTAGGATAGTATTTGCTCTAACCCTAAGTGGTTTTTAGTCAATTTATCGCATATTTTTAGCAATTGAAATCGTAATCAGATGAAATAGAATTGAAAACAGTTGTTCAGTATTACTCAAAATTCGATAAATTTTTTAGGTACTGGTATCTGCCGTTCTGAACTAGTTTTCAATAATTTTGAGTAGTTTCCACAAATTAGTTTGAGTGATATTTTGTTAAATTTTTGATTTTAAATTTTTTTGGATTCTACAATTTTCGATCAAAATTAAATTTATTTATCGTATTTTGAGTGGAATTTACATAATAACCTGTTCAAAAATTCACTCAAAACTTAAAAAAAAATAAAATGTTTTTTTAAATTAATCGATACCATTTGAATATCTTAGAATAGCATAATTTGAGTTATTGTTCATTACTATCATTTCGCGGAGATTTGAGTGAAATTAATAAATTTCGAACATTATTTTTAACGTTAAAATGTTAAAGATATTTTGAATAGGATTTTAATTTCGTTGTTACATTCTTCAGCCTATAAAGTTTCAGTGAAATTTTTAAACGATTTTAAGTAAAGTTGTGCTCAACTGAACAAATTGTCTCCAATGAGCCGTGTCTGAGATTTCTGTATAATGTGCACTTGTAAGACGCAATTCACCGTTCCCAAAACCTATAAGGCTCATGTATTGTAGATATGAAGGTAGCATTATGTATATCGTTTCCGTTGTAAAGGGCTGGATAAAATAGTTAGATTTGAATTCCCGGTGTCCAATATAAAGGCGAATGTTCAAGTAATCGTGCGTGAGGTTCTCGTATCCAAAATGGAGAGGCAGGTCAATAAGATTGAAAGCTGCTTTTCTCTGAACCAATTAGTTCCGGTATATTCGTTAAATAAAAATCACTGTTTGTTTGTTTTAATCACTGTTTTATTCACCGTTTGTTTATTCCTCGTATTTTACGAAAAACTTGCTCAGGATGACCCAGTTTAAACACAAAGAGGAAAGTAGTTACAAAAGTTGCACAATCATTAGGAGGAAATAAAATGATGACCTTGAATTTGGCCTTAATTTTATTCTTGATTTGAGTGTTTATGTTTCACAAATCTGAACAAGTTCAACTAATTGTATTTTGAGTGAAATTTTACTTTATTCAAATGTCAATTTTTGAGTATAATTTCATTCATATTTAGTGATTTTGGAAATTTTATAATTTTATGTGAAATACCACACGAAATTGAGTAATTTGGAATCACTCAGGTCACTAACGATTAAATAGAGCTTACAATATTTCAAAATTTAAAAAATTTTGAATAAAATTTAATGTTAAAGAAAAATTGTAAGAGAATTTGACTGTATCAGTATAATTCGCTAATACAACTGACACATTACGTTCTGCGTACATATAATGTAAATTCTGATATAATTAGTCAAGCTAGCAAAGCCGATTCAGAGGACTATGCCGAAAAAATGCAACAAAACCGACAGCAGCAAGCCATCAACAATGCTGAGAATTTGCAACAACATTATGCAAATGTCATCGCACCGAACGCCAACATCAATTTCGACGAGCCACCAATGAGCAACGGGGCTTTGGTGCAAGAACACACGACTGGTGATTTAAACGTGAGTTACCACGCAATGGACAATTCACCAACTGTTGCCGCAAAGGACGTCTTCGCTTGCCAGATCCGATTCGTGCATATCCGATGTGGCTAATAAATGCATTGTCAGACAGAAATGATCACTTATACACACCGCTGCGATCAAAAATCCGAAACTACAACAACGGATTACCTTTCATGTCACTGGGAGTCAACATCGCAATGCCACCAGGTCGAGGTCCTTACTGCTTCCGAGTCAATGGCATGACTTATCACAACATGAGCAGCCTTGACGTTCCCAATCAAGACCAATCCATAATTTATGCGCAACTCTATTTCCTGGACTCTCCAACGCAAGCAAATGATACACGCATGAATCATCCAACATCAACGCGCCAATTCTGCGTGAAATTGAGGAGTACATCAGACGCAACAACCATTATGCCATTAATATCCATCCACAAAGTATACACACATCGATCCAATGATGTACGCTCTTCTCTTCATCAACGGTGAACCGGGATGGCACCCGAGATGGCAAAGTGTTCCGTACACACAACTAGGTTCACAAGAACCACGACACTTCTCAATAATCCAGTAGAAATAAGCATTGCTTCAAGTTCGCAACGATCCACAGCGACCGGTTCTCCACGCTGCAAACCTCACACAGCTATTCATCGTGGATTCGTACCTTCAAATCGAATCGAACAATCTGAACTGGATCAGAATGAATCAAGACGTCATCAAGGCCCAAAACTATCAGGCACTTAACAACTTTGTATGGTGGCACGTGCTTGATAATCAAACATCGAGGCAGCACCATCAATCATCCTGCCATCCAGCTTCACAGGATCAAATCATCATATGCGCCAACTTTATCAAGACGCCATGGCAATTTGCGGTCGCTTTGGAAAACCCGATTTGTTCATCACATTCACGTGCAATCCACGTTGGGACGATATCACAAAGAGCATTCTGCCCGGCGAAAAATGATCAGATCGTCCGGACTTTGTCGGCCGTGTCTTCAAAATCAAATTAAATTCACTCATCGCAGACATCAAAGGCGGATTGTTTGGACCGGTGGTGTGCTACATCTACACCATTGGGTTCCAGAAACGCGGATTGCCACACGCTCACATTCTGATAATACTGCAGAGCGGCTACAAACCTGCCGATCCTAAATCACTCGATCGAATTGTTTGCGCCGAACTTCCAAACCGCCAGAAAAATCCATAGCTTTTCGACATCGTAACATCAACGATGATTCATGGACCATGCCGTGAAGGACTCTGCATCGTTGAGGGAAAATGTAGCAAGCATTTTCCAAAGCCTTACGCCAAAGAAACTGTTGTCAAGGAAAACGACTATCCAGTCTATCGACGTCGAAAAATGCAAGCTGAAACAGTGACTCACGGAAACAAAGAGAAAATAGTCAGCAACAAATTTGTAGTGCCGCACAATCCATACTTGACGTTGAAATACAAAGCCCACATCAACGTCGAAGTAGTAACAGGAATGAGATCAGCAATCAAGTACATCTACAAATACGTCTTCAAAGGTTTCGACATGGCTTCACTCAAATTCACCGCTGATGGACAAATGATTTGTGATGAACTCAAGAACTACATCAGTTGCAGATATATCAACGCACCAGAAGCAGTCACAAGACTTCCAATCCATCTCGAGAATACCACCGAACTGGAGTGCGATGGAGGATTGGAGATCGCACTAGAACGCGAAGAGAGAACAGCGATCACTATTCTCGAAGCATACGTTGAACTCAACATAACAAATGAGAATGCTCGAGCCCATCTTTACGCCGAAATTCCACAGCATTACGTCTTTAATGGAGCTCAAAGACGATGAAATGAGCGGCAATAGCGAGGAGACAGAATGATTGGCAGAATTCATGATGCATTAACAGTTAAGAGCGATTCGCACTTCGAAGCTTTGTCGAAATTTGCAACGTCAACGGTCAACAGCACGTTACTTTCCATGCAGCAGCTCAAGCATTGAATTTGGTCCGCAACGATGACGTTTTCCGCCAGACGTTCGACAACTTTGTGACAATGAGAATGCCACATCAACTCCGTGAGGCATTTGCAAACATGCTTCTCACGTATACCATCAGCGCCGGACTCGACTTCTGGAATCGATATAAAGACGAAATGATCGAAGATTTCCGAAGAATGCCACAATTTGCAAACAACACCCTTGCAGAGCTCCACATGTTGGCATTGCATGCACTCAACCAGCGCTTCTCAATTTCGGGAAAGAGCAACCGAAATTTCGATCTGCGAAGCCTACGGGAACACCACCAACACCAGGAGCAGCCAACAACAACAATGACAACCTGCCTATCGAGCTGAAGGCAATGATTCGACGTGTGTTTGAAGATGACATCAACACTCCGACACGTGAACAACTGACGTCGAGAACGATTCTCGAAACATGAGCTGAATTTGAAAGTAGGCGCTGTGGTTATGCTTCTCTGCAATCTGGATCCGGAGAAAGGTCTCAGCAATGGTACACGTCTCATCTTTACTGACCTTTTGCCACATGACATTGTCGCCTGTCGGTCAAATTATCAGTGAATCACATCGGGGAGAAACAGCCTTCATCTTCAGAATGGATTTTGTGAGCGAAGATTCCGTTATGCCGGTGAAGCTGAAAAGTCAACAGTTTCCTCTGATTCTGGCTTTCGCGGTGACCATCAATAAATCATAAGGCGAATCCATCGAGAATCTCGGCCTTTACCTCAACGATGTCGTATTCTCGCATGGTCAACTGTATGTTACATTATCAAGAAGCCGTGACAGCCGCAACATTACAGTCTACATCAAGGACCAAGGATCACGCCAGGGACATTTGATGCGCAATGTTCATGGAAATCAACACCGAGTCTTCACGAGAAATGTTGCCTACCGTGAATTGTTCCAATATGGAGAGCTTAATGCACTCATCTTTCCAAACCTTCAAGATATTGATCCTGATTTGGTCGACATCATCAATTAGGAGATTACCGAAATGGAAATTGATGAGATTATCAGAAATTTGCAAATTAATCAGAAAAGATACGAACATGAAGACGAAAACAATGAACAAGACGCAGAAGATGAGCTATTTCCGGCATTCCACGATGCACTCTCAGATGATGATGACGAAGATGATGACGACAAAGAGGAAGAAAATTCAATTTTTATTGGGGCTAGAATTGTCAAATTTCATAAAAAAGTTACCATTTAAGATTGGTGAAAAAATCCCAAAAATGAACCAATCTCAAAAATGAACCAATCTTATATCTCTTATAATCTTATATCTGGTATGGTCGCAATTTATGTGCGACCAGATATACTAGTACTCATCAAGAAAGACAGGTTTTAAGAATTTTTTCATTCAAAGAATTTTAAATTCATCGAAAATTCAAGGATTTAGATCGATTTTTAAAAGTTTTGGGAACTGTAAGTTTAAGACAAAATAGAAATGAGCCCTGCTACCTTTTCCAAGGTTTATAAAATGTAAATCTGAAAACTGTAGAATTTTTCGGGCAGTTTTTAAAATCTGAAAATTTTTGTATTGGATAAATTTAAAATTTAGTAATTTTTGAATTATTTAGAAAGTCATCCCAAAAATAAATTAAAAATGTTTCCAATAAAAATCAATATTGTGACTACAAACTATTGAACGAAAGCATAATTTTTGTATTGCTCTGGTTTGTGTGGACTGAACTTTTGACAATGGTAAAATGAAACAATGAAGAAAACAAATATGGCGAATGTGAAAATTAAGTATTACAACTATAAGAGTCCCTCGTTCTAGTACATAAGTATATTGCTACAATTAATAATTCCGTCGAGATTTAGTAAAGAAAACGTCACTGATGTAAAAGTTGAACCAAATAAATAAGTTTTTAACAATCGTGGCCCACTTAGCGAGGCCACACTGTTCATATCAAAATTACAAAGCCATAGATATGTTGTACTACAAAGCCATAGATATGTTGAACTTTAAATATTTATTATAATTTATAACATCTAAAATCTCATATATCAAAATAAAAAATGTTTAATGTTCGTTTCTAACTCCTTTAAAAAAGTTTGATTTTTTACAAAACGACTAATCAAGGTTGCTCGGACAAAAATCAAATAATATCGAAAGCTTGAAATATTTGCAACAAACGAATAATCTCGAAAGCCTAAAAATTATCATGAAAGACTTAAATAATCTGGCTCTAAATTTTAGATGATGCTGTAGTTAATCTGGCGACTTAAAAAGACTATTGCATGATGGGTGAAATATTTAAAATACTTAAAACGTTATAAATTTTATTTTATAAACTTTGAGTTAGCTTGCCCATTCGCTTTATATTAAGCTGACATTTGGACGCTATATACAGATCAGATTTTTTGATGAGCTCAGGTTGAGTTATGAACTTACTTCAGCGGCGTGCCTTTCCAAAAATGTTCAATCATGAAAAGTACAACAATCTTGAGGATTTCGGTCACCTCCAAATTTACTTTCCTATGTACCTATATCATAAAATCAACCAATACTGAATTACTTTCACGTAACAAACTCTCATTCTGGTACAACTCAAAGATGTAGATTGTCATTCCTCCATCGGTTTTTAAAATACAACAAAGGAATATTTCTCAACAGTAATCTGTATCAGTATAAACATAATTTTGAGAAGAACCGATTGAGGCAAACCTGATTTTTGATTTCATTATGGTAAAAATATACGTCCAAATGTCTGTAACTCACAAGTAAACAACTATACCTTTGCTAAATCTAGCAAGAATTATGCGTCTTATGCAAATTTGAAATCAGTTTTCTTTTATTTCTTAAGAAATAATTATAATCGGCAATGACATGGCAAAAATAGTTTACCTCAAAAACAATAAATAAAAAAATCATTGATTGCACACACGGGTATTTTTACCTTTTTCAATACTTTCTGTCTGTACTTGTTGCGTACTATTAAATAGAGTAGGTAAACATTTCTAAGAAATTGCTAATTTTACGGTGAATTCCGTTCACTGTTATATAATCATAACATTAATTACTCTAGTTGCTGACAATAAAAGTTAATTTGCAAACAAATTAATAAATCAGCGTCGTTTATAGTCGTTGTCGCCCTTGCCACAAATTCTACTGTATTAGAAGTGGTTAAAGAATAATTGGATTTCTAACCAAAGTAAATATATGTACATAAAACCAGTAGATTGACCTAAATAAGGGATCAGGCATTAACCAGTTCCAAATACTCCCGCCTTTTTTGCATTATCATATTGTTTATAGACAAACAAATTTGTGGTACGTTTCATAATACATCAAATTTAGTTGGTCAACTATCAAAATACAAAAAATTATGAATTTTTTTGTATTTTTTAATGTATGTAGGTCAAAAGATTGAAAGTTTTTTTTATATTAAATTTTATTTATATACTGAACGAGAGTTTGTATAAGAAATGAAATAGAAAGTGTTTCATCGTCTTACCACGGCTTTAAATTTGTCTTCTTCCACGTTGATATGTCGCGTCTTCTGCAAAGCACATTGAAATTTCGAAGATGATTTTACAAAACTAAAATAACGTGTTATTAAAATGGCACATAGATGGTTAATTGTTCGTCATCATCTTTGTGTAGGTAAATCAATTCTCCGGTAATTTGTTTTATAACGCTGGAATACTGAATAAGAGGTGTTCAAAATGTGTCGTGCAATTTTGTGTTGCAAGAGTTTGTAACAATTTCAAAGAGATCTTCCATATTAGGAAATTGTTTTAAGCATATTTTACGTTTCTCGCTCACAATCAAATTGATAGTGATCTTCTGAGTAAATAATATATTATCGAGCAATTCGATCGTCTCCGAACGGAGTAATAATTTAAAGTCTTAAGAATTTCCAACTGCAGCAGAACCTAAAATTAGGGATAAAACTGTGGACTGAAGACCTACGAAGTAGGATGAGACACCATAGCGGTTATGACGCTAAAATATTATAAAATCCATTTTGTTGAATTAGCCGATCTAAAGTTCAATGGATCAGGCACGACAGATGTCTTACTGGGGGGTCGATATATTTTTAATGGTCACTCAAGTAGGGAAAATTGCATTATCGAACAATCTAGTGGCAAACTAGTTTTGGTTGGGTATAGTTGCATGTCATCCATTGCCCTCCGGCGGTTCTGGGAAATCGAAGAAGTTCCTAAAATCAGTAAAAAATACGAGGATGAAGAGAAGTGCGCAGATTTATTTAAAAAATAAAATACATACTAAGGTTAGAACTGATGGGAGCACTATTATTGAATCAGCTAACAAATTTAATTAAAGAATCACTACTTAGAGTGATTTGCAAATTGTCCTAGTTTGGCTCTCTGCGATTATCTAAGAAAGTGGACGACCTTTGTGGGAAATCGAACGAGCGAGACTTTGACTAAATATCAACGTAACCAATAGAGACATGTGCCCTCGAATTAAAATCCCACCGATTTAGCTTCACACGGTTTATGTGTAGAAGCCTTATCAAAACACGACTTATGGTGAAAGGGGCCGCAATGGATAGTTCAGGGTATGGAATCCTGGCCGAAACAAGAACCTACGAAGCCCACCCCACTGCTTACTGAATAAAGGAGACAAAATAATTCAATCAGCTTTATTACTAGCACTAATTGCTTTATAGAAGAAATTTGCGAACTATTTTCCAATACGTAAACAGCTTTCAAGGTTTTTGCAATGGCGTTAAGATACAAAAATAACATCAAAGCAAAATTACGAAAGAAGACAATCTTACGAGGAAATATTTAAAAAGAGAGAAACTTATTACGGCATAAAATACATTGTCCTGCTGTCTGCAACAACTATACTATAGTGATGTGCTCATCGCCTTAACAAAGAAGCAACACACACCAAGCCAAAACAAGTTAAAATCATTGAACCCATTCATAGATAACAACTAATCTAGATTTACATCAGTTCCATTAATCCGTCGGGATCAATTTATTGAAGAGTTTGGTTCGTCGACGATTCTGGATTATCAGACGTAAAGATTTAGTCAAATCCATAATTCATAAATTTTCAAAATGTTTTAGAACAAATAATGGGCAACCTGTCTGAATCAAGTGTTACTTTTACTCACCCTTTTCACCAAGTTGAAGCTGACTATTGCAGTCCAATCCAAACTCATGTAACACAGATACATGGACAGCAGCCAGTTAAGAGTTATATTTGTGTATTCGTCTATTTAAGCACTAAATCAACTCATATCGAAATATCAGGCAGTCTGTCAACAGATAGCTTTATGGGGGCGTTCAAAAGATTCATTCAGCAAGACGTGAAGTTTGCCACATAATTTAGAGCGATATTTGAACCAATTTTGTGGCAGCGAGGAACGGTTTTAAGGAGCTATTTTAATTTATTTATTACATAAGAATAAAATAACCTGGAAGTTCAGTTCACCAGCAGCTCCAAATATGGAAGACAGCCGTTAATCAGCAAAGAGGTACCAAAAACGAGTTATCGCAGAAGCTATACTCACCTTAGAGGAATTCACGACATTGATAATTTAAATCGAGACCCATCCGAAAAAATTGATGCACTTACTCCAGTTCACTTCCTTATAGGAAGAGCCATTATAAACAAACTGAGGTTAGTTAATTATTTATTTTATGTTGTAGTACGTTGGTTTTACTACATAAAAACGCTATCTCGCCCAACATTTTGATCACGGCACACGTCCGTGTAATTAAGCTGAGCGCTTTGTTAAATGAATTTCTTCCCTGCACCTTAAACAGCTTTAAGCTAATTTACACGGTCCTTTCGAATCCTGTACTACTATTAGTGGCACTCAGGCAGCTTTCAACAAGACTTTGAAGGGAAACTAAAATGAAAATAAATTGTCTAGAGTTATACTGGATCAAAGCCAAGTTGATGATGTTATTTGCCATCAGCAAAGTATTTCAGGTAAATTTAGAAATTTTGTAATTCCATATTACATGGTAATCTATTCATTTTATCTTAAAGACAACTAGGGAACAATTGTTCGAATTTACAAGGTATATTAACCGCAGAATAACATTTCTTCCAAAAGTTTGACATTACCTCGGTGAACAGATAAACAAATTTATATTACTGCTTTTTATTAAAATGGCCCCCACGCAATGCTTCAATCGACTTCAAATTTTGTGAAAAAGTAGATGATGAATTGTCAAATTTATCAACAACATAACAAAAAAATCGTCGGTCCCGGTTTTGAGAAAATGTATTTGGCAGTTTTCTCTTCCACTGCAACCTCTATTCTATACTCGAATAGACCTAAAACCTAACACAAATTTCGACCAAACCTATTAATATTTGTGAGAATGGGAGGCAAAACAAAAATAATAAAAATGTGAGGCTGGAAGGACGGACGGATGAAAGGACGGATACGACATTTTTCTGATCGGTGTTTCGGGGTCCTGGTAACCCAATTCGTCGAGAAATGTGAAAATCTGGAACAACATTTTTTTCGCGATTCCAATACTTGCCGCAATATAACTTCGTTATAGTGGGAAAAGTAATAGTTACAGAATGAATGAGCGAACGAACAAAGGAAACCATGAAACCGCGGAACATAAGTTTTTCTGCATTTTCCTGTAAAAACAACCAATATAATGGTATAGTAGTAAAACTAACGTTTACCACAATTTTTACATTTTTTCTGATGTTTATCTATTATTAAAATCAGCGCCAGTGTACCGCAATCAATGCCATGCGGAACAAACGTGCGGGACTATATCTTTATTCACATATGCATATATTACAACTTTAGCAAACTGAATGAGTTTGAAATAAGACGATAATAGACCTTCATCAACACGTCGTCGAAGGCCGGGCATCTGCATGCGTAATGAATATTCGCCCTTCTCATTCAATTCAAGATCAATCTTAAAACGACCAACTCACAGGTAAAAATCGTGACCAGGATCCTGAACTGATATTTTCTCAAAGATAGAATACACTTTGCAAGCGTTATACTAGGCTCAATAATAAAATATTTGGCCAAACGACAGGTAGAAGGATCAAATGGATTGATATCTTAAATCATCCCTAACATAAAAACGAGTAAACCCGAATGCCCCCTTACCCAAACTAAAAGAAAAATCAGCAAACTCATTACCCTTAATATCGCAATGGGCACCAAGAAGGTTCATGAAGTATCTACTATTTTTGACCAGTTCAGGCACGATCAAAAAGCGACTTTAGCACAAATTTGCTGTCAGTGCACAGAAAGATATTTTTTTCTTCGATCTACTCGTTTCGCACTGTAGGTAAGTCAATTAATTCAGTTTGAAATAACGTGCTCTGTTGATAATGATCAAAACAGATGAAACACTGAAAAACACAGAAAATCATCGAAAACACAAACAAAACAAAATAATAATTTATCTTATAATTAATATTTATCTAATTTAATCATAGTTGATATGTCACTTTTTAATTATTACCAATTATTGTTATGTAAAATTATATTAGTCGAAATCATCTAAATTGGTGTTAACCAAGTTTTGTAAATCTTTTTAAATTAAATCATTTTCTTAATTTTGACATTTGTTGTTGTGCAAATCGAGTTAGTAATTAATTTAAAGGGTAGATAGCGATATATTGTAGAACAATTAAAAATTTTGTATACCAGTTTTTTGTATATAAAGGCACACCAAAATATTATAGAGACACTCTCTTTTGTGAATAAAAATTGTACAAATATATTCGAAAATAAAATACAGTGACCATATTTTTTATACAGTAATAAACAAGTAATCAAAAAATGAAGCAAACCGTGAATTTTATGTTTTTATATACCGGAATAACTTGGATTCGAGAAAGCCGCTTCTATAAATTATTGACCCTGAAGTCAAATTGGACACGAGATACACCATAAATGATTTTTTTGGACCTGCACCTTCAATTTGGACAACCAAAACAATGATTTCATTACGACCAAAGATACTCAACCAGATACGAGATAATTTAAACAACCGGTACAATATATGGGTTTTGGTATCTAAATTTATATTGTGAATTACTACACGAACAAGTTTACAGAGGTACTCACGACTTACACTGGTTTACTTCGGTCCAAAATTAGCAAAACATTTAAATTCTGTCAAAAATGGCCAAAAATGTTGTTGGTCGAAAATCACTTTTCTGGGCGTTTTAAAAGTCCCCGAGTCCTTAAAAATCAATAACAAAAAAATATAAAGGGCTGAAACCTCACGAGGTGATCAGAACTTCGGTCTTTGACGTGTCATTCACCTGTGTCATAAAGTTGGTGATGCAGTTTTAACAGAATTGATTTTTATTTTAACCAACCAGGTCAAAAGCTTTAGTAACATGTTTACAGGCATCCAATTTAACAAGAAAAATCGTATTCTAGAACTTTATACTGAAAGTAGTCTACAAAAGTTTACAGATATTTCAAACCGTGTAATATATTCCAGAATTTTATCCAAAAATCATTTTAGAATCCTATTTTCAACGTACATGTCAAATTTCATAATAACCGGGTAAGGAATAACCAAGTTCCATCCTACTTGGCCATATTCCAAAACTTCATCTAAACCTCATTTTAGAATCCCATTTCCCACACACATGTCGAATTTCATCATAATCGGTTGAGAAATAGGCAAGTTCCATCATACTTGGCCATATTTCATAACTTCTTCCAAAACCCATTTTAGACTCCCATTTCCATTACACATGTCGAATTAACCAAGTTCCATCATCAGTGCGTCATCCAAACAACATGTTAGAATCCCATTTCCAACACACATGTCGAATTTCATCATAATCGGTTGAGAAATGGGCAAGTTCCATCACACTTGGTCATATTCCAGAATTTCATCCAAAACCCATTTTAGAATCCCATTTCCAACACACATATGTCGAATTTCATAATAATCGGTTGATAAATAGGCAAGTTACATCATATAAAAAATTTGTTAATTACTGACTAGGTCCTAATCCAACCCCAACTCAACTTCAACTCAACCCGCAAATTGACTCCTAACTTAACCTACAAATCAATTCCAAATTCAATACCCAATTCAATAATCAAGCCAGCATATTATATAAAAAATCGTAAATATTTATAAAATCAGGTATTTTGGATTTTGGGTCAATTCGTATGCCAGGTACCCCATCCTTTTGATGTACTGTCTCCAAAGCTTTTCAAATCTCCGCCTTGACCATAGAAACAGATTGGCGAAAAAACTCCAAATCGGACAAGCCGTTCTCGAGATACTACTGGTACAGACATCCAGACATCGATATCCAGACGCCCAGACATCCAGACAGACGGATGGACATTTTTTTGTTGTTGTTGCTTTTTCAGACTCAGGGACCTTCAAAACGTCGATAAAAGTGGTTTTGGACCATCTAAATTGTTCGTCATTTTTGTCAGGATTTCAATACTTTGGTCTTTTTAGACGGAAGTAATATATGTCCGTCTGTCTCTCTGGATATGTGAATGTCAATCCGTATCTAAGGTACATAATTTCTTGAGAACGGGCATGTCTGGTTTGTAAAGTTTTTCGCCTTGAGTAGGGTTCATATAGCTTTTTAAGACCCAGTTGGTTTGGCAGTTGAGCTGGGCTGGGTTGCAGACCGAGTTAAGGTTGGGTTCGGGTTCGACTAGGGCTGAGCGGTTGAGTTAGAGTTGAGTTGGGATTGAGTTCAATAGTAGTCAGCGCTTAAGATGAAAATTTAGTTAAGGTTGTGCTGGAAGTTAGCTTGAGTTGTTTTGGGTTGAGTTCTTGTACGAATGTAGTTTCTAGTTTTTAGTTGATTTGGGGATAGGGTAGGAAGTTGAGTTTGGTGTTAAGTTGAGGGTTGAGTTGGGGTCGAGTTAGAGATTGAGTTAGGATTGAGTTGAATTCATAGAAAGATGTAGTTTTCGGACTATGTTTGTTTACGAACTGAGTTTGGGGTTGAGTTGAGGATTGAATAGGGCGTTGAGTTGGGGTTGGTTAGGGTTTAGATTTATTTGAGGGTAGGAGATTTATATGCGGGTTAACTTGAAATTAGAGTTGGAAAAAATTGAGCTAACCTTGTTCTGAGTTGAGTTTATGTAAGCGTGTAGGTTAAAGGTAGAGATTAGATAAAGTTTAGTTCATGTACGCAAGTGGTTTTCGAACCGTGTTAATTCAGGGTTTCAAGTGAACGTTGAGTTTGGAGTGAAATTGAGGGTTGAGTTGAAGGTTCATTTGGGGTTAAGTTATTGTTCAGCTTAGGGTTGATTTGACGGTTGATTTGAGGTTCAGTTAGTGTTGAAAAGGCTTTAAGTTGAAGTTGAGTTAGATTTGAGTGAGGGAGTCTGGATTAATTTGGAGTCGAAATAATGTTTTAAAGAGAGGTTAGATTGAGCTGATTTGAGTTGAGTTCTAACGGATTTAGCTCGCCATTGGGTGTGTTGAAGTCCAGTTTAGGTTGAGTTAGGTCGAGCTTGGGGTGAGTGAGAGGTCCCGTTGGAAAGCTAATTGGGGGCTGTTTCGTGGATTGAGTTTGGGGTTAGGTTAATGAATTAATTCGAAAGTTGTGATTAAATTGAAGGTTGTGTTGGCATTTGATTCGGGGATTGCGTTGGAAATTTCGATGCGATTGAGTTGGAGGTTGAGTTAAAAATTGAATTAAGAGGTTCAGCTAGGGATTATTTTGGGAGTTGAGTTAATTTTCAGGTCCGTAGTTCTGAATATCTCGCGAGGTTCCAGCTCTTTATATTTTACGGCTTGTATTTACAGTGTTTGCTTCTAAAATCACAGTTTAATTACCACATAAAATAAATACAATAACAAAAATGTTCAATTTGATAAATTTTATATTAAACGTATAATCCAATTTGGTTTATTGAATTTTTAATAATATTTTACCTTCTGATCTACACCATTCACTTTTAATTTCGGATAAACATACCAAATTTTATATCATTTATTTCGGATGCATTCCAAAATAAGCTAGAAAACAGAAATGAATGCTTCCTACAAAATTTGCAGTTAAATATTAACAATAATCAAACAACTTTACCTTATTGAATGAGCTGCAACTGCAATCGAAGCATCGAACCGATATTTTTATCGTTTCGGTTTTAGAATTAGTTTCAAAATATGTTTTGCTCCGGTTTTCTAATTCGGTTTTGAAAAATATTTATTTAGCTCACACCATGATTAAATTAAATATTCATATGGCTCAAGACTAAGAGGTCTGATTTATAAAATAATGTTTTTCACCAAAAGAAAATGGTTAGGAAGGAGCCTAACAAAAGTTTGTGCCTCCTGGTGAAAAGTTCCCTGTAATGACTGAATATTTAACTATTGCGTTGTGATTTTTAAAATTCGGTGCCACCCCTATATTACTGATGTCATAAATTGACAGTTTTTACCTTATGTTTCGTTGTATTTTGTTCAGTGATGTAAGTGTTTATCCTACGTACAAACGTAGCACTGTAATAACATGTTTATTTGTTTCTAAATTCTGTAATCTTAATGTGGCTGTATAAATATAACTTTTTTGTCTTAATTTTAAAAGGACCAACTTAGCAAAAATAAATTAATTTTTGATTACAAATAAATCAGTCAAATATAACGCCTAGGTGTTAGTTCGGGGGAATACAATAATTAACACTTAAAATTAATAATATTTGAACGAATAAACTGTTAAGTCATAATAATCTGCAAATTGGTACAACCAGTTGTTTATTATTTTTCAACTACTCACTTTTCTATTTATATACAACAAGAGTATACAAACTGAATTATGCCATCTTCATTGTACCTTTAGCTTGAGTTTGAAGGTCATTAATTTTGTGTTTGCTAAATGGTATTCTGCTGGATGTATCGGATTAGTGGCTAGACTTGAAGACGTTCATGAGTATTTTTCTAAAACATGCAGCTACGTCAAAATCTGAATAAAGACTATATACACATCAAATTTGGCCTTAACTGCGGCCTTCCTACCAAAGAAATCTCATACCAAACCACTTAAACACTTAACGAATATACCATTTTGTAATAAACTAATTAGTCGAACATTTTTTTTTCTTCCTCATAATAGATAAATATTTGAAATTGGTATTTAACCTCTTGTGTGCTATGTCAAACACGGAGGATAAGAAAATGAAAAAATTTGTTGACTAATTTTGGCTAAATATCGCATAACATGAAACAGTGCTACATGAATCATACACATCTTTAAATCAAAAACGATTTTAATCGAAAGACTGTTTAGCAATAAGCTGTTCATTTTGTTTTCAAAATCGTACCACAGACAAAATGATTAATACCTTAAGACGCGTTAAGGCACCACTAATTAAAAGTTATAAATTGCATTATTAAATTGAATCTAACTTGATCAATATTGTTAAACTTTGCAAAGTATTTTTGATTAATTATGTAACTTGGGCAATAGATTGTCTCGCATGGATTTTGTATTTTCCAAAGAAGTGTCGTTGCTTAATTTCGACTTCTTTGTTGCTTATGTTGTTTGTTTTACGAAATTTCGTGGTTGTAAAACTAATTACAAACATAGTTTTTTTAAGCGTGGCAGCATATTAACAAACGAAGTGTCAAAGCTTTATTTAATTTGTGTTAAAACCACAGGTTTATTTGTGTCGTAAACTCAACGAATATTATTTTCTCCATCCGACCATCAAGTTTACATTTTAAGATTATTTAAGTATTGGCTGATTCTATAGATGATAGACTTCTCATCACAAATAGCTCTCTTCTGGCCTTTGTAATGGGAGGGAAGCTGGTGGTTGGTATTAGCTTTTAACTGTGTGGGCTTTTAATTACCCAGCTGTTTTCTTTCAGCAAGCAACTCCAAAGTGATATGGGGATCATAGTACATAAATGGGTAATACCAATTATGTGCTAAAAGGGTTTACCCTACTACTCCAACTCGCTTGTTTTTGGTGCAGTGTATAATAACCTCAATATTTATCTATTAGCGGATAGCCGGTATTTATTTGCATAATAGACCGAACCCCGAAAGTTATCATTTTATCGACTATCGTTTCACTACGGGCACTACGGTAAGAAGTCAGTTTTTTTGTTGCAAGATGGCTACCATTGCATTAAGTTTGATTAGTAAATGTGTTGATATAATTGATGTTTCAGATAAAAATTGCAAAGGTTAGAATATTTTGAAGGGCTTAGTAAACTACATCAAGTATGATTGATGTGACCGACACTACTACGTCACCGACACAAACACATCTCCTAAAACATAGATAACCGATACAATGGAAGGTGTCCGACCACATCGCCGACAACCATTTCGCCGACACGGCTAGATCGCCCATTAAACAGATAGGCGACACAACCACCACATAGCAGGCAAAATCACAGCTAACAATATAATAGCTTTTAAATTAATGGTTGGGTTAAACAAATATTGCTTATCACTTCGGGGTTTGCGAAAAATTGAAGATTTTCAGATTTCATATGCTTCTTCACAGTGGTTATCTCTACTTCATAGTTGAATATGGTTGTGTTGACTGTATGTCTTATCGTAATGTGTTTGTGTCAGCCAACTGTTTTGACGGTGATGTGGTTATGTTGGTGTCGTTAGACAATTTTACTGTTAAGTGGCCGTTCAGCGAAATGGTTATCGGCTATGTCGAATTCAATTCATTTTAAGTTACAGACCGACAAAACTATATAAGACAAAATTTTTAGTGTGGGATGACTGATTTCATGACTATTATACATAGTTTTTAATTTATTTTTATTAATATTATAGCAAGTAATTAATATAATTGTTAATTTGAATGCTATTTACTATGTGTAAGAATGTATTTGAAAAAATTTAAGAGGTTTCAACATCTAATGGAAGCAACTTTAGTATAATTTGTAAATAAATAAATTTTTTCGCCAGTTTGGCGATCTTATCAATTAAATCTGTTTAATTTATGATTAACGCCAATAAATGATTCTTGTTCTTGTTCATTTCATAACTGATTTCAAATTTAAGCGAAAACTGAACCAAGAAATTCAAAATATAACAGTGGTAGAACAGGCAAATAAAATGATGGTTCCATTTAAAATCGACTTCAACTCTTGTTTGGATCGGTTAGCTACCGTGGTGTAAAAATACCGATTCGGTTTTTGATATATTCGTCGGGACACCCTTTAATTATAATTTAAAATTTATAAAATAGTGTTAAAGGGCGCTGCCGATGATTAAAATATTACCATGCATTCAGATAATAGATTATATAGAAATAATTTAATTCATGATTTAAATAATTCAATTTATAAATAAAACAATTTACAATATTTAAGGATTCAATAACCCCTCATCTACCTGCACGCAGCTGATGGTTACCTTTGCTGATTTGTATTCTTCATTATTCTGCCAATCTGGAGCGTCCCTTTTTGAAAACCCAGATGAAATGTCGGTAATCGCAAAAAATCTTATAGTCTGGGTAGAAAGAAAGTCCTCCAGTTTCTTTAGCTGGATCACCAATGGGTCCACAGTTTCCCTGTTTGAAGGAATCTGATCGAAAGTATTATTTAAAGTTTGTACGATCTTATTTTGCGTGTCATTTTAAACTTTTTCTTCAAAAATGGCAAATGCAACTAATTCCGCTAACAGGTACCAGAGATGGCTAAGGTCCTCTGTTGAACACCTCCATCTAATACTACCACAGGTAGGCGATCTACAGTTGTTGTTCCAGTGATATCATACATCAGGTTATCCTTCGGCAATATTTGGTCGACGTTTTATCTGTTCTCTTCGAATAGATGATGAATTGCTGTTATATATTGGTATTTTCTTGATGTTCAAGGTTCTTCAAAACTCACAAGTGCGTTTTTGTTGCTAAAATCAAAAATTCTAAATAATATTCCTAAAATTTACAATTTCCACATTTCTTAATTTTCTAAATTTCCAAAATTTACTAATTTCTAATACAAATTCTAAATTTCAAAAATATTGTAAAACCTCTCTAAATATTAAGATTCGTCAGAATTAGACGAATTTCTAAAAAAGTTTATGCTAACTTTAAAGATTTAGATTTTTAAATTTCCATTTTCCATTTTTACCTTCCCAAATTCGCAATAATTTTATTAAATTTTAATATCCCCACAATACAAAACTTATAAATTTCCTAATTTCTTTTCTTTCCTACGTTACAAAATTCGTTAGTTTCTAAAATCAATCCAGAATTCTTAAATTTGATAAAATTCTTCTAGCGTTTTCGCTTTCTAAATTCCTGATATTAGGGTGAATTTTAGAATGAAGTTCAGGATTATTTTTAGAGAGGGTTTTCGAGAGTTTTAAGGTGATTTATAGGGCAGATTGAATTAAAGAGTAAATTTTAGAGTGACTTGTAGGTTAAATTAAAAGTGAATTTTAGAATTAATTTGTCGTAATTTTAAGAAGTATTTTGAAGTAAATTTAAGGTTATTTATGATGAATTTGATGGAAAATTTGGATTGATTTTGGGGTCAATTTCAGTATGAACTTTAAGGCTGGATTGTATGGTGAAGTTTGAGGGGCGTTTTAATGTGAATTTTTAGTTAGGAAGACATTACATATATGATAAATTTGGGAATGAATTTTATATTGAATTTATATCATTTTGGGATGAATTCTATGTACAATGAATTTTAGGATGATATCTAAGGTGAAGTTAATAATAATTATAGGGCGAATTCTATGGTTTTATTATAGTAAAGGAATGAATTTGATTTGGATAATGGCGAATTTGATTTGGAAGGGATGATGGTGTTTTGTAGAAGGTTGAATTTGGAGTGCAAAACCAATATACAATGTGTTTCGTCGGCAAGTGACTGGCTGGAAAATTCAGAATATTTATGTAAAGTTATCACAAAAAATCCTTTAAATTGGGGGCCTAACTGTAAAATCGACAAAACCAGTACTGCAAATTCCTCTGAATCACAAAAAAATAGCTTAACACTGAATATTAAGATCTCGGAATCGATGCATAGAGGTGTGACATGTAACATAACCATAAATTTAACACCTATTTATAGTTATTTATAGTTACACTATGTCACGGCCATCCATCAATAAAAAAAAATGTTCAATAAATCAATAAAACCGAAATTAGATAATTAATTTGTGTTTTAACGATTTCTACAGTGTAGTGCCCAGTAATCTTAATTCCGCTTAAAAAGAAGATAATCATATAAGAAAGCGATGATCTGACATAATTGTTTCAAAGTAATTTTAGCTAGGTTATACATACATATGTGCATAAGGCAAACGACTACATCGATTCGGTCATTTCTAAAAATCGAATTTTTTTTTTTTGTGATTAATTACAATCTAAAATTAATACAAATACATTGATTGATTATAAACCGATCTGTCTCAAAGTGTACATAAATCATCTAAGCCCGATTTGGTTTGTACTGTACAAAAGCAATAAAAAATCGATCAAGGTTATTATAGGCAAATTATATAAGATCGCGATTCAATAAAGACATCAAATTATAAAATAAAATAAAAAATGCACCCAGGTATGTATATAACTATGTACATACATATTCTACATAAGACAGGCACAAATAAGCGATTTTAATGACATAATATCTGAATAGTAAAAAAAAAAAATTATTTTGCGTTCCGCTCAAAAATTTCAATTACATACATATTTGCTTATATTTAAAGTTCACTATGTTTGCGAGAGATTTTGATGGCAAATATTTTATGTAAGCTCAATGTAATACGCAAATATGAAATCTATATCATAAAAAAAATTTGGTATCCGACTTTATCTCGGGCATATTGGTTTATAAACAAAAATGTTTTTATATACGAAAATTTGCGTACTCCGGTGTATCGAATTCAATATTTTTAAAGTAAAACTAACTAGTTTATGAACGAATGATTGAAAACTCTGCGACGGCGTTTTATTTTTCGAAGTTACAATCCTTTTATTATCCTTATATTCGCTTATCATGCCTAACAATTGTACATATACAACATACACGCAACATTAGCAAAGACTAGAATTACATTACTGGAGGAGAGTCGTTAAGAATTCTTTTCTTAGTTTCAATTTTGGTAAGATATAAGTCACCGGGAAATTTCCATCACCCAGTTCATTCCACTTAAGCGCTTACACCAAACGAAAAATTAGTTTTGGAGATTATTGGTTTTTGCAAATTTTAGTTCAATTTTGTACCTCTGAACTGGACGCCTTAATGCGATCCTGTGATTATTTCTAGGGTGGGTGGTACGAAATTGTTTGAATCATCTAAAATTACAAAATCGTTAGATTCGTGAATTGTATAATAAAACTCATCACAATTCAATCGGATTGCAAGGCTTTGTCGGTTATTCGAAATTTCAATTAATAAATTCCAATTGGAAAAAGAACAAAACAAAAATATTCAAAATTTTTATTTTATCGATTATTTCCAAAATTACAAAATATTCAAAATATGTGCCAAATCCCTTTCTTAATGTTTAGACAGATCGAATCAGCTAGTAAATGTATATCTATTAAAACTTGTAAAGCAGATTAAAATTCGTTGCAAAACATTTGAAAACCCATTTCCTTAGCCTAACTAAAATTTTATCAATAACGGCTTAAGAAATAGCCTTTAATCCAACAATTTTCTAAATGGCAAATTCCTGACAAAATTTCCGGGCACATAGCGTTTTATAAAGAAAGTTGAACCATATGCATTTTCAGGCTAATCCGTTAATCCGTTTCGGACAGTCCTACAGGAGCCACTTGCTATTCCCTGCAAATAAAAATCTCGTTCATAGTTTAGTTGAATAGTTATCTTTATTAATAATAAAGTTGCATTGTAGATAATCAAATGACTTAAATACTGTCACTTAGAAATGGGAAGCACTAGGAGGATCTTAAACAATCTGGATCAGTTTTTTAATAATTAGTCGGTTTAATACAAATCTTAGTTACTCCAATGAAGTTTTTAATCAAGCGAGCAACTTGTGTATACTCTGTAAATATTTAATATTTTAATATGCCAACGATCCAATAAACCACTCCAATCATTTAATTTTCGATCATCCCGGTGCTGAATTTTCGAAGTAAAGCCAAATTGGAACACCAATATTTGAACACCTTTCTTCCAGCACGCCGTTGTGCAATTTTATTAGTTATGTTAAGGTGGCGGTCCAAAGAAGACCGGCATAGGCACCGCACAAGCTGTTCCGTAGCCATACCACAATTTATCATTTTCAACCAACTTATTGAAACATTTTGAGCTGCTGACAAACCGCCGGATAATCCTGACGTCCGTACTACTGTGGTCCGTCTGGTCATTTAAAAGCGATCCCTTAGAAATTTTAGCTTGTTTCGGACCAAACGAGGGTAGGACAAAGAAGATAGGGTACTGTCCCTTCGCCCTCTTTGACTTCACAATTGTAACAGTAGTCATCTGAAAAACTCAAGTCCAGTTGCATGCTTCTTTATATGACAGTGCCTGAAATCACACCGTCAACCAACCTGAACTGACACCGCTGAAGTAAGATCAGCTATTTGGATCTTAGATCTGCCGGGTTAGTACATATCAGACACAATTTGACCATCTGTCGTACGTCAACGACGTACATGCTTCTCTAAAGCAGCAGTTTACATGACGCAAGAGGAATTTCAAGATCTCTTCTGCTTTTTGTCAGCTCATCGGCTTTTATTATTCCTGTACTATTGAAATGTCCTTACACCCATATTATATGAATGTTGAACTGATCTACCATCTAGTGAAGAGATAAGAGGCAGTTCTGAACTACTTTCGACGTGAGGAGGTGTGATTGAAGCACTTTACTGGCAGCCTCATTTGCTATAAAAATGAGAATATCACCGGCTAATATTACGTTATACCTCAAACAGTCTACGACTTTCTTTATGGCGGTTACTTCAGCTTGAAAAACGCTGCGATGATCGGAGAGCCGAAAAGTGCCTCTCTTCCTCACAGAACACCCATGCACCGACTTTCCCATCCCTTTTCAAATCATCAGTGAAGAAGTTAATAACTTCTGGTTTAAGAACTGCAATCGTAACCGAGTCCTGTATGGAGAGAGTCACAGTCAGGAACTTTATGTCAAAAAATAGTGATGCAATAGTATAATCCGTGACCTGAGGAATTTAGCGCGATCGTAGCTTTATTTTCCTATTCCAAAATATTATGTTACCAATTTAATTTGGTATTCAATGCAAAACCCAAATGCCTATAAAGTGTAACCTGATATTATATGATAACATATACAATATAAAATATAAAATACAAATATAAAATATAAAATATAAAATATAAAATATAAAATATAAAATATAAAATATAAAATATAAAATATAAAATATAAAATATAAAATATAAAATATAAAATATAAAATATAAAATATAAAATATAAAATATAAAATATAAAATATAAAATATAAAATATAAAATATAAAATATAAAATATAAAATATAAAATATAAAATATAAAATATAAAATATAAAATATAAAATATAAAATATAAAATATAAAATATAAAATATAAAATATAAAATATAAAATATAAAATATAAAATATAAAATATAAAATATAAAATATAAAATATAAAATATAAAATATAAAATATAAAATATAAAATATAAAATATAAAATATAAAATATAAAATATAAAATATAAAATATAAAATATAAAATATAAAATATAAAATATAAAATATAAAATATAAAATATAAAATATAAAATATAAAATATAAAATATAAAATATAAAATATAAAATATAAAATATAAAATATAAAATATAAAATATAAAATATAAAATATAAAATATAAAATATAAAATATAAAATATAAAATATAAAATATAAAATATAAAATATAAAATATAAAATATAAAATATAAAATATAAAATATAAAATATAAAATATAAAATATAAAATATAAAATATAAAATATAAAATATAAAATATAAAATATAAAATATAAAATATAAAATATAAAATATAAAATATAAAATATAAAATATAAAATATAAAATATAAAATATAAAATATAAAATATAAAATATAAAATATAAAATATAAAATATAAAATATAAAATATAAAATATAAAACATAAAATATAAAATATAAAATATAAAATATAAAATATAAAATATAAAATATAAAATATAAAATATAAAATATAAAATATAAAATATAAAATATAAAATATAAAATATAAAATATAAAATATAAAATATAAAATATAAAATATAAAATATAAAATATAAAATATAAAATATAAAATATAAAATATAAAATATAAAATATAAAATATAAAATATAAAATATAAAATATAAAATATAAAATATAAAATATAAAATATAAAATATAAAATATAAAATATAAAATATAAAATATAATATATAATATATAATATATAATATATAATATATAATATATAAAATATAAAATATAAAATATAAAATATAAAATATAAAATATAAAATATAAAATATAAAATATAAAATATAAAATATAAAATATAAAATATAAAATATTAAATATTAAATATTAAATATTAAATATTAAATATTAAATATTAAATATTAAATATTAAATATTAAATATTAAATATTAAATATTAAATATTAAATATTAAATATTAAATATTAAATATTAAATATTAAATATTAAATATTAAATATTAAATATTAAATATTAAATATTAAATATTAAATATTAAATATTAAATATTAAATATTAAATATTAAATATTAAATATTAAATATTAAATATTAAATATTAAATATTAAATATTAAATATTAAATATTAAATATTAAATATTAAATATTAAATATTAAATATTAAATATTAAATATTAAATATTAAATATTAAATATTAAATATTAAATATTAAATATTAAATATTAAATATTAAATATTAAATATTAAATATTAAATATTAAATATTAAATATTAAATATTAAATATTAAATATTAAATATTAAATATTAAATATTAAATATTAAATATTAAATATTAAATATTAAATATTAAATATTAAATATTAAATATTAAATATTAAATATTAAATATTAAATATTAAATATTAAATATTAAATATTAAATATTAAATATTAAATATTAAATATTAAATATTAAATATTAAATATTAAATATTAAATATTAAATATTAAATATTAAATATTAAATATTAAATATTAAATATTAAATATTAAATATTAAATATTAAATATTAAATATTAAATATTAAATATTAAATATTAAATATTAAATATTAAATATTAAATATTAAATATTAAATATTAAATATTAAATATTAAATATTAAATATTAAATATTAAATATTAAATATTAAATATTAAATATTAAATATTAAATATTAAATATTAAATATTAAATATTAAATATTAAATATTAAATATTAAATATTAAATATTAAATATTAAATATTAAATATTAAATATTAAATATTAAATATTAAATATTAAATATTAAATATTAAATATTAAATATTAAATATTAAATATTAAATATTAAATATTAAATATTAAATATTAAATATTAAATATTAAATATTAAATATTAAATATTAAATATTAAATATTAAATATTAAATATTAAATATTAAATATTAAATATTAAATATTAAATATTAAATATTAAATATTAAATATTAAATATTAAATATTAAATATTAAATATTAAATATTAAATATTAAATATTAAATATTAAATATTAAATATTAAATATTAAATATTAAATATTAAATATTAAATATTAAATATTAAATATTAAATATTAAATATTAAATATTAAATATTAAATATTAAATATTAAATATTAAATATTAAATATTAAATATTAAATATTAAATATTAAATATTAAATATTAAATATTAAATATTAAATATTAAATATTAAATATTAAATATTAAATATTAAATATTAAATATTAAATATTAAATATTAAATATTAAATATTAAATATTAAATATTAAATATTAAATATTAAATATTAAATATTAAATATTAAATATTAAATATTAAATATTAAATATTAAATATTAAATATTAAATATTAAATATTAAATATTAAATATTAAATATTAAATATTAAATATTAAATATTAAATATTAAATATTAAATATTAAATATTAAATATTAAATATTAAATATTAAATATTAAATATTAAATATTAAATATTAAATATTAAATATTAAATATAAATTACTCAAATTTCGTATGGTATATGTATAAGGAACCAGCCTAATTCTGCTTTTAATATGCAAATTCAAACCATTTAACCAATTTTTTTCTTCAGGACTTGTTAACTAATTGTATTTTACAGTGAAAAATTAATTCTCTTCGCTAAATCTTGCAATCCAAGTTCAAGCTCAATTACTTCAAAACAAAGCCATCACCTTTTTTTAGAAATTATTTTCAATTTAAAGCAGAGTTTCTATTGTATAATTTTGCTGAAAATGTAATTTTTAGTTAACAGAAGAGTTAAAATTAAATTAATATTATATAACTAGTCAATAAGCTTTTATTTGCTTATTTACATATTATTAAAATGACCTATTTCAAAAATATTTAATTAATAATTATTCTGACAAATAACAATACGTAACATTCTTAAGTATCTAAGTTCAAATGCATGTTATCAATAAGATTCTTTCGGCTTTTTATCAGTGATGAAAAACGTAACGTGTAACGTAACGCAAAAACGGAATAACGTATTGAATATTTAAAAATAGTGTTACAAACGTTACACAATTTCAAAAATCTTACATAACGAAATCCGTAACGTTATGACCCTTTTTTATTTCCGTTATTTCGTTACGTGCTTTAAAGTAAAATTATCTAAAAGCAAAACATAAATTCAAAACAAAAAAAATAAAAATTGTCATCGATAATTTTCTGCTGTGTGAATACACCTTTATTTCTCGATAATGTATTGCTGTAACTACATAGACTACAAAACGTTCTGTTTTGGTTCAAAAATACAGTTAGAATGGTGTATTTTGCTTTAAAAATATCTTCGATTACAAATCAAATAGAACAGGTACGAATGTTATTATTTATTTTATTTCAAAAGGAATAACGAAATAAACAAAGCCTTTTAATTGTCAATTTTAAGAACTTTAAGCACACAGCTTCAGAAATAACGTTATAACATAGCGAAACGGAATTTTTGTTCTTAAAATAACGTTATAAATAACGTTTCGAATTGAAATTATTTTTTGAAACCGAATGCCGTAACGTTATAATTTTTGTATCCGTTTTTCATCACTGCTTTTTATAGATAAAATATATTAACAATAATTTCATTCAGAAAGAAAAAAGTAGAAATATCAAAATGCACACCGACTTTAATTAATTGGGTTATACAAAATGTATCGACCTCTTCATTTTTTTTTTGATTTACAAAAAGCCGAAAGAATCTTATTAAACGTTTCGATGCGTTTGAATGCAGCCCGTAAGTACATCATCACAGTATTGATTTATTTAGGATGATCAAACTCCGATTTAGCTTACCGAAATCAAACAAAACGTAAATTATAAATAAATGTCGTAATTACATAGAAAATTCAAAACTATCTCACATTTATTTAATTATTTAAAGACTTAAGTATCAAAACACGTCTGTACTTGCGTCGATTCTGCTAAAACTATTAATCGGATTATTTCCATTAATCTTTTATTAATTACTGTTTATTACTTAAAATAGCCACATCTATGATAAGCAAAACAGTGATAATTCTTATTTGCATACCAAACATTATTGTGTAATTAAATTTCCGCGGATTTTAAATTATAATAAATTATAAGTTGCAATTATTTTACGTGCATACATGTGTCTTTTGTCTGTTATATCTGTAACCTTCAAAGTAAATTAGCAGGCAACAAGAACTAAACCCAAGAAAAGTCCATCTAAACTCAAAAAAATATTTCATCAAATTGAAACGATAAAAACATGCTTTGTTTTTAATTATGTTAGCATAAGATTTATCCAAAATTTAATCAATAAATTTATTTTTGGTTCTAATAAACATTCGGAAATTGGATACAATTTTAGCTATCTTATAAAATACTGTTTGTTACTCGAAAATCCAGTCACCCATAACTATTTTGTAATGGCAGTTATTTATTTTTATGAATTGTGCAATTTCATCGGTATGTCTTTCTATTTAGTATTACAACAAATTATAGGCGATAAATCCTAAAATAAAACACAATAAAAAATCAAAAAAAATTATTAAAAATTATGACATTAGTCCAACAAATTTGTTTTGTGCATTAAAGCTGTAAGTATGTAGGTATATACGATCGAATTGAAAGTTTTTTTAATGAATTACATTTCCAACCATGAACTTGATAAATTCGTTGTAGAGTTGTAGACAACACAGATTATCACCAGTTTTCGTTTGTGTAAACGACCGTTTATTCCTATAAGCCTTCTTAAAATTGTAAAGCCATATATACAACGGTGTGTTAATTTCTTTTGAAATGCGATGGTCTAAAATCCATTCTAAATGTAACCTTCAATTCAACTATAATTAAATTAACATAGAGTAGCATATATTTATGAATTATGAAATTATCATTGTTCGTAAATCGTGGGTATAATTTCGGCGCACTTGTACATATAATTATGTGACGTAGTTTTTACCGCATAATTTTTTTTGAAAGTTTCTTATATATGTATAATAGTGGCATTATGACATCGACGATATACTAATGTGTAGCATTCAAATTATGATTTTCACCAAATAATAATTTTCTCTAATATTTTTTTTATTTATGTTACTGTTGTGTTATTTGCTCCACATAATCCTGTCACTAAATACTTCATTATGACATTTTCATGCGGTAGTTTTGTTGTGCTTACATCCAAATCTATTGTTAAGTCATTTATGTAAAATCGCCGGTTAAATAATCACTATAGGTCGGAACTTTAATTGGATGCCGGCTTTTAGCGATGACTTTACGAGTTTTGAGTTTATGTGTTTATGACGTACATAATACATTTGTATGTACGTAAGGCAAATAGGTTTGGATAATCTAGCCCTTTTTGTACTTGAAAAAAAAAATGGTTTGCCCAATGAATTAGATAAATTCTTGGACTTTGATGTTTTTTACGTGTTGCTAATAATTTTCAATTATAGTGCAAAAACAAAATTTTTAATCTAATAATTTGGATAAACAATTTTAGTTGGATAAATAAATTATTGGTGATATATTTTTAGCATTTACGCCTCCAAAAAGTAAAACTACGGATTTAAAGTAATATATGTCAAAGTTTACAGTATATTAATCGTGTAGTTATATCTTAAGGTTAACGATACCATACAGAAAATGATACGCTATAAAATTATTTTTTAATTCGTATTGTTAGGGTACAATTATTGGTATCCATGAATAACTTTTTACCTTAAAATTTTAAGCTTTTTGGAATAAAGAAGGAACGATATTAATGAAGTCATTGTTCTTAATTAAGTGAACAGAATTTAGTAAAGGTTTTAAAATTGTCTAAAAACAAATTATGTTTTGAAAATTTTCTGCTGTATAGATAATAATTTTACAATGGTTGGATTAATTTATATATAAATATGTGTAAAACCAATAAATTGTTTTGAATAAATAAAAATACGGGTATAGTAGAAATCAAGAATCTGCGACAGAAAAATTTTATTGTGCAGCAACATCCTCCGACTTCTTCAAATACGCTAACCTATCAATATTCGTTTCTCGTGGCAGTGGCAAAATGTGAATAACAGTGCGTGTTATCTTACGCTAAGTCACACCACATGATACAGTGATTGATGCGTTCGTCCATGATTTATGCTGTTGAAGTTGAAGCAAGTATTCGGATGACTAATGCGTCCAAGAGTGTTTATGTAGTTGTTGTGCTAGATTCCATGGCTTGATGAAGAATTAATTTTACTCTTGAGCATAGGGTTCAGGAATCGATGGACGGGATCTGTATGACAATATGGTGGAGCAAAGTGCCAAGTAATATTGTTGTCCTCGCATAGTTTGAAATTTCTTTTTTATGACTATGACTGTAAAACTGTTGATAAAATTGATGTAGTTCACTATTGGCACCAATGAAATTTGTTGTTATATTTGGATCATATCTGCTTGCATATGCCTCTTGTTGCGACAAAACGCTTCAAAAGCCAATACATACTCATGTTGTAAGTTCGGTCACCAATTCAAAATGCACGGCTTTAGTTGCAAACACAAATATGCATAAATATGCCTTAGTCGGCCCTTAGTAGTTAATTCCGATATTGGTGAACGGCAGTATTCTGGGGTTGAACTCGCGTCAGGTAAAGCGTTGATCAACAACCTTCTGTATAAGGCGTCGTCCACTTAAAAACAAGAACTGTTGGCAAGTAGCTACTAGAAGAGCTTGTGGGCCTGCATGTAGAAATTTGATATGTAAATGTTTGATTAATAGCAATGTATCGGATGAGCGGATGGGTGAAGGTTAGGAAGAAACGGCTTTGGAAAACGATATTTCGCCAAGGAAAGGAACCTTTAATTTTAGACATGAACGATGATTGACTTGTTTGCCTCGGTTAAGGTGCTGATATTCTTCTATAAACGATTCTCGTTGAATCATTTTCACGATGGTAGATACATCAAGATCTCTTTCTTCAATCGATAATTTAGGCATGAAGCGCCTATTCTCCTTTGGTGCCTTGCATTGTCCGAAAATCGTTTAATTTTATTGTATATGTCGGGAAATTCCGAAGTAGTGTAATCCGTAGCCAGACCAGACTTTGTCATTTTAAATTCGAAAATTTCCCTTTCTTCGCTAAACTATGGAGTTAGCTTTGGCCATGAGCTTGAAAATTCTTCACCCTTATTTTTGCACTGGACATATATTGATGCACCAAATTGTAATTCGCTAGCATCCGAAAACCCATGAACTAAAACTTCCGAATGCTTGTCATATTGAAGAAATCGAGGTATCAGTATTTTGTTGAGTTCCATAATTTGGGAATTAAAGTGCATTTCAATCGATTTTCATCTTCCACAGGTCTTGTATTGTATAAACAGCTTTCCCATCGTTATCACGAGTCCCGTATATCCCAAAGGATCAAATATGTGTGCTATGCTAGACATGATTGTTCTTTTCAAGATAGGCCTGGAAAAGTCAAATTCAGTTACCATAAATCGAAATTGATCATTATGGATAAAACATTATGTTCTCGATCGGTATTGTCGATCGGTATTGTCTTTGTTCCGGATATTTGTTGCGATTATGCCATAATGCTGTTATGCCATATGTTACCGTTGTGAGTCGAAATATACGTGGAGGGTATTTTGTAGTGTTACGCCGCACAACGTATTGTAAATGAGTATCTGTCAGCTTCCTTCATGCAAATTTGGCGGTACATTTTAATAATGTCGGCGCTTATAACGTATAGATAAGTGCAAAACCGGATCAAGATAGAAAACAGATCACGTTGAATCGCTGAACCAACCATCATTATATCATTTAAGGATTTACCCTAGTCTGTCAACTTTAAAAACATAATGAAATAGTAAACCTTTGCAATCTCAGTTTCTAGTACAGGAACCATGTGGTCCAGGCTTTCGTATTCGTTGGGAAATTTGTTGTATGCGTGCTTGAGATCTCCGTCTTTATTTAGGCATTTTTCCAAGTTCAGAAATCGACGAGTAGCCATAATTTGAGAATTCTCCAATGTAATAGGTGAGCAAGTCAACGGCAGAGAAACCACAAAGTTTCCAGAATCACCTCGTTGAGTGTTTTCCGCAAAGTTTAATTGCGTTTTGAGGTACTGCAGATTCAATGTCTCAAAATTTCTGTAATAAACCGTATAATGTTGGTTTTCCAGTTGTTATTGCCGCGTGTGAATACAACTGAACACAAGTGAAAAGCTGTGTATTTTGTAGAAGAGGTAAATTTGTCGCAAGTTCGAATTAGAAATTACTACTTAGTGTTATGCTGTATCGTTGATTCCTCTAATTGATGACGCGAACTGCTTATATACACAGCTTTAAAACCACTGCATATAGTTCTCTGACGTTAACTGTAATGATCCGATGGTTTTGAGGGCAGGATTTAACAGTAACGATTTAAAAATTTCAAAACGGGCAACATCAAAAAGAGTAGAGTTGATATGTATTAATTTGTGCTATGACACGTAAAAGGTGAACCATTTCTTGCGATATCCTGCAAATGGGATGATTTCGCTCTTAGGGAGTATCCTAAAAATATTTTCACTATCTGAATGATTATGTAACAAAAATCAAAAGGGATTCCTCAAAATTCGACCTCATATTAGGTCTGACACCTATAATAAGCCATTTTGAACCTTAATTTTTTGTTGAAAACAAAAATACAAAAAAGCCAGCATGACTCTGCAATAATTTAATTTATTTTAAATTTTAATTTAGATAATAATTTTACAATGACTGGATTAGGTTTTTAAAATATGTGTGAGTTGCTTATACAATGTAAATAAAGTAATAAAGTACATAGTTCGCAAAAGTACTTAATAAAAACCAATAAGTTGTTTTGAATAAATAAAAATACCGATATAGTAGAGATCAAGAGTTTGCGACAGGAAAATATTGTTGTGCAGCTTTAAATCGGTCTGATGGCAATATACAATTGTGGTTTAAAAAATCCAAAAATCCCCTATTTCTGTTTCATTTGTAGCAGATAGTAATAGATATGAATTAGCAGCAATACTTTTCCCAATATAACTACGACTGTACAAATTCGGTGAAGCGTGCACACATTGTATTGACGTTTGAAGAGAATAACAATTACCAGGGGTCTTTGTTAGGACAATTGAATAATTTGAGTATAGTATCAAAAGGCTCCGATTTCTTGTTTTATTATATATTTTCTATTTAGAAAGGTTCAACAATTTCTTCTCAGCCCACGCATACATTAAACTCGTTATCATTCGATGTCAAAAGGTTTTAGTGAGTGTTTGTATAAATCTAAAAATTTGACTGAAACTAAATATATTTTGATTTGTATGAAATGTACGTTTAGACCCGGCTTCCACAAGTTGAGTGGAACTCCCCATTTCAACGTTCAATATTTACGTGTTTGATTTTGGCACGTTACAACAAATCTATAAATAGAACACTGACTCGGAAATTTCTTTGTTTGTGTACTGATAACTGGTTTATTTACAATAAGTATAGCAAAACATCAAATCTTAGTTTGGATCACAAACCAAATTGAAAAACAAACCAATTAAAAGAAAAGAATTAAATTATTTAATTACTTAGATAAAGATGTATTATTTATATTAAATTTTTTTTGACGTAGGACTACCTCTTTGTTTTCATTATATATGGGGGGTAAACCAAAATTTCAATGTGATGACGTGCGTGACGGAATTGTCGTATTTATGAGATTCATTTGATTAAAGTAATATCTCTGAATAAATATAAATGTAATGTTTTAAAAACTGTAAAAATCAAAACAAATTAAATAAAAATTTGTGGATTGAAAAAAATGTAAAACAACAAATTATTATTATGTATGTATATTAATTTCATTTTAATTAAATAGTTAAAGTTATATAGATTCAAAGCTATAAAATAAAAATAAAAAGTTCAAAATTTTTTTATTTTCATTTTGTAAAATATTGCATACATTATTTGAATTTATATGCTGTATAACCTGTGTAGTTCTAGAAAAATGTATAGTCACAAAGATCAGGCCAAAATATGTCTAGGTTTGTGAGTTATGGGACTTCAAAGTTTCCAAGTGACCGGAAACTAAGTTGATTTAATACGTCATTTGAATCGTTTCTGTGAAAGCGCTGGGAGATATATAAAATGAAATTGTATGTGAGGAGGCTGTGGGATTCGGTGAAAAGAGATAATTAACGTTAATTCTGATTTTGTATTATTTGTGTTTTATTATTTTGTATTCTCGAATGGTCCACAGTGATGTCAAACACTGAGTGAAGAATCATATCGGTAAATTCTGACGTTGCTCACATAACATTGTGAAACGGCACATATTTTCAGAAAAGAAATTTTGAACATTGTGGATGCTCTCTAAGCGAAATAATTTAAATTCTTAAGGATTTTCAACAGTGTACTAGAGATGTATAACTGAATCTAATTGTTAAAGTTAGAAGATGAAAACACGTGTTAGTTCTAAGTAATCTAACAAGGAAACCTTTTGAACTGTCAAATTCAAAAAATTATAAAAATTATTCTAATCTGCAGTACTCTGTACGAAACCTGTTTTTATCGTTAACCAAGCTGTTTTAAGGTGTTAAAAGGCTACAACTTAGAATAGTTTTATAAATTTTTGAATTTGACAGTAAGGTTCGCTTGTAAGATTATTTCTGAGTCCGTGATTTGGCGGCATGAGAGTAAGTAGAAGAAATATATTGCCATGACTAAATGTAATATTGCGGAAGATTTATCCAAATTTAAGAAAATGTTTGCCCACAATAACAGAAAATGTTTGTAAAATATAAATGGTTAGTTTGGTGATCTTTATTGGACGCTTTGTGGGAAAAGTGTTGTCCGAGGAGCCGGATAGCCCCAATTTTTTTTTTTTATTTTAAAACGGCATTTCATTGTGACAACGAATTGAGAAATATATAATTTAGTATTGTATAAACAATAAATATATAAAATAATAAAAATTATGTTCAGCGAGTAATCAACGTTTAGGCTGATACAGCCTAATGCATAAGATAGCAGTATTTGATAATTAAAGTTTTTTTTTTTAATTTGTATAATTGCTAAATTTTGATTTCACAAACTGTACAAATAAAGTTTTCTCAATTATACGAAGTCCTACATTGATAAGTCGTGTCTCGGATACAAGCTCGTCGGTTTTTTTAATCTGTTTAGTATGTACCTTTAGGTACCGAAAATTCCTCTGATAAGATGTGTGCGCTATAAATTTCGTTTAAATAGCACTTTAAATATAATTCGCACCTCCAAAAAAAAAAACAACATTTCAGTTTTGTTTGGATTATTATTTAACCGATCAGATGTTATTTAACTATTATTAGAAATCCCGTTAGAAATTTATAATTAAGTTTTTGTTGTTTTATGCCCCATTTCCCAATCCACATTCAAATTATTAAATAATCAACATTGATCATAATAAAAATCAAGGTGCTTTTAATCAAATAATAAGATCTCTACAACAATTGTTGATTTTTTAGCGTCCAATTATTGTCTGGCGTTTAGATTGCATTCACACCACGCTCACTTTAATTATTTTTTTAGTTACACATAATCAACCATTAGTTTCTGGGGAGTCCATATTAGATAAGAAAAAAGAAAATATCTCAATTGATTGACACTTATTGTAGTTTGCTTTTTACTTTAAAAGAAGATAGACAAATAAAAATTGCAAAATGAAAGAAAGCAACATGTTGCAATTGAAAGTAAATTTAAAGAAGGTTTGAATTTACAAAAATATTTCGAATAACATATACAAGCTAGATCTCAAAAGTTTAAATTCGTTATGGTCCGCTTAAACTAAAGCCGCCAGCTATAGGTAATATAATTTTGGTTGAATCATGTAATTCGTAATAGAGTTTTTCGTTTTTATTGAATTAACTTTATGTAATCGAAACTCAGGTTGTCAAGTTCAAATTAAATACATAATTGAAAAATGTTTATTCAAAATACCGCTTAAAAGTACCGCGAGAGAGTTGATAAATACTGTAAGAGTAATTAAATTCGTTTTTCTTTTCGGTTTAATTTCAGTTTAACGCCAGCGGGATCGCCATTAATTTAAGGTTTAATTTTTTTATTTAATTTAGGTGGTATTGGTGTCATGTAAACTAGTTTATGGCAATGAAAGAAATGTGATAATCTAAATATTTATAACACAATTAAAGTGTTTCGTTTCTCATATTTTATAGGTGACCGCCTACAGTATCTCATTTTTTGCGAAAATTGTCAAAATTTAAATATCCTCGATTTTTCCGCACATGGTACTAATGTTATGCTAAGCGGCTTTGAAGAATTCTCTATTTTAGTATGTGCTAAATGTATTAAGAGAAAATCTCGAAAGATATAATCTCGAAAAAATAATCGATACAATATGACTTCTTCAAATTATTCTTCATGATTTATTCAGAAAAAGAAGTTACTGGTAAATCCCCTAAAAATTCAGTTATGCAACTGCTCTCGTTACTATGTGGTGATATGATTTTTAATTATAAAATGTTTATTTCTTCTTAATACAGTTACAACTAAATTGTCTATGTCGATGTAGGATTGTAGTAAGAAAGCTATTAGTCTAGTTCTTTGTTGAACTTAATTGTTTCCAAACTTACATAACAGAGATGTACGACGAATTTTACTAATCGGTTCGAATCCTTCAACCGATTCCGAAATGGTCGAAAACAAAAATATCAACTTTACCTCTTGTCTTATGACGACAATAATAAACTTAAACCTGAGCTGCGATTATGTAAGCATTACGAGTTTCAAAATTGCGATAAAACGCGATTATGTAAAACTTTACGAGTTCCCGTAATTGTGACTTGTTGTTATTGTTTTATTAGTACCACTATTAAAAATTTATTTACCACGATTAAAAATATTATTTTTAAACACAAGAAAAGGAATCTTTTTGAGCGTTTTTGTCGCAATTTCGAGAAATTCGAAATTCGCAGTGCGTATACATAAACGCACTCCTGTGGCACTATTCTGGTTTTCCCGGAGAATTGGGAATTGGGAAATGATTTATTGTGACTTGTTTTAGTGTATTTTGGTGTCATTTTTTTCAAAGCATACTGTGCCGATTGGTATTTTGTTCAAATTTTGGGAAAAAATAATTCCATTTTCATACTACTGCCTACTGTGTAATTCCCAACAAAATTTTTGGGGAAAAATAAACAACAAAATTGCTTTGAAATGGAATTATTTTTTCCCAAAATTTGAACAAAATACCAATCGCCACAGTATGCTTTGAAAAAAATGACACCAAAATACACTAAAACAAGTCACAATAAATCATTTCCCAATTCCCAATTCCCCGGGAAAACCAGAATAGTGCCACTGACCAACAATCTTGAGAAATACAAATTAATTTCTGATCAGCAGTATGGTTTTCGTGGGTTAAGTTCCAACATTGTTTTAAATAAAATTGAGAGAAATTAAGTTATAATTCTGAGTGAAATTTAAAATACAAAATTCACAGTTCAATTTCAGATTTCATTTTAAAATGATTCGAGAATTGTAAGTTTGATATTCCAAAATACATTTTAATTGCAATCAGATAAAATTGGCATAGGAAACAGGATTTCAATAACACAACAAAATTATTTAGTATCAGCACAATGCATAAAAGAATATGAATTTTACACTGTAATTAATTATAATCTTGATGGCAACTGAAATTAAAAATTGAGTTTGAATTACAATTTGATTGAGAGAAAATATGAGCGTAATTAACATTTTCTTTGTTTAAAACTTGTTTTAACAACGTGAATCTTTTAGTCCCAACCATCACGGTGTTCTTTTGAAGTAAGCATCGCTTATCAGTCCAAATTTTTAACTGTTTGGATGTGGAACCATTTTTGGACTACTTCTCCAGCACTTTGTAACCCAGAAGAGTTAGTTCATCCAACTTTATAGCCAAAAACTTGATACTTTTTTGTTAATGAGTGAATGGAATTACTCTTAAGATAAGGTCTAGTTTTGGTTTTCTTTTCAAAATTTGTCCACATAATCCACGTGACAAAGAATAACAACTAAAAATTTCAAATTTTTCAGGAGAGCAAAACAAAAAATGCTAATTTCGATTTTACTACACTATTCTCTGTGGGCGTCAAAAAAAAAGGAAGATCGGAAAATTAAGGTGACCCTCGCTTTATAAAATAAATATTAAAACGCCACTAAGTCAGGTTATGAAATCGATCATTGCGCATCTTTTTGACGCATTATCTCAAAAACTCATTGTTTTGAGTTGTGTCACTTTTCTATGTCATGACCGATATTTGTCATTTTAACCACATATTTTGCAATTGTAATTGCATATTTCAGGGACATATTTTTGATTAAAATCCTAAGCCTAGTAATCAGAAACATAAAACTCAAACTAGCTATGAGATTCTTGATTATGGGAGAATTTCAAAGGAAATAGTTTGGTCTAACCTTTGCCAATATAACAGCTTAGAATAATTAATACTTGAATTAAAAAGAATTATTTCAAGTAATAACAGAAGAATTTCTCTAGTTAATAACAAAGCACTGCAGTCGTGGATGACCAGCGAAATTGTATCCCTGATAAAAAAGAAAAATCATTTTATCAAATGGCATGACAATTTTCTAATAGTGAATATGTCAGCAGTCAGCATAGACATTATACATATAAAAATTTTAACTGCGAAAATTCAAAACTCAAAGTTTGCTTTCTTTGGCAAGAAATTTCTGAATTGCCTCAATAATTGCAAAACAATATTGAAGTGTTATCAAGAAAGTGATATTTCATCAAATAACTGAAAGCAAGCGAGCTGCAATGTACTTGAAAAATGGAAATGACTTAGTATCTGACCAGTTTGAATTTATGCATCGATAATTTTGAAACCCATTTTATTAGGGTGGTAATAATTTGAACAGCAATACAGTATCTAATTCAACAGCCACAAAGAGCTGTTTCATGTAGAAGCACAGTTTCCTTTCTTGTTACAAAAAAACTTCAATTGTTGAAGTAATAAGAAATATCGTTGATAACCTAAACTCTTAAGCAGCAACAGGGTTAGATTGTATCTCGGTTAAATTTATAAACAAATTTTCGCAATAACTCGTACCAGAATACTAACTAAATTAACTACTAAGCCATTTCTAACTACTTAAAACATTCCAATACACGCTTTCGTTGAGAATAAGTCTAATTCGGGTTCACACTAATTTTTAATTCAAAATTCAACATATGTGGGGACAATCTGACACGTGCTCTTTGACAGAAGGTTAAGGAAATAGTTTCGGCAACTTCATATTTAAAAAATTTTGCTGGTTAGCCGTTATAATTCGTTTGCTTTTTACTTGAATACAGTGTTTAAATTCATTTTTTCGTTCGCTTCTTTTATCTTTTTTTTCTCTCTTTGTGAAAAAAAATATTTTTGTTTGTTTTTTCCCCGGGAACGAAATCGAAAAAAGTAAAATATCACTCCCCATATAAAATACAAAAGATAGGAGAGGAGAGATATTTTATTTTGTTGGATTTCATTGCGGAGGAAAGAAACAAAACAAAATATTTTTTTCTCTTCTTTCGCGGAAAGAGAATAAATAAAGGAACGAAATTTGAATTTAAACACTGCTTGAATATTTGAATAGTTCGATCAATTTCCAACTTTGCTTAATCCTTTAATGCATGTGGCATCATGTTATTCTAATTTGAACTGCATATACATTTGAGCATATTTTTTCTGTTTTCTTTCGTACATCTGTGACCCTATTTTAGCTATTACCTGGAAATTGGGAATTGAAGTATTTTGACAGTATTCTACCAGTTGGGAATTATTTTTTCCAAAGGTGTATTCTGGCGATTGGGAATTTTTGAATGTAGCAAAAAATAATAGGACATGCTTATAGTAACAATCTTCGCCGCTGTTTGTAAATGCAGCACCCTCGGTACAGGTTAGAACGTCAAATGTCATTAGTGTTTTGTATCGAAACTGTATGATGTATTAAATAACACAAAACAATTTTTATATTTTAAAATGTTTATAAGCTATTTATCGACGCGTTCGAACTTCATAGTCATAAAATTAAACATCAAACTTTATTGTAACCTTTATCCCCAATTACGATGGCAATGACATCTAATGAGCGGAAACAAAAATAAACTCTTTTTGCATGCCCCATTCCATTTTAATATTTTATGTAAGTTTTGACGTTTATTTTTCCCTAAATTTTTTTTGGGGAATTAAAAGAAACTGGGGCCTTACTATTGATTTCGATCGCCGTCGTTTTATGGTCGTTTTACTATATTAGTACTATTGTTTTCGACCGTGTAAAGGCGATCGTTATTTATCGACTGTGGTCGAAAATTTAAGATACATATTTCACCACTCTTTATTCTCGACTGTCATCGATTTCAATTTTAATTTAACGATCGATTTTAATTTAGAGATGAATAAAATTTATCGGCAAACGAAGAAAGGAACAAATTAAAAAAAAATGTATTTCTTGAAATTAATGAAATTCAAGTACCAGAAAGAACGAGACATGAGGCAAAGTTCCGAATATTTGAATTAATTTTTTAATTCAATTATTTTGTGTGAAAATGAATTACTAGTACCTAAGAATTTTATTATTATTTTGATTCGTTATATAATTTAGAATTAAAAAAAAGGCTGAAATAAAAATAAATAATTTGAGGTTTTTGTTTGTGGTATATGTATGTTTATTAGTCCAATAACCGAGAAATGATTAAAAAATGTTTGACGCTTTGGTGGTTTTGACACAAGAATAGTACTAAAATATTATATTTTATGCTGGTAATACTTGATATATATAGTACTAAATTTTTGTTGTTGATCGAAATGAATAGTATGAAAATTTCCGACGGTCGTTCAAAGAGAGACGATAACAAAGGAAGGCGATATATGTAGCAGCTGTCGAAATCAATAGTAAGGCCCCTGGTTGTTTTGTGTGTTTTCAATATTTTATTTACAACGTAAAGTATCGGTAAAGTTTTTATATTATACATATGTGACTCATTCCACGTTATTTCACTAAATTTTTTAAAGTTTCCAACCTTGACCTCTCCGATTTCAATTTTTTTGTTGTAATCTTGTTCCTTATTTAAAATAAGAAGTTAAGGTTGGGCTCCATTTGAAATACCATAGAATGACTGATGTATAAAATAAATTTTTTAATAATGGCGGCTGTAAAATTAAAATAGTTTTTTCCCCATTTTAAATCATTTCCAATTACGCCAGAATACAATTTTGGGAATTGGGAATAAAAAATTAGGAATTATTGAATTTTGTAAATATAGCAATATTTTTCCCAATTCTCGAATTTCCTCAAAAACAAAAAATTATGCATTAAAGGGTTAATATTACTTAGCATACTAACTTAAGCAAACGTGACTATTCTTATTTCTTATCTAATGGCTATATTTAACTTCTTAAACCATTTTAATGTAAATTATACCTTATCCTGGTATTCTAACCAATAAAGAATTTTTAACAAACTTAATTTTCCAATTTAAACCAATACGTTCAACGAAACTTAATGCTCATTATGAGTTACATTATTAAATCAATTTTTTTTTTTAAATCTTTGTTCAGTGTATTATTCAATGCTCCAGCTCCGATTCAGACTCCAACACCAAAACTATTTTAAAGTATTTGATATAAAAAAATTGGTGATAATTCATTTTAAGATAAATAGTTCAAGCATACGTAACTGTAAAACACAATTTAAACTGATACCAAATATCCTTGCGCTCAGACGACCAATGCTAATCAGGTTTGAGGTGTTCTCTATTTTTCGACTTACAACACTTTTTAGGTAGATAATTTTTATTAGAGCAGATGAGTACGATCATAATTTTCTAATCTTGCTGAAAATTGCAAAGAAATTTAACAGATTTTCTACCAAATGAAGAATCGTCTCTCTGTTAACTCGCATCGGAATGCTTTAGGTTGTTTTGTCTAGTTGTGAATGCTAACGAATACTGGTAAAGAATTGCGTTAAATTATCAATAGGTGGCGTGGGTGATATTCGACGCACAAGCAATAAACAGGCCTTTTCTAAACCTTCAAATCAAATTTCTAACACTATTGTTTCACTTTGTAATATCAAAATTACAAAAAAAATCTTCAAATCTATAAGCACCCCGTTATTCTTAGAAAAATTTATTAACATTGATTTAATTTCATACAAAAAATCCCAATTATTCTCGGCGGACGGATTTCCGCTTGGCATAATACAAAAATAATGACATATGACATAATATAAAATTGGGGTTTTTTGGATGAGGTTAAATCAATTTTAATAAAATTTTCTAAGAATAAGGGAGCGTTTACATATAGAGCTCATCTATTTTTTAATAATTTTGATGTTGCAAATGAAAGAAATTTAACAAAAATAGATTTAATCAAATTGAATGTCGGTGTACCGTTTGTGCTTGGAGCAATGCCTTTATTGCTAAACATAGCTTTAAACTTAAAAAAAAAATGTGATCAAAATTCTCTCTTCGTTGTGTACTATCCGATGCAAAACTATTTAAAATAGGAAAAATTTGAGTTTCCATTTTTTGTTTATTGGTTATAAAATTAACAAAAATTAATTAGTAAGTAAGTATTTTTATTTATTTTAGCTTTAAATAACGTTTTATGTTACATAAATTTAATATAAATATGTACAAATATTATAACATGTAGAAATAACGGTGACACGTATTTTCAATTCAAAAGTATTCAATGATCCATAAAATTGTTCAATATGGTCTCTTGAAATCTTATCCCAAACTATTTGATCACAAATATTTATGACTTTTTAGTTTTTACACTTTCTGCTCTTCGGTGACCATGATAGCGGTGATGGTGGTAATTCTGTCTCGTCCGTGGCGACCATAATGATGATGCCGACGACAATGATGACTTTGATGACAATAATGATGGTGATGTTATTGGCGGTTTTTACGATGGTGTCCTTTCTGTTTTCTAGCCATTGTTTTTTTGCCGTACAGTGATCATAAGCCGTGGAATGACGATGAATGGTGGCGAAATCACATTGCTGTTGTTGATAATGACATTTTTGTTTGTGTATGACTCCAGTTTCGTTTATGTTTGAGATGCTTGCCGATTGTTTTTTGTGGTTTGTCCCATTTCGTTGTATCCGCTTGTCCCATTCCGTTGTAATGTTTCAAGAATTTTAATATTTCGATAATTCAGAAGAATATATTAAATTCAAATTTGGTCTTAAATACCTAAGTAAAAACCAAAATTAAAAACGCAACAAATTTGGATCGGGTTGCGGTCGAATTAGGGAAACGTTGCAACAATTAAATTTTGACAGATCCAGAATAGTGAGCTCAAAAACGTTTAGTTTTAACCTTAGATAGTCATTTTGTTATCAGTTCTGTTTCACTCATTTGTCTAGTTAAAATATTTAGTTTCGGAGTTTTTACAGTTCCATCCGATTTTTAATAGTTCCTTATGTCGAATCATTTTATGTTTTTCAAAAGGTTTAATAATCTCCTGGAATTATAGAAGTTTTGCGTTTATACATTTTTTAATCATTCAAATTGGATGAAGCTGAAGGAATATTTTGGGTTGGTGGTAGGACATTTTTGAAAGTGCGGAACACGGATATGGATTACTATTGATAAGCTGCGCGAAACACGTGAGATCCTTCAGTATGAAAGAGTTTAAGAATCAAATAAAACGTTCACCTCAGCATAATTTCGCATAACCTAAAATAAAAGAAATAAAAATTATTTGGGTTAATTATTCTTACTTGAGAGATGTTGTTATCGATTCCCAAATAATTTACAGTCATGGCTGTCTCCATTTAAATATTTTTCTCTCGACAAGAAAAGAATGAATTGATGACATGTACCTACTGTTACATGCAAAATTTGTATTTTATTATTCACCTAAAAAGCATGAAAATTATAAATCTTTCCTCTCGTAATAAAATTTCAATATGCATGTTCAGCACATGTATTTTACAAAATGTACTTTAATTTAAAACCCGTGCAAATCGAATTACACCATGAACCCAATTAATTGCATGCTTTAACGCTTCTACGTAAGTAAATGAAAAAAATAACTCGATTAACAGCGTTAGCTGAATAGACGTATATAAGAATAACAGAAGTTTGATACTTCAGTATAAGTATATGTAAATATGACGTATTTTTGAATTTTCTTAAACGTCATTATCATATTTATATACGATCGTTTCACTTGACTTTTGCAAAACCTAAATTGACAGCATCGATGTGGAACGATTGAAGTAAAAATTGTTAAACAAATATTGTAAAGATGATGATGCACTTGATGACATATGCAGCATAGTTGTGTCAAAAATATTAAAATATTCAAAGTTCAATTACTGTCAATTTTTATTATTATTATTATTATTATTACTATCTTTATTTCAATAAAATAAATACAAAATTAAAATCTAGTTGAAACAACATTATAAAATATGAAATAAAGTACAGCTCCTATAGACATTATGTCTGTAGTGGAGCAATTTAAAACAAATTTTAATTAAAATTTATATAATATTCTTTGTTTACATAATTAACAATAATCTTCAACAAAATACAAGCTCAGTTATTAAAATAGATATATTTAACTACACGACGGCACATTAGAACATAATGTATGATAATTTAACATTTATACTAAAAATATTGCTCGATATCATCGATGTCAAGTAACCAAGTCCGAATTTCCCTGTTAAATTTATGTTTCTGCGCAGATGGAAGCATTTTGACATTTTTAGGTAAAAGATGGAACCAATAAGGTGCCATATATAAATAAAATCTTCTAAACCTTTCACTATTACAACGAAGACCGACAAAATTGTTTGGATTTCTCATATTATACACGTGGTATATTCGACTATGATAACTATTGCTACGAACAAAAAACATTTTCAATACTTTAAAAACATACAAATACCTTAGAGGCAACAAGTTTAACTCGCGAAAAAGCGGAATAGTGGGTGTATTCCTTGGACAAGCATAAATTAATTTGATAATTCTTTTTTGCGCTACAAAAAGATCTGCAATATTAGCAAAGTAAATTCCACCCCAACTAGTTATACCATACATTAAGATAGATTCAACAAGAGCATGATATAACCTTCTTAAAATAAAAGAAGGGCACAAAGGTCGAAGATTATAAAATTTATGCACTGCAGTAATAACAATTTTCCTGATATTAGTTAGGTGGGAGGTCCAATTTAGCTGTGAGTCAATTGTTACACCTAAGTATTTAAACTCATTTATGCAGGGCAAATCAAAACATTGCCCAAAACATGGATTCTTATCACACGGGTATACGTGATACTTGAAAAAGTTTTGATCAACTGTTATGTCGGGCCGTCTAAAATGCATAATTCTAGATTTTTCACTAGCAACAAGCCGATGATAAAAAAACCATTTACTTAGAGTGCATAAATCAATATAGATAAACCGTTGAATATCAACGTAATCATTAGACGCATATGTCAAAGCCAAATCATCTGCAAACGCTGTAGCACACCCTCTAAGATTAATTTCAAAGATAGAATTGAAATAAATTAAAAACAATAAGGGCCCCAAAACTGAGCCCTGAGGAACACCACATTTTAGAAGACCTGGAGGACTATTCACATTATTAATTTTTACAATTTGACTACGCTTACGAAGGTAACTTATAAACCAATCTAATATTTTGCCTCTAACACCAATACTTGACAATTTCATTATGAGTATGTCATGGTTAACAGTATCAAATGCTTTTGAAATGTCCAAAAATACTGCTGAGCATTTCTGAGAGTTGTTAATTGCTAAATAAATATTGCTCAGAAAATTTAAAAGAGCTTCTTCCGTAGATTTTCCTTCTATGAATCCAAATTGGTGATCACTAAAAAATTTTATTTTACCAAGGTAAGAGACTAATCGTCGTTTAATTAATTTCTCAAATAATTTGGAAAAAGTACTCAATAGTGAGATCGGTCGGTAATTGTTTAATTGCAGAGCATCACCCTTTTTAAAAACTGGAATAACAACAGCTATTTTTAAGGCGTCTGGAAAAATTCCGCTCTTTAGACTTAAATTAAATAAAAATTTTAATACATCAACCAAATACCAGGCACAATTTTTAACAATGATATTATCTACTCCATCAAATCCTTTAGAATGTTTGTTTTTTAACTTCTGAATTTCAGAAATAATCTCCAAAGAATTAATTTCATCGAAATAACAAGAAGTACAGTAACTATCTCGGTTTCCAAAAATAAATTGTTTCTGCTCTCCACTGTTAGTACTATTAGGAAAAATATTGGAAGTTATATCGGATGAAACATTTATAAAAAATTTATTAAATTCATTACATATATTCTGATCATCAGTAAGAAGAACATTTGATTGATATTCATAAATTTGTGTTATTTGGTTTTTGTTTTGGGACGTATTTCTACCCAAGATATCATCAATTTCCTTCCACATAAGCTTAGGATTATTCCCTATTAAACCAAATTTATCTTTGTAATATACTCTTTTGACCCGTTTAACAGTCATATTTACATGCTTAGAGAGTTTTCTTACATAATTTTCTAACCGAGTGTTATTTGGATACCTTCTTAATTTTTTAGAAAATTTTTTAAGTTTATTAATTTTACACAAAAGATAATAATTCATCCAGGGCTTTAACTTCTTGCTACTGCGATAAGTAATTGTTTCTTTTGAAAGTTCAATATGGGAAATTAATTTATTTAAGAAAATATCGAATGCTGTATTACAATTTTTTTCATGGTAAACAAGATCCCAGTTTTCAACTAGAAGACGATCTCTAAGTTTGTCATAATTAACTTTTGAACTCTTTCCACTATAACATATCACAGGTCTATTCGATTCTGCCCAAATATTGAGGGTAATTAAATTATGATCGGAAAAATGTATTGGTAAATTATCAATACTAAAAGTATATGTACTACTGGATTTAACAAAAACATGGTCTAAACATGATAGATTCCTAGTTGGATTGTTAGATACACTGAGGAATCCATATGATGCAAGCATTGCTTGGTAGTTAAAACAGCTTACGTTATTCAATAGATTTATATTAATATCACCTAAGATCACTATGTTATTATTGTTAATTGTTCCCAGCAAATTATCTAAATTATTGCAAAAATCATTAAGATCACTATTACAAAAACGGTAAAAACACAGAAAAATCCAAACATTTTTACCTAGTTGAATGTCCAATCTAAGAACATCAGCTGAAATCCAATTACAAGTACAGCATGATATAACTGTTAGATTTTTATGTATAAAGACACCAACTCCACCGGCGCGGTAATTATCGTTACAGCAAGCTTTAAAGCTGTAATTAGGCAAATTGAATTCTGTTGTTTCGTTCGAATAAATCCAAATTTCAGAAACAAAAATTCAATCAGGTAGAGTATTCAGACTGGCTACAAACGTACTAAACATATCAAAATTTGCTCTTAAACTTCGAATATTTTGGTGCAGTATACTATATTTACTACTCATAAAAGATGCAAATCAAAAATAACTTACAAACAATGATAATAATAAATTGAGCAAAAATATAATATAGAGCAATAATCATAGAATATCGCGTTGAATTTAAAATTCGCTTAATGATAAGAAAAAATATGTTTACGTAAAAATTAAAAATATTAGAAAAAACAAAAAACGAGTAAAACGACCAAAAATAACTTATATCGTGCTTTACATTCATAGCATTAATATTCAATAGTGCCAACGTAAAAGAAATTAAACACAAAAAAATTTGAATAATTAAATCTGTTAAGGAAATGTAAATAGACAAAACAATTGATAGTGGCGATGAAATCGACATAAAATAAAATAAAAACACAAGAAAAAATAAAAACTGAGCTAGTACAGGTAAATAAATCACAATACTTAACAATCTATAAATTTCCAGGTTCCCAGATAGTTCAATCAGATGTATTGCCTTCAATTTTCTTGTGAATGTTTTTAATCCGAAAAATATCGTTGACCGAAGCAATTCGATGAACATCAGACCCTGCAGATTTCCGTAAATATATTTGTCCAGCTTTGCACCATAAATAATTATACTTATATAATGTTTTTATATTTTTAGCCTCACGGTATAAATTTGACTGGAACGCTGTTAAGTGATGCATAATGTAGATACGCTGGACTGGATGGTTTACTGGTAGAAATACATCCAAATCTTGAGTAGACAGTGATTTGTGTTTTCGCATTTGCATTAAAATATTGTTTTTAAGTTCAGTTGAGTTTAGTTTCACAATAAAGAAATCTCTTAACAATGGCTTGAAGTGGTTTCTATTTGCAGCAGCGTTGACAGTAATTTTTTTATCGATCTTCTCAACTGAGACTATTTGATCACCATTTATGTTCACCCCTATTTTTTTGATAACACAAGTTATTAAACTACGAATGTCTTCATGGTTAGATGGTAAGCCACTGATAATAATGTTGGATACATTTTGCTGTTGATTTGGTTTATCGATTTCAGCTTCCAAATGACGTAATTTGTTGTCTTGCACAAGCAATTTTTCCTCTAAAACACAAACTTTCGACTTGATTTCCTCATATTCAAATTTTAACGATGTAACAATGGTTTTTAAATCTTCAAGTGCTGATAGCTTACTTTCCATGCGTTTAAGCTGGGTCATAACATCGGATAAACTAACGTTCATATTTGCCGAGTCCGACGCAACCTGATCATCATCCATAATTGATTGGTTTGACGTTGCACGACAGTCTTCACATAACCAATTCACAGATCGATTTTTGATGCCTTGTAGAAGATCATCAGATATGCGAGCGCATTTGATATGGAATGGTTTCATACAAGGTCCACCACATTTGACACCAGGAAATCTTCCCTTTGTAATATTGGAAGAGCAAGTGTTACAGGTTTCAGACATAGTACAAATACAGTTTAAAAATTATCTGTGGTAAGTGTACACAGCAATCAAAATAAACCAAAAATGATTTCCGAAATTGAATTTAACAATAAACAGTTTGTACACTATAACGGATTTGAAAGAAACAAATTGTATATACCAATAACGTTTACACAAAATGAATGAAATCATAAACAGTTGCACTAAAACGGATTTTATTGTAACACAAGAAATATTTCCAATATTTAAATAATTGATTAATTAATTGAATTAATTGAATTATTACGATAATTTTATTAATTTAGAGTTCTAATATTTATATGGTTATTATGATTAAAAATGTATTAAATTGGAACTATTATATTTTGATTTATATATTTTTCACTGCACAATTATTTTTTTTTTTTTTTTTTTTAGGTGTTGCTCGTTTAAAAGTTGAGTTTCGATTTTAGAATGTAGGTTTAAGAACAATACAAGATTGTTTGACTTTTTACATATTTTTTTACGGGTTTTCCATTTTATGGAATAAATATTATTGTTAGCACTATGCACTCCAAAATAGCAGAATTATTAAAAATATATTTGTTTATTAAAGCTTTCGCCGTTGAATTCAAAAACTCTCTTTAACTATAAATATTTAAGTAACATCAAAACAAAATAATTAATTTTAGCAGCAAATACTTTGTCACAAAAATTAGGTTAAGCCGTGACCGAAATGTTGGCCTTGTAATTATAAACAAAACCATCTAAATGTACAGGGTCTGAAGGTTAAAAATTATTTATTAAAAACGGTGAAAGCACAATTTTTCCAAACAATTTATTTCAGCATTACGAATTTCCCAAGCTTTAGTGGTTAATAATTAATTAACATTTTGTTCCCAAGTGGATTTAAGCCGCATAAGAAGTTGCTTAATACTAAATATTTAATAATCTCGGAAAATAATAAAATCTCAAAATATTTCTATAACCTTGAAAACCACGAACATCCCATAAAATACAGGACAACTCGATGATATTTAATTCTGTAACGTCACGCAACTATACAGCGTTTTGCAAATTTAATATAATATTGAGTACCTCGAATAGACTCAAAAAATCTCAATATCACAAAAGATTTTGGATATTCCCGAAAATCGTGAATACACTTAGAATCGTAGAATAATCTTCAATAATCTCTAAATCCAAAAATAATTTAAATACCTCAAATTATTAAATAATGTTGATAATTTTGAATAAAATCGACATTTGGTTGCACACCACGCAACTGAAGGTGTATAGGTAATTCTTATTAAGACATTTCCAATATATAAATTTAAACTTTACCTATAATGTTTAAAATTATCAAACCCGGAATAATCTGTGATGGTCGATTTTAGGAAAAATATACCTATCACATACGTAACGTTTTGTTTGTTCGGTTTTCTACCACTCTCTTCCTCTTGTACACACCAGAACCTCCGCCCCCCCCCCCCCCGCGCCTGTTAGCTAGCAGACCTAAAGCAACATACATTTAGAAACGTTTTCAAACTTTGTTGATCACATAAAATAAATTGTGCAATTAACAAAACAGGATATTAGAGATATTATCTAGTATACCACTTATTGTGTGATTCTTGGGAAATACCGACATAACAACAATGAACTTGTCTTCAAATTGCATAAATTTGTGATAGAAACGATATTTTGAATTTGTTTTGTTACAATTTTTAATCTTTTGCAGCCTTGATTGGGCACGATCTATTTTGACATTTAGGTTTTTGGAAATCACCTTTTAAAATGGACCATTTAGAATTTTTTCTTGTTAAAATGAGTATAAAATATTTTATTAATTATTTTATTTGTTCAAAACATGGATCATCATGTGTCGGTGGAAGCAATGAATTAAAAGCTCGCTCCACAACAGAAAAGCATAATATTTGTAATTTTTTTTTTTGCAAATATTAGTCAAGTTACATTGCTTTCTATATACTTGCTCAAAAATATTTACAATTCTGAGAGCCATTTCAGCGAACTTCGCAGTAGGCGCTTTTTGTCGTATACAAACGTTTCGGACAGTGATGTTACTGCGTCATTTTCTTTTAACAGATTTGTTCTGCATGTACTGAGGAACGTTAGGCTATAGGATGAGAAACTGTCTTGAAATGAAACTTTAAAAAAAAACCAATGTGATTCGCAACGAGAAAAATTGCAAGAAGCGGCTACTGAGGAGTATGCCAAATTGACTCTCTACTAATGATACTTTGGTCATTAAATACAAACCACATAAATCAAAAAATTATATTTGCCCAATTTAATTTTTTTGTATACATAACCAATTCCAGGCATTGAATAGAAATAGAACAAGAATGTTACTCAACATGAAATTTTGTATCTATAAGTGATTAATCCAATTCTATAAGTAGTTCCTAATATAAAATCGAATTATTCAAGAAATTAAGAAAGAACCAAATTCAAGAAATGTCTCGGAACACACTATGTCTCCAGCTCCAAATGGAATTAGATAGCACATTTATAGATGGATTTTAATGTTTTATAAAATTGAATATCTGAAATTTGAAATGTGAAGTCGATTCTCTAAATAGCCCTTTAAATAAAATTGATTATTTACATCTCTGGAGAATTCCTTCGTCCATTTCACCCGGGGTTGGATTGCTTAATTAAACCATTGCTCAAATTCAAGAAACAGTGCACTGCCAATGGTATTTTGGTCGATGTAAATCAAAAATTGTATTCCCCAAATTTATTTTTAAATACTTAGCTAATTCAGGATGTCTTCTCAGTCACCAGCATGGAATAAGCACATTTGCTGGTGGATTTTAGTGACATTTTATGTCTTATGTTTTTTTTTCGAATAGCTATCGTTTATAAAAAACTTTTACATCAATACATCTTTTATTTTCTATCAATTTGAGAGAGGTTGGTCAACAAAAACCTTCGTATAACCGAACACCCTAAAAGGAGTAACGTCCAAATCAATAGAGTTCTTTCCTTTGGATTGCTTGGCTGAACGTCTAATGTAAAAATTAAGTTGATATATCCATCCACGGCTGCTGCCACAAAACCAACAGAAATTAACTGCCCGTTATATCAACTCAATAAGATATTATGCATCAATGCTACTACCATCCAATAAATTACAATATATCAGAAATCGACATATCATATCAAAATTCGAAGTATTATGACATGTGCATGCCAGAATTAGAATCTTTAGTATCAAAATTCGATATCTCGTGTCAGAATTCCATACTTCATGTCACAATTAGATATACAATATCAGTATTTGCATTTACGATATCAGAATTCTATATCTTATGTCAGAATTCGATATATCATGCTAGAATTCGCCATGTTACATATTCGAGATATTATGCCAGAATCCCAGTCATAACAGAGTTTGAATTTTTGATGCCAGAACCGAATTATTATGTAAGAATCCGACAAATGATGTAAGAGTTAGATTTGCAATACCAGAATTTGTATTTATGCTGTCAGAACTCGATATTATGTCTGAATTTCATATGTCATGTCCGAATTTGAGTTTTGATGTTAGAATTCGGTTCATCATGTCAGAATTCGATGTATATTAAATTTCAGATTTTAAGTTGTGATGTCAGAAATATTATGTTAAAATTCAATATGTCACGTCAAAATTTGAATTTTTAATACCAAAAATAGATACTTCATATCAGGATTCGAAAAATCATAAGCGAATTCGATATGTCTTATCAAAATTTAAATCTTTGATGTAAAAATTCGATATCTTATATCAGAATTTGAATTTTCGAAGCCAGAATTCGAGCTATCATGAAAAATTCTTTACTTTATATCAGAATTAGATAGGCAATATCAGAATTTGTGTTTATGATGTCAGATTTCTGTATAATATGCCAGAATTCGATAAATTGTACCATTCGTTACTTCATGTCAGAATTCGATATCAGATATTATGATCAAATAGATATCAAGCCATAATTCAATATGCCGTGTTAGAGTTTGAATATATGATGTCAGAATTGATATAGGTATCCCGTTTGAATTTGATACATCATGTCAGAATTTACATTTTTGTTGTCAAAATTTACGTATTAAGTCAAGTCGGAATTTGAATTTATAATGTCAGAGTTCGATATATCATGCCGAAACGTGGTAAATTATATCAGAATTCGATATGTAATGTTCTGATGTAGTAGTATGTAGTTCGGTATATCATGTGAGAATTTGACATACCAAGTGAAAACTCAATAAATAATTTTAGAATTCGATATGTCATATCAGAATTCGCATTTATGTATGTTATTTCAGAATTCGATAATCAAGCCAGGATTCGATTTGTCCTGTCAAAATTGGAGTGAGTATCTAAGGTATTATGTCAAAATTAGATAAATGATGACAGAATTCGATATGTCAAGCCAGAATTTGAGTTATTTATATCCAAATTCAATACATCAGAATTCGATAATTCTTCAGTTTCACAATCACCTTCTTGAAACCACAAAACCGAAAACTTTTACCGAAAACCAAAAAATCTACAGTGTACTTGAAATACTACAATATTTATTTTTTTAAATTTTCAAAAAAGTTCAATTTTATTTACAAAAATATATGAACGTTTTCGATCATTTGGTGATCATCCTCGGACATTTCATTTGCAACTAAGCCAAAAGCCCTAAAATCACCCGTACATAATTGCTATTTGTTTTATATGTATGTAAATGTACAACGTCAAAAAGAAAAAAAAAATTTAAATTTGTTGAATAAAAAACCAGATGAATAGGTATCTACTGAATTTTACAAAAAAGTTGAATGACCAAGCAAAAATCTAAACATAGTGTAAAAAAAATATTAAATTAATTATTAAATTTAACACAAAAATTTACAAACTCATTTAAGAGATAGAATTTGCCAAATTGAATAGATTTGGGCAGATTGGACTATCTTCCAAATTCATAAGTGAAGTTTTATTTTTATCCATCTCCAAAGATTCATACGCATCCCATTTCCATTTTTCTTGAACTACTTTAATTATTTTGGAATTGGCAAAATCATTGGGTTTTCGGTTTTGTGGTTTCAAGAAGGTGATTGTGAAACTGAAGAATTATCGAATTTAATATGGAAACCACTGCAGCTCTGAACTACACGAATTTTCAATACATCAGGATTCCTTATGCCATTCCAGAATTTGAAAGGTTGTCACAATTTGATAAATCTATCATGAAGCCTTCAGAATTCCGTAAATCATCTCAAAATTCCATATGTCATATCAGAATTCGCATTGATGTATGTTATTTCAGAATTCGATATATCAAGCCAGAATTCGATTTGTCCTGTCAAAATTAGAGGTAATGTTGCCTAAATTCGATATGTTTGAAATCGCAGAATATGAATTTATAATGTCATAATATTATATCTTGTACCGTAGGCAGACACAAACCGAATAATCGCGAATTCTAGTTTATGAAAGGATTTTTGCCTGCATATTATTAATGCCTGTTATGTCATTCCAGAACTTGAAAGGAGGTTATCACAATTTGATAAATCTGTCATGAAGGCTTCAGAATTCCGTAAATCATCTCAAAATTCGATATGTTATCTCAGAACTCGATAGGTCGATATCAGAATTCGATAGAATTCGATATCACAAGTCAAATTTTCTATGTCACGTCAATATTTTAACTTTTTCCGTATTGGACATATTCGGTCAAAATTCGACATGTTTTGTCAGAATTCGAAAGGTCTTATCAGAATTTGGTATATCATCAAGACATTTAAGAACTCTAATCTCTCATGACTTCAGAATTCGATACATCATCTCAAAATTCGAGATGTCATAACAGAATTGGATATATCATGTCATATTCTGACATAACATCTCGAATTTTGGGATGATATTTCGAATTCTGAAATCTTGAGATGATATATTAATGAATTCCATATCTCATATCAAAATTCGATAAATTTCGTCAGCGTTTGACTTTATGATGTCAGATTTCAATAATTCATGTAACAGCTTGAGTATGGATGTCAAACTTGGAAATATCATGCCGGTATTCGATAAACATGTTAGAATTCGATAAGTCGTCGCCCAAATTAATTTCAGAAATCAGAATTTCAGTTATTAAAAATTCAATAAATCGTGCCTGTATTCGATATGTATCCCAGAATTTGTATGTTTGTGATAGAATATGTTCGATAAGTCATTAGATAAATCATATCCGAATGTGAACTTATGATGTCAGAATCTCATATCAGAATTCGATATATCATTTTCTTAGAATTTCATAAAAAAAAATATTTCGCAGGGTGCATATTACAACAAAAATTTAAGTTTTGTTTACATTTCTTAATAATGTTGACATACAATACCAACTTTGTACTCATTCGGATATAATTAAGCATGATGCTAAGTATTTTAAGACGAGTAGCTATATAAAAAATAAAAATAAAAATGTTTTATGTATTTCGTACGAAGTTTTCACAATTATTCAATAAAAATAATTAAATGTAAAAAACTTTGTAAATTACAAGTGTAATTTACTCGCTCAACCGTGTTTAAAACACAAATCTCTAATTTTCTTGAAAAAATTGAATTTCACCGAAAAAAACCTACATAGCTATCAAAACCTTCAATTTTGGGATTAAATAACTTTTCTGAAATTTGAAAATTGGGAACTAATTTTATCAGAACTCCAATTTAAATATGGATAAATTATTCGATGAAGTGATGTTTATGGAAAAAAGTATTCAGTTATTAGCCACCATATAGAGCTTTCAAATGTTTCGACTACAATAATTGTTGTGAAACCAAGTTTAGTTTACGTTGAATTTGAAATATAAATTATTATTTAAAAACAGTTTTTATAGTTCTATAAAACCAATAAAAACTGTTTTAAAACAATAAAAACTTGAACCCTTCGTAGTGAAAAATGATGTAGTTCATTTTTTTTTTATTTTCTTTAATTCAACAGTTTTTTCGTCTCAAAAAACGAAACATTAGTTTATTAGCATCTTTTTAAATGTTCTTTCTTTGGAAAATTAAAAATTAAGAACCCTAATTACAAATTAATTTTAGTAAGATCACATCGAACTACTGTTCATATGATTATTTACAGGTTTCCCTGTCCATAGAAAATCCTATTACAGGTAAAGTATGTATTAAAAAATTTCTTGTTTAGAGTGAATTTCGAAATCACCAATTAAAACAAATTCCATTTGAACTGAAGACATATCTATAAATATTTCTCACACCTACCTAAAACGATTATGAAAGCATACCGAAATGCAAAAATTAACAATAAACTATTGGCTGCCATAATCGCATATACGCTTCCGAATGAGTTAAAAATAGAAAACCACACACAAATCAAACACCGTTCCAATTACCTATAAAAAAATAAAAAAAAACGACAACAAAAGAAAATGAAAATTCACCAGTAACACAATGATACATATTCATCCCTCCACAAAACTCACTTTTGATTTTGTTTCGATTTTTTTTTTTTTTTTTTTTTTTGTTTGACTAAGCTGAGCGAGAAAATCTAATCAAAACAGAAATCGTTAAAAAAAGCTCTCCACAAAAACTTACAAGTTATTTAAGATAAACAATTCTCATTTTCTTTTTCGCATATATGTTTTGTGTGTGTTTGTATGTGTACACCGCAGAGAGATAGTTTTATGCTTGTATTTAATTTTAATGGATTTATCTTGAATATTTTATTAAAAACAAACAAAAATAAAATAAAAAAATTGTCCAAGACAAGATATACAAATAAAACTTAAATATTGTAATTTTCTTACGTAATTACGTTAATCGCCGTTATGGTTGTTGTTGTAAAAAAAAAAAAAAAAATATTTTTTTCTCTTTTCACTTACAACTTACCTCAGATTTCGCGCGCGGTGGAGTTTGTGAAGAAAACTTAATTTTATTTTTTCTACTCTACAGTTTTTAAATTTTTAAATCGCAAATCGACAACAGTTCACTTTGAATTTATGTCCTGTACAGACCGCTTTAAATATCACTCATGTGTATACCCAAAAAAAAAAAAAATTAGTTAGTTGATCTTAGAATTTGGTGTATTTTTTGTGTGCGCGCACGCGTGCAGAGTTTTATTATACGCGCCCGATAATTTTCGAGTTTAGTGATTTTAATTGTTAAAAAAAAAATCGTTTACTCATTCAAAAGTGGATCTCTATGGGGAATATAAACTTTGTGGAATAAGTGATTTTGTGATTTTATTTTCACGTAAAATTTAAAAGTGAAGTGGAAACCAATTTGGCAAAATCTGTCTTTTACAAGTGATCCATGTCTATCTATACGGTTAGGCTGTAACTAGTGAATATAATTACTAATATACGGCCGGTATAGCTACAACAACAACAACAAAAATGATTATTTAAAAGCTAAAAATTTCAAGTTAACTGGAAAATTTAAGAAAATATTTTTTTTGTTTTGTTTTACTCTCACCACCTGGAAAATTGTATTCAAAAAAAAATATATTTAATTTGAACGCAAAACAAAAAGTAAGTAAAAGTTGTATTTTAAACATGCGTATGTACAAAATTTTTCGACAATGTAATTTTATCTTTAAGAAAAATTTACCTAATTGAAAACCGCTCGTTACTCCTATAAATGCAGTTTCATTATATTAATTTTATTGTATCGATATATGTTACATAATTTTATTTTGTTTTTGTAAAGATGGAATTGAAATCTTAAATAATATTTTGGATATCGCAGAGGTCCGATCTTTTCGATTTTATTGGAAATTGTATTTTGTTTTTGTATTTTTTAATGTTTCTACTTTGTTTATCAATAAGTGGATCTCGTGTGTGTAATGTATTGTACAGACTCAGATACGTTGTTAAATAATATCGCATAAATTTTTATTTTTTTAATTTGTTTCTGTTTTACTTTCATTCGGATATGGAATTATAAGGCGCCTGCCATTATTTTGAATGAGGTGAGAACATTTATGGTTGTTTATGAAGTCGGCATTATAAGAGGAAGTTGATTTTACGGTAGATTATTTCTAATTTGCAAGATATGTAACAGAATTTTATTTGAACTTTGTAGGCAAATTCAGTGGAACTCGAGTGTCAAACTCTGATTTTGGATTTTATTAAAAATTATTTTTGAGTGAAAATAAAAAATTTCACTCAAACCAAAACAATATGATATAGGTTTGGAATGCAAGCGACATTTAATAGATTTATTATATATGCATGAAAGGTGTAAAAATAATCAGTACAAATTATACATGAGTGAAAATTATATATTGCTAGGCTTTTTTGAGTGAAAATTTATTTATACATATTACAGTCAAAACAAATAAGAAATAGCATTGAGATGCTAATTGTTAAACTACAATTATTTAACCTGCTTGAATTTTTTGAAATTTGATTTGAAATTTTTTGTTGATTTAAGCGGGTCTACATAATTATATAGCACGTTCCTTTATGCTTACACTGTTTGGTTTCAACAAGAAATGTAAAATACTATTTCTCTTTGAAATTCAAAATAAATCTTATCATGGTATTTAAATTTGGGGGTTTTGTTGAATATTGCTAAATGATCTGCTAGTGTTAATTGAAATTGTAATCAACATTTCAAACTAAATAAACTCATTCATTTTTTTTTTAATAATCGGAATATAAGAACTTGAAAGATATAAGTTCCCACAAAAAATTTATTTCTTCGAGCGGTTATTCGGAATTTAAAACTTTTAAACAATTTTCGTTTATTGGAATCCGCACGTGTATCGTTTTTACTTGATTTTCGTATTTTTGCAATTTTGCAAGGTTAACATAAATCTCAATATTATTTTGAATAACAAAAAGGTTAATAAATCGTTTGACACTGAAAAATCACGGAAATTTGTTTGAACTTTTAAAATCGTTTTTCTAATCTAATTTGGTAGAGTTCGTATCTTTCATTATAATTGATTATGTTTAAAGATTTGTAATATACAGTGAATTTATGTATGTCAAATAAAATATTACATTTCAAAGTTTTGTCAATTGAAAAGGTTTGGTAAATTATTAAAATTCTTTAATATTACTAAGACCTTATGGATCAATAGACAATTTAAACTAACTTGAAATTAATTTCATTTGGCATTTCGCACATTTGTCCTATCTCATAATCAAAAGAATGCTTTGACCTTGCAATTGATGAAACCAACTAGCAAAAACTTGATTAGCTAGTTTTGATTTTTATACAAATTTCTATTATTAGAAATAATACCGCTAACCTGCATCCGAATTCCGGTTTAATGATAAATGAAAATGAGAAATGACTTGATTTTTTATTTCGCCGACTCTAAATCAAAATGCAACCGGCTAGTTGAAATAAAAAATTAAGTCATTTCTCATTAGAATTTGTCATCGAACCGGAATTCGGGCCCAGGTCTAGGAAAAAATACATATATTCCAAGAAACACTTCTCGTTCTTATTTCTGTCACTATCTCATCGTCATTTTATTGAAGAAGATCAAATCGGCCAATATTTTTAGAGTTTACATTTAGAGCAATGCGATCGTGGGACTAAATCCTTTTCGAGCTATCTTCAAATATTATCGCAATAGATTATGTAGTGTTATACGGTTAGCTGAAAAATACTGACACACTCCACTCGTTATGTAAATAAAAATTTTGCAATATACGAATAGTATAGCTTTGCATTATTCGGTATTTGGATAGTTAATTTTACTAAATAATTGAAACCTCCAACCATTTGTGGCTTTTGCCTGCCCTCACCTATTTTATTAGAATAAATACAACCTATCAAATGGCGTTCTTTTGATATATTAACAAAGACATATGGGTAATTCAAATGAGCAATTTTCAACATAATGAGCAACATAATGAACAATTTAATCATTGAATAACAAGTTGTTTGAAAAAAATTTCGAAGGTTTCGAATAAAATTTAAAATTTTACAAAAAATGTTGATGTAACCACAACCATTTATTATTACTACTGACTGTTAAATTAAGTTGGTCTTCAAATTAACTGTTTACTCAGCAGGTTAAAGAAATTAAACTATTATAGCCTTTGTGAAGCGAATTGTGGTTTTGTGATTTTATCGTTGAAACTAAATGATTGGTCAACACACAGAAATGTTCAACCTACTACCTAGTCTCGATGCAAAAAAAATAGCATCCGTATAAATATTTTTCCCTCCAATAAAACGATGGTAAAAATTGAACGAAATTGGTAAGTGCTTTGTTGCCGAGATATTGGATCCATAGAATTTTTCTCAGAGCCTCAATATTGTTCCGTATCTAAATTTGAAGACGATTTGAAATATTGTGAGGAAAATTATTTTCAAAATTTTATAAAATTTTAGTGCCCAATAAACGATTTTGTACACTTCAATAGAACAACCCTTTAAACTACTGCCGTAAATTTGATAAATCTATTTTAAAACAATTTTACAACATATACGAATATTAAGTATTGAACTATAGCTATATGCTACACTCACATACATGGCCAGGAACTTTTCTCGAACAAAATATGGGGAAGTAGAAAAAATTATTTTCCCATTGAATAGATAAGCAACAAGGATTCATGTTCCTTACTGATACAAGGCACTTTTAAAATAGTACAGTTCCTTTTGGTTGTACGTCACACGTCTTGGCAGTACCAGGGTTAGAAAATACAACTCAGTAACGTCCTGCTAAATCAACCAAACCTTTAACTTATTTAAAAATTAAAAAAAAAAAAATTCAAAGAATTCGTTAAAACCGTAATATGGGTAGGCAATGATTATAGAGAGTTAGAGCCTGAAATTCTAGTGTTACCGTAAAATTCCTTTAGAGTACATGGCACGATTATAAACAGGTTTGATGCAAATTTAAACATGCTGAAAAGGGAACTTTAAGACCTTATAAACATACATATAACGTAATGGCAAAACCATAATAGTAAGGATGGTTCGGAGCAGGATTTAAAGTTCACGTGTAGCAATGGTTTTATATTATTTAGGTATATACCACGCCATATCGCATTTCCATATTCTAAATGGGTTTGAAATAGAGCCAAATATAAAGTTAAAAGCTAATTAAATGAACAAAGGCTCCTTAAAATATTCAACTTTCGATTTTATAAGCAGATTGAGGTATAAGATGCACCAATCCAATGAAATAACTATGATTCCGGGCTTAAATAACTGTTGAATTAAATAATTTTATGATCTATTATATCAAAAGCCTTGTGACAGTGATACACCACCCCGCTGCTGTTTTATTAGAATTTAAAAGGTCTTAAATATTGGATAAAAATGATGCTCTTTGTTACACTTTTCCACATAACCAATTAGAAAACGGGGTGTTCTGTAAAAATGTAAAATTCGGTTTTCACTAATTGGAAACAGTTAAATTTGGCAATAGTTTGACACAATCAGTTGTATCGCCAGATTTATAAGCTGGAATAACAATGACATATTTCAAGTTTTCTGAAACAACGTTTAACAATATGTGACAGTATAGCACAGATGTTATCCTTAACATTTTTAACAAGAGAAATCTTAGAAAGATAGACAGTTAGTTGATAACCGTTTAGAGGATTGTCGACAGATTTATTAGAGATAAATATTTATCTAATTCCCTATTCAGTAACACGCAACATGCTTATAGGGTAGGCAAGTCCTGTGGAACGCTATACATGAACTTAGCATTAGGATCGACAGATCCCTCAATAACAAAGAGTTTCTTGTAGGTACTTTCATGGACATTGCGGGAGCCTTTGACAGTACATCGTTCCCGTCGATTATTAACGCCTGTGCCAATTTCGGTATTGATCCCACCATTGTAAAATGGTTGATTGTATGCTTAAATCTCGCATCGTTGTGGTTGGCGTGGATAATGCTTCAATCTTGGTCAAAGTTGCCAAAGGTTGTCCTCAGGGAGGTGTGCTCTCACCCATGTTATGGCTTTTGGTGATTGACGATCTACTTGTGAAACTTTAACAGTCAGGCTTTGTTGCTCAAAGCTACGCTGACGATCTTGTTATTGCAGTTGCTGGAAAGCACCAGAATGTGTTATCCAACTTAACGTAGAATGCCTTACGTGTTATGGAGTCGTGGTGTGGTGGAAATGATCTGCATATTAATCCTTCTAAAACTGATATGGTTATATTTACCAGGAATCTAAATATTGGTGGACTAACTGTGCCTTTACTCTTCGGGAGGCCGATCAACAGATCCGACCACGTTAATAATTTAGGTGTCTTCTTGGACTGTAAACTTTCCTGGAAATTTCACCTGGAGTATAAACTTCAAAAATCGACTGCCATCTTTTGGCAGTGTAGACGAGCCTTTGGGAAAACCTGGGGTTTAACTCCCAAAATGATGTCTTTAAACCTAATGGTCTACAAATTATTGCTTGTAGGGCCATTACAGGAGCCATGGCCTCGACTCCCCTTCTTGCCATGAAATAAATTCTATTCTTTCCACAGCTTCATTCTTTCATTCTTAGCACCGAAAGTTCTACTGCATTTCGGCTAAGGAGCATAGGAATGTGGAACACTCTTGGTTTAGTCGTGGGCCATAGAACAATTTTAAATGATTTCGCATCATTAGTACCAGAAATTAAAATGGTTAATGATAGACTGATGTCTGAATTTAATTTCTCTAAATTATATTCAGTGGTGCGACCTTCGAAAGATCAGTGGGGATCACTGGAATTTCTTGAGAACTTCTATGAGTCGATAGTCTTCGTTTCTGATGGCTCTCGCTCTGATAATATTTCTGGTTATCTAGTGTACTGCCCTACGTTTGATTTAAATTTTCAGGCTGCCTGGGCGGGTACTGCACAGTTTTTCAATCGGAACTAATTGCTCTTACGTTCTGGCAAATTGAGGCATTGAATCTCGCTGTTACTAATAAAAATTTTGTTTTCTGTACACACAGCTTATCAGTACTGAATTCATTGGATAATCTGTGGATAACTGTGTCAAAATTTGTTAGGGACTGTAAATACGTTTTACATCTCCTCTGTTCTAGCAATAGAGTGACGATTATGTGGGTCTCCATTGTGGCATTGAGGGCATTGATGTCGCTGATTCTCTAGCGAAAGCTGGGGTTGAGTTTAAATTCATCGGTCCCGAACCAATTGGTTCCTTACCATTTAGTTATGTTAAGAAGGCGATCAAAAACTTCGCTGTAAGTGAATTAAAACAGCAATAGCTTGCTTCATGTAGCTGCCGCATTGCCAAACTTTTTATTAGTGGACCTAATTTGAGGGCCATTAGGTTTGCTTTATCTCTCAGCAAGAAACAGTTGAGAGTTTTGATCGCGACTCTTACTGGGCACGGTCATTTTAAGGTACACCTTCAGCGCATGGGGCTATCTCTTGACGCTGTATCCGAGCATTGCCTTGAAGACTATGATGATTGGATTCACTTCGTGTGCAGTTGTCCGGCTTTCAACAGAGTTAGGTTGCAATTATTTGGCTCTAGATCCATCGCTGATAATCAGCTGTATTCCTTGCCTTGGCCTAAGCTACTTCAGTTTATTAAGGCTGCAGCACGCGTTCGCGAGTTAGGATAGAATCACTGGTATGCACCATGGGCCCATCGTGGCTTTGAGTGCAGAACCTCGGATGGTTCCAACCAATTTTAATAATAATAATAGTTGATAACCACCAGAATTTAAACATTTTAGGCTACTATGATAATTCTAAGAATTTTACAGGAAGTTTCCTTTAACTTGGTGCAAGATTAAAATTACGTGTTTTAAGAGTTCTTGGGGTATTTTTTTATTTTTAGATAACCAATTAGATTTAATGGTTTGCGAGAAATGAACTTAAATCTCAAAGTTGAGAACTCTGACTCAAGCAAGAAACGTTTTTTGGAGTGACTATCGAAGAAAGAATAGAAACGTGATACAGCAAATGATTTGATGTATACGGACATATAAGCGTACCATTGGCGTATTTAAAAATTATTAATTTCATCTGACCAACAAAGATTTCGCACTTAAGAAAATAATTATCCGCTTTTATTAATTGGAATGTTATTCTTCCAGTGGATTTAATGTCCCTTGAAGTAAAAAGCTTGTAACACTACATTCACATATACAACAATTACCAAATTGTGAAAAATGCCTTCTTGCTCTCGAACTCGAGACATCAAGTTGCAAAACAATGCTCTACCCACTGTAGCGACGATTTACTATTACATTGAGCAAAATGACAAAGGAACAAAGGTTTATAAGAAAGTATCTGACAAACCAACTTCATTACACAAATCTAGAAATACACTTATCAAAAATAAAACCTACTTTATTTGATAAGAGCTATTAGAGAGGAGCAAGGAATAATTTTCCCGAGCCCGATTCTTATAGGGGCCTCCACATTTGACTGATAAAATCTGAAAGAACCAGAATTGATGAATGATCATTGTTAAAATTTCAATATTGAAAAAAAAATCAAAGCGGGTTCAATTCAGACTTTTAATTTTACCATGATTCACTCTGGCTTTTTTAAGTAAAATGTTGCATTACTGATGAGTTCAAGCAGGATTCCAAATTGTGTAATGTTAAAAGGTATATTAGCAAATTGAAAAATGATGTCCGGTCGATGAACAAAGGCATAATTAATAGTATGGTACTCTATTATTCAAGAGGCGTATTCTTTAAATATTCGACTGAAATGACGTATTTTACCAGAAAGCCACCAGTAACATTTTCGAGTGAATTATTACCACTGGATCTCGTTATAACTCTAAAAGTGCTATTTTTGGAACAAAACTGATCCCTTCCGCTGGTGTTCACTGATGACCAAGAGGATAGTTTTCGATTTTTAAAAATGCGTTCAAACATGTCTTCCAACAATATCGATCGGGATATTTGATTAAATATCCAAATATTTTTTATCCCGTGTTCACCATTGATCATTAGTAGTTAACATCTTCACTAACTGTTAGTAAAATCATGACATAGCCCAATCGTCAATTATTATGTATATTTGTTAGATACATTTGTATTTCAATATAAATAGTTAATTAGAGTACAATGAGTATTGCCTCTATTGTTCAGTATATTTTGCAAAAGCAAGATGAGATAACAATCAAATAACGACTAACAGACGCATTTAAAAGATATTTATATTAAGACATGGCCTAAGCATGGATATACATATACTCGGATCTGACAATGGCAACATATTTTGGTTGGAACAAGTGGTACAATGAAGATACTATACACATACTAAGTCGCCCGTTGATTGTTTAAAATTTGATAGTTCGGTAATAACCGAAATTTCAAATCAAACTTTTGGCAAAAGCTTTCTTAAAATTATATTTTTTAAACAAGATAACCGATTGCTTGAGCGTTGCTGTTTGTGCTTTTTTACAATGTTTGTTAGTTGTTATTTAAAAGTGTTTTTTTGTAGCCAAAAAGTATGAAAACCATTAAATATCCGTATATAAATATAAGAAAATTCGTTTTTTTGTGTTTTGTTTACCTGATATTTCGTCATATTTTGAGATGTGTTTGAGTTTTGTATCTCACCTACAGTGATGTTAAAGTGAAATATTGTGTAAGATTATCAAATTCTATGTTTTCGAAAAAATGGGAGGAAATGACATCAGCCACAAAGAAATATCTGGTGTAACCTCTGTCATTGGAACTGGGTAACAGCCTTAAAGTGCCAAAGCCAGAAAACTGGGCAATCAGTGTAATCGGCTTTTAAAATAAATATTTATGTGGTTATAATAGAAGCCCATGTTTTTGGCCAAGAACTGTAATCCTTTGAAATCTAAAGCCATGTTGGTAGCTTATAACAAATGTCTAATACATAGTGTTACATCGCCTAACATAATGATCGATCACAGCAGGATTGAAATTGTGAATAAAGTTCGGGACCTGCCAGCTGTGTATTACATTAGATTTAAGATTTATGATATGCTTAGAAACTTGTGAAGTAACGAAAACTATTCTCTCCGTGGTGACCCCGTGGTGATAAACTAAAATTAAAACTATCCCTGGTTGTCCCACACATAGTACAATATATTATGCACATATTTATTCAGGTTTCTCTAAAACCTTTGATTAACTAATGATAGGATTCAAGCACTCTGTGATTTATCTGATTACCTGAACTACATTACAGTTTTTTGTTTAAAATAATATTTTAGAAGAAAGCTTCTCATCTTTTCGATCTAATAAATTGCTTTAGACCTATACCTAACTATTCAACTTGCAGCTGCCATCAAATTGAAAGTATTTTTCGTGCATGTTTTAAAGCTTTGGAATTTCAACTAGGTTTCAGGGACATTCTTCGTTGGTCGAATATCTTCAGTCCACAACACTAAAGGTGCCTTTTTGATTTGAAGAGTTATTTTCGCATCCAAACCCTAATCACTTGAACATCCCCCCCGCCACTTATGCATTGTAATTAAAAATGGTCGCTTACATAATATAATTAGTAAGCTATAGGTAAATTCTATTTATGTTGAAGCACTGCTTTAGAGAAAAAATGTAAACAGGAATTGCTTAATTAATGCCGCATGCCTCTCTTTTTGCTTTGTGTGAGGTCAGATATAAATCAATAAAAGATGAAAAGACCAGTTTCGAATGTGTTTTTCCCATGTATTTTTAATAAGTTCTACTCATGGATAAACCTATTGAGGATTTTGATAAAGTAATTTGTTAAGCATTCATTTTTCTGTCAAGTCACATACTAGCACAATGTATATCAATTTTTTTTTGTATATCTCGTTTTGTATATTAATAATAAGTGATTCAATAAGAGCTTCCGGAAGTTTTTTGAAATAAAACGCATTAATAATCAAAAATTGTAATTGTGACGTAAGTTCGGTTTAATACATTTAATGTTTGAAAATAATTTCTTTTAAATGTTGTCCTTTTTAATATGACCGGTGATACCACAAAACGAGCAAATGGTTGATCGAAATCTGCAGGTAGATCTCGGATGAGTTTCTCCACAACTCTCACAATGGACGGGTGTACCATGTTGTTTTATTACAGATGGTCGGTTGTAAGTAACGGTCGAATGGCGCGGCTGTTGAATGATTTGTACGTGCGCATGCGTTTCTACGATAGCTTTGTGGTCCGTCCTTGCCGCTTCCGCAGCAACGGTTCTTTCAATAACGGTCTCAAACAAAATAGTTTTATCTGCCAAAAACTGTTGTTTTTTTTTCTTTTCTTTTGCTAAACGGCGTAGCTCGGCAATGAAATCGGCTGCTTTCTCCTCTGGCATTTGGTCCCGTTTAAAAAATTTAAATGAAGCCGTGATTTCCGACGGGCGTGGGGAAAAATGATCAGTTAGTTTGAAAACTATTTCTTTGAAAGCTAGATCACTTACCTTGCTTGGAGCTATTAACGATTCTAACAGATTCTATTGAGTTAAACGGACAAAAATCAATGCTGTATACTTCCAATTTATGTTACAATTAGAAAAATTGTTAAGTCTCCCGAAATTTGATTTTATGCTCTTCCAAATGTTTTATAATTTATTAGTAAAAATACAATTTGGAAACATTAAAAAACACGATTATTGTAAAAATTTGTTCTTTTGGCCTTAGATCACGGATGCAAAACAAATGTTAATGTCGGTATTTGACAAATGTTCTGGTTTAACTGCATCATCTAATTTGGTGTTTATATGATCAATGATACAACAATGACACAAGCAAATATGATGCAAGGATGAAACAACTTAAACTGTGTATTGTATGACGTTACTAAATCATCGTTAAATTTTATATTGTAAATTAATTAGAATGTTACGTACGCTGTAATCTTTGTTCCGCCTCGTTGATGTTTTAAAATTGACAATAAAATAACTCCTGTTGCTATATGGTTTGGAAAAAGCACACAAAAATTATCAAAAGAGGAGGATTTAAGACCCATAGGTATGTAGTTTTGGTAGAGGTGGAGGTGCATTATATTAAGGATGATTTATCGGGAAGTATTGTGATTTGTAAATAAGGTAAACATATGGATGTGGAATGCAATTGATCTCGTTCATGATAACCAAGGTTTTTATAGATCATAAAATGTTGTCAATTCTATCTTACTAGAATTTAAGGGAACGCTTTTGCTCCAGTGTAAAAATAGTCTTCTCCTCGGTGATTTTAATGTAAATATTTTGAATACTACTATAAAAAGTATATGTTACTTATGTGGCTTTGTTATGCTTAGTAAAATACATGCCTCTTTTTCTACAAGTGACTCAAACAGTATTGGCACTATTATATACTGGCACTCATCACAAATATCGTAGATATTCATTACAGGTTTGGTATTGAGAATATTCCCAATAATGGTTGTGAAGATCATAAATTATTAACTGACGATATCTGTTTGATTTAACATTATATTAGGACAGACTAACTCATTCGAGTACCGATTTAAGCGGCCGTGTAACCTAGTCCCAGAATCTCTTCTTCCAACGGATTCTATATTCAGAACCAGACACTATGAACAAGTTTGATCTTGCATCAGCACTATACGAAAATAAACTGCGAATCAAAACATATACATATTGGTCAATAGTGCTGGAATAAGCCTATGTTTTAAAAATTAAGTGTATGTTAAGAATAAATATTAGGATTGATATTGTGATACTAATAAATTATGTAGAATAGTAGCAATGTACATTGGGGTTTACTATAAACTGGAGAGCAAGAAAAATTTTCGTTTTCAAATAGACAGGTGACTGTAATGCAAATCAAAGTTGCCATCAAACGCATAGTCGGAACATTTTGATTTGATTCGATTTCATTTTATTAATATTTAAATAATTTTATCAACAACTTCATGACTTACCTACATATGTATTAGCTGCTTGGTAGCAAAAATTAAAATTTACACTTTACATTACAGACCCGACAGCAGTGGATTAACAAAATTTACCGATTTCAGCCTGATTTAGAATATCGATATTATAAAATTGTCCTATGTCCTTTAAGACTAGACAAAAATTTCACGCTTGAAAATCTGGTCGATTACCTTCTTGATTTAAATAATATACGATGTTAATTTTGAGAATTCCTTCGATTTAGACGTGTATACGTTAGCGTTAAATTTGTTTACACCATAGCCCCCGCTTATTATTTATTAGAGGTCGTGCTGTTTTGATTAATTTGTTCATATAATATTATTACTTCATCAGGAGTATTATCTGCAATAATAGAGGATTTAAAAGATTAGTGTCTTGGAATTACCTAACTGTTTCTTTAGAATTATAAATTTATTTAATTTTTCCAATTTTTTAAGGTCAAATCTCTTACGTAATTTGTTAAATCTATATAATGAAATCAGAACGCTATGTTAAAAATCAAAAAAACATAGAAAAATAGGCAAAGAAAATTCATTCAGTATTATTTCGGAATAAACCAGTGAAGTAAGCCGCACACAACAAATAAGCAACACAAAAATGTTTTCAATGAATTTCACACAAAATTTGCTTCCACATGTCAATTAAACTAATATATGTATGTAGTTTTGACTGTGATTAAATTTCAAAAATAGCAATCACCGGAGAATATACAACTTTCACAAAATGAAAACTTGCAACGTTAGCCCAAAAAATTATTAAATTTTGTACAAAATTAAAAAAAATAAGACAGATAACATTAAGATCGTATACGATTATACTTAATTTATCTAATTAATAAAAATTTATGGCCGGTGTACTGAAATCTATAATCTCAAAAATTTTATAAATGTTTTTGTTACATTTATATACACAAACGGTTTGAAGATCAAGACCGTACATTTAACCGTTTAATATCGATTAATAAAACTAAATTTGCAATCGCATAACGATACTCTTCTGGTATTGTCTAATCGATAACACAACAGGTATGCGTATTTCGAAAAATTGAAATTTTTTCGAAGTTAAAATTTTGTAATTTAATTTTAATGATTTATTCATAATTGTAGGTATATAAATGTGTGAAGCGAGACGATGATGATATTTACACACAAAATGTCGCATCAATTAATTTATAAAAATATAATTTTGTAAATATGACCAGAAGTGAATGTTTTTGTAAATTCATCTTAAATCAAATGACCATGGTATAGTTTCCAATTTGCACTATAACATACATCTCCGCAAATAAGCGGTTTAAAAAACATAAAATATTATATTTCTAAACAGTGCACCTACTCACTAAAGTGTTACGTAAAATTAAAAGTTTACAGACTTTAATTAAAACGTGCATCACCACAAACGATGAGACAGTGAAAAAATATATACATAAAATAAATGCACTGAACCTGCAAAAAGGTTCGTTGCTTGTCCGTACATTGAAGTCTTTTGTTTAAATATTAAACTTTTCCGTTTCTTTTTGTTTTTGGAGAGATGTGGAAATTATGCAATAAAATTCTATTCGATTGCAACAAAATAAACTACAATCGTAAAATGGTAATAGTTGTCGAGATAATTCAAGTAAATGATAGTTACAACTAACAAGTATTTTTGTGCGCATTTAAATAAAATTATTTTAATTTTCATTTTTATAGTATAACTAAAATTATCGTGCGATTTTCAGTTATATGCTACATAATTTAATAAAACCATTCGTTTATGTATAGGAATTTGCATAATACGTATAATAGACGTTGCATGGTTGATTAAATTTGTTGTAATTATTCTGCTGACATTTAGATATGTTTTTATGAATATGTACATACAATAGGAATGCTTTTGGAGTAAGGGAACACATAAGATTACTGTCAGCAGAAAATTTAAAGTTTTCCAAACTAAAACAATATTATGACACGTTGAATCTTTGATTAATCGCTCAGTTGAGCCTTATTTTGTACCATTGTTTTATTTACTTGCTAATTTAATCAAAAATTTTTGAGTATTTGCAAGAGTAGACAAAATTATTAGATTTAGCATTGTAGATTTATAAATAGAAGCTTGCTCATTATTATAGAGGAATCTGACGAATTTTAAAAATACCAATTATTTAAAACTGACGTTCATTCATTGCAGTTCTCACAAAATTTCGTTTTTGTTTGACCAATTATTTTTTTTTTTTGGTGATCATCAGTTTTGGCGAAATGTTTCAGAGAAATTAAAATTCATTGGACCTTTTTCGTCCTACTTCTTAAAAATTTTCGTGTGACTTTTTTTAGAACACAATATCGACTAAAGTGGATTTGTTTGTTTTCTATTCGTCCGACTTTTTTTAGGATGTGATAAATAAAACCTTTCAAAAAAAAAATTTTTTTGTTTCTAATTGAAGAAAATTTTTTTCTACTTTTCGATACTGGGATCCGTTTTATTTTATTTTGTTTTTTTGTGACGTTTTTAAATAAAATAAAATTATCTAAAAGAGAAAAAACTATTTGAGACGGGAACACAAACTTGCTCGATATTTCATTCCCAAATCCCAATTAGCCATTTTATAGAGAATTTAGAAACATTGAAAATTATACTATGGAAATTTCTGTACGATGACTCCTGGTCGAGTTATTGAAGTTTTAGAGAAACCGTTTCAAAAAGCGCAACATTAAAAAGTATATTTTTTTATTTTGTAAACTAAGCTTTCTACGATAAAATTTTAAGTATCTTTAAATTTTACGATATTTTATGGAACAAAATAATTTAATTTATCGCATAGATATTTGATTTTTATGCATCAACTCAACCAATAAAATAAAGTTGTTGTTGGAGCAACACTTTTAAACAAATTAAACAAAATCTTGGTTTTTAATCATTTGATCATTTTAAAGTTTAGTGATTAGTTTAATTATTGATATTGCAGATTAAGCAGTCACAATGACAGGAAATACAAATACGGTTATTTCCTCTCAAATAATATTCTCGTTTGCATGCATAATTCAAATTGCTTTTTCTCCATTTAAACAACGAATATCAGTTTTTGCATATAATTTTTTGGGGATTATTGTAATTGAAAGTTAGGTGAAAATTAAAAGATGTGAATAAACAAGATGGATAATAAAAGTATTTTTCAAATTTTAAAAAATCCAGAGCTTCCAGCTTTGAACTTAAAACATTTTTATTTAAGCAATTTTAAATTTTAGTATGTATTTGAAGAAAAAAACATTAATTTCAGATTAATGAAACTGAGCTTACTTGTAATAATCTTTAAATAGAAACAACTGCATTAAGAATCCAATATACTTAATTTATTTATTATTAAAAAGTTCAATGGTTGGTGGTCGATAGCGAACTAACTAAAAAAAAATGTTAACCATAATCGTTTAACTGATTAATAATTACATACACAAAAACAGGGGTATGCAACTTAATATATTACATTACTAAAGAGCAAAAGAGAACTTTTCTTAAATATATTTTAAGTCGGTTTAGATATTTTTCAAAGTTTTCGAACTTTTGCTTTAGAAAGCTTTAGAATTTCCCAAAGGATAAAGTTTAAAATTGTGAAATTTCAAATTTTAAACTATGTCTATTCAAGTTGAAAGAGGGTATTGTTAATTTTTTTTTAATGATCTGCAATTAAAAATTAAATTTAATGAATTCTATATGCTATCGTAACAACGAAAACTACCACTACTCGATTTGGACGAATCTTCGGGAGAAAAAAAAATATTTAAACTGTAGAAATGTTCAGAGCTTTGAGCTTTGAATTCTCTTTTAGAAGCCAGATTTTGGTTCAGAGCTTTTTTGATTTTTACCTTCTTAAAGTTTATAAATTTTTAAATTTTATATTTTACAAAACTATTCGTTCAGATAAATTTTTATCAACTGAAAACTTTCAGATTTGATAGAGTTTGCAATATTGAGATTCGGCTTACAAAAGTATTTGTTCTGGCTTTTACGCTGTTTTCAATCGGTTTAGGTAGTTTTCAAGTTTTTAAAACTTTGCTGCGGGAATTTTTAGACCATCTTCATTTTGTACGGTTTGCAATGATAGGTACTTCCGGCTTATTGGTGCTGTACAAGACCTTATTAGAATGATTTTTCCGTTCTGTATCAATTGTCAGTGTCCACTGATTTTACGTTTCTAAATGCTTTCAGAAAATTTTTAAAACGTCGGCGATATATCATTTAAATAGGCTTTGGAAACGTGTATACGTCTTAAAATTCCTAAATGATACGAAGTGCCCCGTCAAAAAGAAAGACTATAGATATAAATATTTTTTTGACGTTTTTCGGTTACCTATCAACCCCGAAAGTATCGTCAAGTAAAGCCTAGCTTCTATAGAATATTTGCTCAAATTTCTAAAATTCCTCTGTACCAACACAAAAATTTGTATTTCATATTTCAGATTATCTGCAAATGTTTTAAAAATTTAAAACGTGAAATGCATACTAATAATCGAAATACTAAATTTTGCAATATGAGCTTGATTTTGTAATAATAATTTCGACTTAACTATAATTTCAATGAAATGTGTCATATTTAATCAAGTTTAAAATTTTTTTCTCATTTCTATAATTTATGTCTATAACTTTTAATGTTTGTTTATGTTTTCAATCTGTCATGCCTTGATAAATGAGATAAAATTAAATAAAAAGTTGTTTTTGTTGTAATTTGAAAATGATGTATAATATATTTGTAGTTAATTAAAGTAAACCATTTTGAAATTATGAGGGGGAAATGCGTGAAAAATGTCTCTCATATATCTATGTTTAATAAATTAAATCAGTTTATTACCCCAACCCACAATGCACATTTTGGCTTTTTATTAGTTCGGCTCAACCATAATCACATGATCAACACACGCGATACAAAGGTAAAAGCAATAAATCTAACAAAATTATTATGCTTTTAAGCGGGAAATCTAGTTTTTGCATTTTGTTTTATGTATTAATTTTAATAATAATAATAAAACCAAATCGAATCGATATTATATAATTAAATACAAAACTATAAATAATACCCATGTTAATTAAAAAATTGTTGAAAATAAATAAATTGAATTACAAACTATCTTACTCAATACAGTTAACAGCGCGGCGACCTTTAAGAGCTTTTTGTTAAGTTATAAACAATTTTGCTAACAATTTTTCTTTTACTGTGGTGTACAGTAAAGAATTTTATAATTTGTCTGACCTAACAAGGTCGTTTCTTATGGTAATACAAAAAATTACCTACAAATAGGTAGCAAAACGTCACAAACAAATTGAATGGAAAAGTGAATGAAATATTTCTTGGTGAATTAATTTGTTTATTTCCATGAATGCGGTTTGGTACAAGCTCAATGTGTACATGTGTACACGAGAGCTTGCAAAATCTAGTAAATTAATTTTAATTTTTTTTATATAAAATGGTTAATAGAAATTTGTAATAAATTCAAGGTAATTATTATATAATGGAATGTAAATATAACACTTAATGTAAACGCATTTAATAAGAACAAAATAGGAATGGAGATTAATTTATTATTGATGGTGTTATGTCTGTAAATATAGACAAGCTTGATTCGTATTGTGCACACTATATCCAGAAACACGTTTCAATGAATGATTTTGATATATACTAGTGATAAAAGTAATTAATAAATTAAAAGTGTTTTGTTTTTTAAATTATCTTCTACCTGTTTGTCTTACGTAATTTAATAGCAAGTGCGTGTGTTTGGCGAAAGGCGATAACATTGAAATGTGACTTAAAACCTTTAATTTTGATCGAAAAATATTTTGAATAGCTTTTTATCTACCGGGCCGCCAAATTCGCCTTTATCGTTTTGCATTCTATACCGAATAAAGAGAAAGACAAACAAATATTTTGTCTTTTGTAAAATAACAAACACCGTGCTTTAATTGCTTTTCAAAGTGCTTTTCAATTACTGCTTTTAAGTATCAAGTATATTGCCTCCTTTGAAAATTTGTACTCTCTATAAACTAGCTGAAATATTTGATAGAGTTGACCATAATTGCTTGCACGTGGAAGTGGAGGGGGGAGGGGGGGCGGGATTAAACATATTTGCAGTAATAGTGCTAGAAGTAGTTCAGCAGAATCAATAACTAAAACTAGCAAATGTTATCGCCATATTTTGTGACCCGTTCACATTAAAACCTTTATAAATGCCCTTTGTTAGGTCGATTCCTGAATTCACTTTTGAGGTTTTCGTGGACTACCCCTTCTGAAAAAGTGAATAACTATGTTCTTCCACCTTATAAAGATCGCTGTAAATTATTAAAGTTACAACGATTAGATCCCCAAAAAGAGTAGCATTTCAAGAGTATATGTAATTTTTCCAGGCTTTCAAGCTTACTTGAGGTTTTTTTGGCCTTTAGATATTATTCCAGATTTTATCGAGTTTTCGAGATTATTCAAGATTTCGATATTATCCGAGTTAATTTGGATTGGAATATTAGAGATTTCCGAAATTCGAGGTTTTAAGATTTTTAGAATAAGGTAGATAGATATGTATGTATCTGGGTTTAAATAGCGGTAAGTTGCTTGTTACCTAACTTATTCAAAACTGTCAACATTACTCAACATTTTCGAGATTATTGAGGTTTTCTATTTTTTTTTGCGAGAAACAGTTTTATTCTTTTGAATTAATTAGCTTTGAGATTTTCAAGATTTGAGCTCTAAAATCCTAGACAGACTGCGGATTGATAAATTCGATTTAGCTAAACTCGTTCAGGTACATATACAAAACAGTTTTTTCTACTAACTCTGCGATTATTTTTATTATTCGAGTCTATTCGAATTTCTCGCTTATACTCGAAATTTGAAAAGCTCTATAGAGTTGGCTTAAAGAGGTTTTGTTGCATCTTGTTGCAGAATTAGAAATTTTTCGAAAAGTTTTTTTTTAAGCTTTCCATGCTTTGCTCAATGTTGAGTTTTGTACATATACATTTAAGTTACATTTGTATTGTGCAAAGATAACTAATAGTTTATTAGTGTTGACTTGTTGAGTAACTGGTTTTGGTTTAGTTACATCATGATCTGCAATAAGATCAGTTCATAGGATTCATGGTTTTTATAGATATTGTACATTAAATACACACCCATAGGTAACAGTCCGGCATTATTTCCTCTAACTACATAAGCAATTTATGTTGAAATGATAAATTTTAAATATCGTAAAACCGTGCTCTCAAGTTCCTTGATCGATACTAATTATAGGTTTCCAAAAAAACGGAACCAGTAAAGCAAAATTGTGTTGGAAATTTAAAAAAAAAAATTAAAAAATGGTTTTTGCACTCTTTGTCAAAAAATAGAGTTAAAGTACCCCAAATATCGCTGCATTTAAGATATTTTGAAAAAATGTTGAATACAAATTGTGGTGTCCAATTTCTCGAATTTCCAAAGGTGGCAAGTCTACTAATTTAAGTTGGAAGTGAAGTAAAATTGAAGTGAGGATTCCCATGACGAACCCCAAAATTGTATAAGCCTTATTAATGATATTGCAAATGTAAGTTCTAAAACAAAATTGACAATCAATTGTAACACCCAAATCTGTAATTTCTGAAACAAATGATAAACAATACAATTTGCACTCTTGGTTTAATTCTTCTTTCTAACAATTCGGATACAAGAAATCGCATTACACTTAACAACCTCATTTACGTATACCGCACCAATCCGCTCTGTTTGAAGAATTACTTTTCCATTTCCAGATCATAATATTTAATTCATACCTCTGACAATAAAATGAGTTGCTGCAGCATCTCAAGAGCAGCCACATTTGCTAAAAAGAAATTAAAATGTTTACGCAAACACCGAATCACATTACCTAAACGTAAGAGATCACTTGAAACATTGACATATGCGTTACATTTTTTCAGGAGTTATGCTTGGATGCAGTCTGCTTACATACAAACTATTTTTCGCAGCCACTTGCACCGTTTTAAAAGAATCCTATGCCCACGAATACTGTTATTTGCAAGTCCTTCAAAATGATTAATAGTGCGAGTTGTATATTCGCAACCGTAACAGACGATTTCATCATTTCGGAGAATAAGGCAAAGTATCATAAAATTTGGTGAACATAAATCTTAAATCCATGTTCCGTCCATTCAGTTTCTAATACATTTTTATACAAGGGAAGTACACAAAAAAAAATTATTTAAAAACAAAATGGCGGCGCAGTGGCTGATGATTGAATCTAGAACAAAAAAAACGAAACAGATTTTGAAAAAAGATGTCAAAATCTAGTGAAGTCTGGTATTTAGTTAATCAATAAAAATTTATTTTATGAGTGATTTAAAAAAAAATGTCCTTTACATTGACGCCATTTTTGTAGGAACCAATATTTTTTGCCAAAATCCTACGTACTGCTCGTACGTGTTTTGTTCTAAATTGAAAATTATATACCTGCAGATTTCGGCCCGAGAAGGTTAATCAAAAAAGGAGTTTCTTTCATTAGGTTTCACGTTCGTGTACCTCAAGACTTAAACCGAATATCGATTCGTTGTGCTTAAATAAATTGGAGAAAAAACACCCTTGATTTTGCTCCCACAATGTGTTATTCTTAAATCACACATGAATGAAACCTTGTATAATTTAATACATAATATTTTTTGCATGTCTAATATTTATTAGTTTTTTTAAATGTATTCACATAAAATAAATTATAATTTATTAAACTAAAACAAACTAAACATAACAACCCCACTTGCTACTTCTACATACAATATTATATAGCTAACCGGTTTTGGAACTTCTTTAATTATTCAAATTTTGCATATTTTATAAGAATTTTCAAGCTATCTCTCCCGCATAAACTTATGATTTTGCTGTTAACCTTGTCATTGGGTAAGTTCAACGTATCTATCGATGTAAATTTTTTTTTATTTTAAGGTCGAGTTTAATGTTTACTATTTGTAAATTAAGGTTTTCCATTCTCCAAACGTTTTGCACAAGTTGATCTGAAGGTTGATATATTGTTTGCTGTTTCATTGTTTTATGCATAAGATCTACCAGTCTGTCCGATATAAAAAAAAAAGTCTCACAGTTGCGTTTATTATCATCAGAAAGTTTGCTAAATAGCATTGTCAAATTGAATCAGTTTAATGTTTTGAACTATCGAACTATCTTGTTCAACTCTTCCATGAAATTATGTCCGTCCATTTTCATTTTTTTTTTTTTTTTTTCGCTGGCGCTACATCCCATAGAGGGATTTGGCCGCTTCATATTGAAGGTTCGTAATCATTTTATTTACGGATAATGAGTGATTAGTTCATTGATCCTTACATTAACCAGCCGTGATTTTTTCATCACCCGCCGGGAATCGAACCCGGGACCTCCGGAGCTTAAAGCAAGCATGCTAACAACTGTGCCACCGCACCGGGGCGGCATTTTCATTGGGATGCTAGTAAATCGGTGAAATAAACCAAAATTTTAGTGTTAAAAACAATAGTCACACGAAATATTAAATGTTAAAATTCAGTATGGGTTCTAGAATGTACAAAAATTTATTTCGCTTTGCCATTAACAAGCCTCCATGAGTTTAAGTTGTGATGATCAGCTTCCTGTTTTTCACATAAAGTGTAGCTACAAATACACAAGTGTAAGTATAAAATGCGTTTTTCAAATATGGTACCAGATGACAAATTTGATCTTTCCATTAGTTTATAAAATTATTGGTCCAATTTCATAAACTATAATGGAAAGATCAATTTTTGTTATTAACGTGCAACGAGTTAGAATTGTGCTACTGGCTTAATACGTTTTATTACAACATGGCCAACAAGTGCATTTTCACAATTTTCAAAAACTTGATGTACATGTTAATATGTTGATGATAAGACTTGTGCCTGAAAGCTTGATCTGCCTACTTCTTAGCCTAGTATCTTTTAAAATTTTGCAACAACTTTATTAAGTAAAGTAATTTAAATAAAACACCGCTTTTGTCGATGTTTTAAAGGTTCCTGACTCCGAGAAAGCAACAAACAAAAAAATGCCGTCCGTCTGGTCTGAATGTTTCCGTGTCTGTACGCACGGCACGGTATCTCGAGAAAAAGTTGAATTTTCTTTTTTTGCCAATGTACTTCTATGGACAATATGCGACAATTTAGGAACCTGCATGTCAAGAGGATAACTCCCTTGCCATACGATTTGAGTCAAACGATGTGGTTATTAACGTGTAGTTTTCAATCCACGTTAACCAATTTTCTATATTTGCTGGGTTTAACTAATTTGGGCGTTAAACTTGTGGTTGAGATGAGGTCGGATTACGGCTTAAGTTGAGTTCATGAATGCATGTAATTTGAGTTGAGGTTGAGTTTGGAAGCTGGAAATTGAGTTTGGATTGGAGATTGAGTTAATGGTTATATTAGAGATTGGGTTGAAGTTGAGTAAGGGATTAAGAGGTTAAGTTAAAGATTGGTTTGGGAGTTGATCGGAGGTTTCATTGAGTTAACTTGTGATGCAACATGTAAGTAATTTTCCGGGCCAAAGTGCTGATGAGGGTTCAGCCCTTTATATTTCGTTAATCACTAAAAATTCAAAAATGTTAGGAAATTTATTTTTAAATAATTTGTGAAATCAACCAATCTTGTGAAAATTTAAATAAAAATTCAACATAACCTTCTTATATTCGATTTATTAAATTCCAAGTTTAGTAATTTTATTGTAACTAAAACTTTACTCGTTTAAATGATAAAATTTGCAGCAAACTCAGTCTAAACAAAACTGAGATTTCGGTGCAAATCGAATATTTAAATTTTATTAATAATTTCGGTACCAATTAGTTGGACCAAACAATTTTATCAGCAGTTAGTCATATATAGTAGTTCTCAGTCAAACCAAAATAAATTTAAAATTTTATTCACTAGTGTTAGGGATTAGGAGCCAAGCAAATTTCAAAAATTTCAAGCAACGTTATCTTTGAAGCTTAATTTATAATTTAATCGCTAATTAGCTCCCAATATGATTAAATATTGATCAAGCTTTGCATTTTAAGTTCCGCATGGATAAGCAGCCACAAACATTAAAAATCTATTACAAACAATGAATTCTACCAACTATGAAGCATAAACGTTTTGTAATGTTGTAGATTTTTGTGTAGAATCTTAATTACAGGAATTTATGCTTACACTAACCGGATGATTTCATTTAGTTAATTAAAGTTTTTTTAACATTGTATACCGCATCATAACAAACTTTATAGTAGTTTTTATTGTACTCAATTAATATTTAATTTATAACTATATTATATATGAATATTATTGTTAAGGTCGAGTTAGAAGTAATAAAACATTAAACTACTTTTTATAATCTTTACAAATTCAAATGGAAAATTTAAAACTTTTCATACTCGTAGATATGTATATATGTATGTATATACATAGGTGGATCTAAACTAGGTCATGTACTATTGAATGTTATTATTTTTGTGTGATTATTATTATTAATTATTATTATCCATAAAATATAAATTTTTCAAAACAAAATTAATAAATTTAATGATACGCATTCTTGACTTAATTTAATTACCTTATTAAATTATGTTATACAAACGAATTTTGTTGGTAAATCATGAAATTATATATTTCTTGGTATTTTATATTTGTTAATTTAGCATATGTATAATAATATATAATAATTGCAGATTGTTAAATGTTAACAATTGGTTGACAAATTAATAATCACTGAATTGTGTCAGATATTAGTATGTATGTCAAACTTTATCACCAACAATTTCGTGATATAAATTGAAGTATCCAAGTAAAAAACGCTCGACTGCGGCTAAACAATAAATTATGTGTGTCATTATGTGTACAATAAATGAGCTTTAGTTTCAAGCTTGATAACAAAATGAAATGTATAATTATTTAGAATGTTCAGCAACTGTTCCGTGATAAAATTCGAATATTATATAGTGATGACTTTAACCCCAAAATAATACCCACACGAAATAACTAAACAACAACAAAAATTTACAAATGTGTTATGCTAATTACGACCTAATTAAATAATTTTAAAATAATAAAAAAAATTCGTTTATTTTATTATACAAACCAACAACCTTTAAGAATTGATATAATCCTCGTAAACCCACAAATCCGTCTGAAGACAAAATTATTACAAAATCTTTGAAAAAGAAAGTGAATTTTTAATATTTTTATTTTATTTTATTTTTTTTAACAATAACTCTGACTCACTGCATTACTAAAAACTCTACTATACGCACTGACCACAGACAACTGATGTGGTTGTGGAAATAATGTTTAATAATAAAAATAAAACCAACAATCAGCATTTCCTTTATGCGAGAAATTACCGCTCGTTAAATAATAAAAACAATTAATTATAAAATGCAAATAATAAAACTGATTATTATTGAATATGGTCACGGATAGAATATTTTTTATATTCCGATTGATTATTTATTGCTTTTTAATGAGCTTGTTTGTGTTGAAAGCTGCTAATCTATGAGTTAATTTTATTGTTATCTACTGAGTGACTTCTGAAATTGATCTACATATTTATGTAGCTTTGATGTTTTTTAATAGTGAGCCATCAAGAATTATGTTCTTTGAAAATTGAAATTTGATCTCTTGTACAGGTATTGTTCCAGTTTTATTAACCAGAAGCACTTTATAGTTTCTATAGTCCTTTCTCTCGTAAATTTAAAAAGAAAACAAATAACCAAATCTTTAAAAATTTTAATTTTTTCAGTGAAGTGTTATTTGCACCTTTAATTTAAAAAGCTTTTCCTAGGTTTTAGTAAAATTGTAAAGCTTGCGCAAATGTAAATTTCTAAACCATCTAATAAATGTAATTCAACTTAAAAAGACGATTATTAAATATTTGAATCGTTAGTTGGTACAATAAGTGTATTAATCTAAACGTCCAAAATACTTTACTTAAAGCTTACCTGTTTGGGTTTTCTAACTACATCGGGCAGTCATCAACTTCATCTTTAAGGAATGATACAAAACTGAATTAAAATATTTTGTGAAAGCTTTCATATTTATTTTAAAAGCTTATTTAAAAGTTTTAAGTTTCATAATATATTGTATTACATATGTCAGTTTACTAATGACATCGAAGCAGTCAGAATTCAAATATTTTATGAAAGCTTTCATACCTGTTCTAAAAGCTTTTCTGATAAAAACAATTATTTAAGTAAAGCTTCTTGACAGTGAGGAAGGCGTCCTGCATAATTATTCTTCAGTGTTTCGTTGTTTCTAGTACAATCGTAAAGCTTTCGTAAATTTAAATTTATAGTATGAAATATTTGATAATATGAAAGATAATTGAACTTTATAAAAGCACTTTATAAGTATTTAAACCATAAATTTGTACAAGCAGCATTTTGGGGCAGCTCTTTGGACTAGTGCAATGCACAAAAAATTAAATTTGGAATAAGTTGACGTTCAAAAAATGTACCTTAGCCTAACAAGAAAATATAACTTGAATATTTTCAAAATACTTTGTATCTAACAAATTAAGCTAAACAAAACTAACAAAATGCTCTTTTACCCCAAAAGCATTCATAAATAATTCAAAAGCTTATATCTTATAGTATCAAATCTTTAAGTGAATGAACTTTTCGCTACAGTGGATTAAACAGCAAAATATTATTCTGTAGTGTTATGTGAACATTATTTACCACAATTTAATTTCAAACCTATTGTGATTGCACATTCGACGTGTGAATGTCGACCTTTATTGGGCTTTTGTTAGCATTGTAAGAAATGGGTAGTAACCGTGAAACGTATATTAGCTTTTTGCTTCTGGATCAGACAATCCAACAAAATTCTATTTAAGTATAATAAAAACATTTCACCTCAAAGCTTTCATAATTCTTTGCATTACCTCTTTGTTCTTTCTAAGTAAATTCGTTAAATTTATACTTTTATGAGATATAATGAAATCAAAACTTCAAAAACTCGATCATCTCAAAGCTTTTATTATGGCGCTATTAGAGCTATTTTGAAACCAAATATTTATGGGCACAATAATTTTCCACAGCGAGGAGTATGTACTGAAGTGGAATTCTACCGGACTGAGTATTCTAATTTATCAATCTTTTCGTAAATTCCAGTGATATTGTAAAGATTTTGTAAATTTAAATATAAACGCGCCTGTGACATACTTTAACTTTGAGCTAATTAAAAGAAACACTTAATAAACTAGCTTTTTGTGGACGCAGTATGAAGCATAATTTTTTTTTTAAAAGCTTAAATTATTAAATGTTGGGTTATTTTTAAAAAAACAAGCGTTTGACGTTAAAAAAATGTTAAAATTCATTCAAAAAAATTTCAACACAAAATTTTCAAAAGACGTTTGTGTAAGCTTTATAAAAACCACCTTTCACTTAAAATTCACCTCATAAACATTTTATAAGCCACAATAAAATTTTCCATGCACATTAAGAGAGACAACAAAACGAAACCCAAAATAGACCATTACTCCAAAGATTTCATAATTAAATCAAAAGCTTACATTTAATTTGAGCATCCTAATTTATTGATCGTTTTGTTGGAATTGACATAAATGAGAAAATAGACGACACTAACAGTTCAAAAAAAATATTTAAATCTATTAAGAAATTATTTACCTTAAGGCTTTCACAATAATTTGCATTACTTGTTTGAGCTTTTTAACTAAACTCTTTTTATTCAATCTGGGTTTTAATGAGGTATACTGAAATTGTCAATGCAACTTTGGAAAGCCTTAACCAAAACACAAAAATAGCGTTTCCCTCCAAACTTTCATATTGGTTCCGAAAGCTTCTCTTACAAAACCAAATGGTTTAATTAATAAGCTTTTTGACAGCGAATAATATGTAATGAAGTGTTATTCTGCAGCAATAAGCAAGCTAATACAAGCTTTTCGTTGTTTTAGCATACATATTTGTAAAGCTTTCGTAAATTTGAGTTTATAACCCCCAATTTCCTATCCCCAATTCAATCAGATAAACTGAAAAAGCACTTAATAAATGTTTTGATCATAAAAAATTTAAGCAGCTTTTTCGGTCAGTCTGCTAGATTGGTACAATATTTATTCTTGTCGCTTTTAGCTCACTTAATTAAAACTATCGTAATCAAAAAAAAAATCGAATTAGTAAACATAAATTCTAAGCTTTTCACGTTTAAAAACAGTTATTCAAGCTTATCATGGCGTACTTAACCAAAGCAACCTTGATTATACAAGCCATAATCTGAAAAACGAAGCTTTTATAAGGGAATTAGAAACGAGGAAAAAACCAAAATTTTCATAGTAAAACACATAAAACATATGGGAAATCACTTTTCTTCCTAAGACAAATTTGTAAATGAAAACGTTGCAAATTCTTAATTATGATTTCTGGAATATTTTCATAAATGTTTGAATTTCAACATATATAAATCTCGTTTAAGTAAATCGTTTTCATTTTCTTGTAATAATTGATTTATTTAAACCAAAATATAAAAAAAAGTTCATAAGAATAGCTTTCTGGTCAAATTAAAAAGAAAAGCTTACTACAAAACGTGTGCATTAAGTCAATATACATAGATGGCAGTGGGTAGTAAACATTTTGAAAAATCGTAACAAAAATTGCGACCTGGGGAAATTTGAGTTCCAAAATTGTAGGAAAAGCAAAACAAATTCAGAAAATATTAAGAACGTGTAATTGTGTGATTAAATAATTTTTTTTCGTATTTCTCTGCCAACAATTATAGACATCTAACGTACACTAGTAAAACTAAAGATGAATTTAGCAAGTATTATTTTAATTTGTCAGAGCCAACTTTCAAAATGAAATTTCGAAAAATATATTTTAGAAATAATTTTATTTTAATATTTCTGCAATTAATATTTACTTAATACTAATATACCCTTCTTGTATATTGCTGCTAAAGATATGTAGAACACTTTTGTACAAATATTTTGTAACATTTTTGCTGTTTTCATTGAAAAACTTGAAGCTAAAAAACACCGTTTTTACTATGGATTCCTATGGAAATCAGTGAAAAGTTATACCACTAAAAAAGCTTCTAAAAAATACGTCATAATTATTATGGCTCTATACTATAGAAGGCTCTGACTTAACCTCAAAGCTTTTATAAATATATAAGAGAGCTTTTCTCACAAAACCAAAGTATCAAATTATAAAACTTTTTCAATTAAATTGAGTTTGTATACTATTTAGGTAAATAAAGCAAATATGTTCCTTCCAAACTGTTTATTTGTATTCCAAACAGATTTACGACCTAAGTATTTTGAACTATATGTTACAAAATTTTCTAAATCAATTCCTTTTAATATTTTGGAATTTCCCAAAACTTTTGACTATTGAACTAACGGCATCCAATTTAGACACCTCGTTGTTTAGGCACAGAGGTCATGTTTTGAAATGACGGCTTCTTGATATAGAGAAAGATTTAATTTATCCTGACTGTCTAGGACAGTATGAAGTCTTGGGGATCCAAACCAATAATAAAAACATTTTTTTTAGCAACAACAATAAATATTCCATAAATCTTTTTCTCAACAACTTACGTGAAATATTTCAAGAACCTGGAGAATTTTAAGCGCTGAAAGCAAAACTTAAAATTTGCTTAACTCGTTTGCTACCAGCCGTCACATTTATGTGATACATCGGTTTGTAATCAGAGCTCATCATCATATATATTTGATAAACGTTTTTGGTTAATTTATGACACGTAAATACGTAAAGTCTAATCCAGTTGGTGTCATATAATCCCGAAAAAAAATCCTGGGCCGTGGTGGAAGTTTTGCCCATGAGACTCTGATACTAGCGAAACTAGTGAAAAGAGTACTAGTAAACATAATTTAATATAAAAGATTTAAAATGATCCAATCAGCTCTGCTTTCATTAAACAACTGCCATTCACATTTAAAGATGTTTCAACGTTGGCTTCAAGTACATAAAATAAGATACCCGTTCCATTCTTATTCACATTACGATCTGTACAAACGTTTCAATTCATAACCATATGTACTAATAACAAAGCCAATTTTCAACAGTCATCTCAACATAATAGGATGAGCGCTTTGTTTCAGATTTCACGACCTTTTAATTACAGCCATTCGTCCTATTACAGTCACAGGCCAAAAATTATTTATGTTTCTTAAAGTCATCTACAAGTTACAGGATAATTCAAAGAGAACATTTCAAAATTTTTATTTCACTGATACACAGAATCATCGAGGAACAAGAAATGAAGTGGTGTGTTCTATCGTCAACTATTTTATTTTGTTAAACTCTTGAATCATGTAAGATTCGATCACTTCCTTCTCAACTTGTTATAATGTTTTTCTGTTAGGATTTTCCAGTTGCTAATTCGGTTCTGTTGAATATGATTCAGTGGCATATTAGGAGAGGCTTTCATTTTCACATCATTTTATTATATTTTCGTAGTGCATGCGCTAAATTTTGTAGATTTCGATACATAAATAATTACCGCATTGCCCAGTTGATTTTTTTTCGAAGTTTTACTGATCTGTTTATTTTGAAAGTTACTCAAAAATGCTTATTTGGGTTGAAAACCACGGTTATATATTATGTTTTCACGCGGTCACCCAAATTCAAAAATCATAGCAAAATTGTTATTTGATGGATTTGGTCAAGTTGTTGGGCCCCTTCGTTCTCATTCTCACATGGAAGAGTTGTGCAATATTTGTTTCACAGATCAATTATTTTAAATAGATTCTTAGCATTAACCGGTCAAAACAAATATTTAAATCTATCAAGAAAGTGTTCACCTCAAAGCTTTCATAATACTTTGCAATAACTGTTTGAGCTTTATAATTAAAATCTTTTTATTCAATTTAGGTGTTTATAAGATATAATGAAATTCTCTATGCAACTTAGAAATACTAAGAAAATCATTCGTTTACATAATTTCATAATTATTCTGAAAGCTTCTCTTGTAAAACCAACTATTTATGTGAAAACTTGTCTACGCAGATAAATTTGCTCAGAGGTGGGGTAGAACACTAAATTATTCTGAGGAGCTAATCATTCTCATGGTTTGAGCAGTTCATAGATTTTAGAGTGAATTTAAAGCTTTCGTTAATAAAATTTCCGAACCCATCAATATACTTTCAACCCTTATTTGATGTCTGATAGCATATTTAAGAAAGATTTCATAGACTTAAATATGCAGTGAAGTGTTATTCTGCAGCAATAAGAAACATAATATATTAAGCTTTTCGTTAGTTTTAGCATATTTGTAAAGCTTTCGTAAATTTAAATATATCCGTCAAATTTTTAAAAATTACCGAATTTTTGAATATTAATCAAATTTCGAAAAGTAATTAATAATTTAAATAAAATAAGCAAAATATCGAAAGCTTTCGTCGTCGAAGTTTGAATCAAATAAAAAAATTTTGCAAGCATTCCCGTTGCTTGACAATATGTTGGCAAAATCTAAAATTAGGAACATATATTTTAAAAGCTTTCTGCTAATATTTGAAAATAAAAGCTGGAATTGTAATAATTAAGCTTTTTCTAAAAAAATACCCATTCAAGATATCCAATTATTGATTTTTGAACTTTTACAAACATTTTGTAAAAATTGTTAATTAAGCTTCCGGTTTCAGCCATAATAGAGAAACCTAATTACTATAAACACTCAAATATGGCACCATTGTATCATAATGCGCTTCACCTTCTAATATCGTACGATCCAATTACCAGATTTTGTTATGTTCATATGTATGTATGTATTTGGTGAATGTCTTCCTTAAACTTAAAATTATCTAATTAAAGGTTAACAGTACTATGTGCAAAAAAATAATAATTTCATACAAATGTGTTGTAAACCTTCCAGGCAAATTTCTTAAATGTTTTTATTGTTTTATGTATTTTTGTGAAAGTAATTTGTACAAATGCAGGCGCGGGACCATACCTACATTTAACTGATATGTAACTACATATGTACATATATTCACTATCAATGCGCATCATAATATATAATTTTAAAAATGAACTCTTATCGCACAGTTGAATCAAACAAACACAAATTTCATAATACAAATGGTAAATAAAAATTTGCAATTACATTTCTAATACACAAGATTTTGTTGTTTCTATAGAGATTTTTCAAGGTAATACAGAGCTGTGTATATTTATATGGGTTGGAAAATTGGAAAAATTTTCAAATTGCACATAACTACCGGTTATAACGTTTCAACAAATAAATTATACATTTATTTACTTTGACTGTTTTGTTTTCGCGTCTTATTCTTCAATGCCCTCTCTATGTGTATTGTACTTGTATAAATAACTATGATTTTCCATTTCCAATTTTTAAATTGTGTGTACATATTATTTGAAAAAATAAAAATAAAGTTGCGAAAATTTTTTGCAAATAACAAACATATTCAGATCAATGCCATATTGAGGTACACAGGTAACCAGCTAATTTTAACGTATATACATGTGATTTGCGTGTACTCTCTTGCAAAAAATCAAATTAAAAAATACGATCATTAAAAAATTTTTACGATAATTACGGTACATAAATCATGAATCGTCACAATACCGGGACAATAGATGGAAAACAAGAATATCAACAAAAAAAAATTTGTTTCATAAATATTTACACAAAAAATACAAACAAACAAAAATTTATGTATGTCAAACTAAAAAATTTCACTTATGAACTTGACAAAAAAAAAATCTAACAACTTACACTTTTATTATACAATATAACGCAGCATCTTCTTTCTCATCAACGCTAATTTTTGCCCACTTTAAATATTTGCATGCATACAAAAGCTAATTTTCTAAATTATTACAAAATAACAAGTTTTTTAAATTTTTTTTTTTATTAGCAAAATTTTTTATTTACGATTAAATGACTCAGGGTTATGACTTACGCGTATTCTTATGTTCAATCTTAATTTTTTTTTTATTAATGAATTTTTTTTTTGCTTTCGCTTTTTGCATGCAGGTAAGTTGAATGAATATATGAGAACCAATCAAGTTTTACTAGAATAATAGTAAGCGAGTATGGAATACCTGAAATACTATCGAACAACTTGCCAATAAATTAAAAGTTGCATTTTTGTTTTCTCTGATGACAAATTTGCCTGTCAAACGCGAGCTTCTAAATTATATTAATCCTAAATTTATTTTGCACAAAAAGATTAAGAAGAAGAAAACCAGTATAAACATCGTGAAAAGAAGTTCAAAAGAATTCATCGAATTTTATCTTTTATTATGATTTAGTCTGAAAACTGTGCTGAATTTTAACTGTAAAAATTTTAATTTGAATTAAATGAAAATTTCAAATGACTATATTTTAGATACGCAATTCTGAAAATGCTAAATTAAAAAATCTGACTTCAATAATAATTAAGAATCTAAAAATTCTAATGCGTATATATTAAATTATTGATTGCGATTGACCAGAATGTACGACCAGACCAAGCCTAAGCTTGACTCCCGGATAATGCCGGGCCCTCCTGGTGGGGCGAAATTTCATTCCATCTTCATCATCATGTTCCCATGTGGTCAACAAAATTTGTATTAATCATAGCAAATATTGCTTGATTTTATTGTGGTAGTAGTTGTGTCGCTTCTTTCTTGTATACGTGCCCCCCAAACATTTTTTGACCAGCGGCGAGGATTGAACTGAAGACCAGCAGCATGTTAATCTATTCTCTTACCGTCGCTCCACCACTGTATCATGCATATAAATTATATTTTATTAATTTTATAAATTTGTTGCCGAAAATCATTTATTAACTGCATACATACATAAGTACCTAACAAACCAATTACTTTGCCGCTCGTCTCCCTTAATGTGCGACAAATAACAGTTTTGGCCACTTGTGTCGCACATTCGTCGCAATTAATGGAATTTAAATCTTGTATCCCAAATTTGTATTACATTAAATCGCAATTAACTGAACAAATTTAATTACCATGTTTCAACGGGAAATATCGTGAAATTGATTCAATTGACTTGTACGGGATCCGAACAATAATTTAGAATTGTAAGCATAAATTTCGGTTTCAAAACCACAAAATTGTTTAAGCTAAGCGAAATGCCGAGTTCGGTGTGTGAGAAATTTTGATAACATAACATAACTGAAATTCGAAATATTTGAAAAAATTTAACTTGATTCAAATTTTTGTTGCAAAATTCGAGAGTTTAAATCGAGCGGTCAACATAGAACTAAATTAAAAGTTTAAAGCACAAATATTCTTAACTGAGCTGATATAGAAAAAATGTACCGTCAAATATTGGTATCTAATCATCATACCTCCATATCAGCGAATAGTTTGGAGAGAAGATCCATTACGGCCTCTTGAAGAATATGAATTATTGAAAGTTACATATGGAACTGCCTCAGCGCCATACTTAGCTATGAAAACTTTAATGCAATTGGCAGCAGATGAATTCAAAATTTATCCAATGGCAGCAAAAGCATTGAAAGAAAACTTTTACGAAGTAATGACAATTGAACTACAACGACAATTAATTGCAGTATTATCAGGTGCTGGCATGAATCTACGCAAATGGGTTAATGCATAAAAACGTTGGGCATACATTGGGATTCAAGGGACGATAAATTTCAATTTAATATTAGTTTAACTGAAGAGCCATAGATTACGAAACGAAATATGTTGTCATGTATTGGAAAATTATTTGATCCATTGGGTTTAATTGATCCGGTTATTATAACAGGAAAACTAATTATGCAGCAATTATGGTTGCTCAAATTACAATGGGACGAAGAGTTAACAGATCCATTAATGTAGAAATGGCAATTATTCTATAATCAATTACTGAATATCAACAAGGTTAAAATACCAAGATGTGTTATGCAGATCAACTTAGTAAAAATCGAAATACAAGGTTTGCAGATGCCTCAATGGAGGCATATGGAGCATGCTTATATGTACGGTGCGTCGAAAAATCAAATAATAAGACCATTAATTTGGTATGTAGTAAATCTAGGGTCGCACCATTGGAAGTTCGATCAATTCCACGCTTGGAACTAAATGCTGCTTTACTGTTGGCTAGCTTGGTTAAAGAAGTTGCTACAGTATTGGATATTTCAAATGACTCAGTTATTTTGTGGTCAGATTCCATAACTGTTTTACAATGGCTGATGATGGCACCTTACAATATGAAGACGTTTGTTGCAAACAGTAGCGGAAACATAAAAGCTAATTACAAAAATGTTATGGTGTCATGTTGAGAGTAAAAAGAATCCTGCAGACATATTGATCATAGGTGTAATGCCGGAAGATTTTTTAACAAATGAGGAGTGATACAGTGGGTTAAGGTTTCCATTGACTGATGAGGATGATTGGTCTAAACATGTGGTGAAATATATTCAAAAGGTGGATGAAGTACCAGAAACGAAAAGTGCTACGTATATATTTTTAGCAGTGAAGTTAAAAAATTTTTTGAGAACCAAAACATTTAATTCTTATACAAAACTGTTACGTAGGTTTATAAGCAATTGTCGCAAATAAGCATGTAGACGATCTCGCGGACCAATCCATTTGGATGATCACGATGGAGCTTTAAAAATGTTGTTTAGAATAATGCAGCATGAATATTTCCAAGAAGATATTGATTGTATACAACGGAAAAGCTATGTGTCAAAAAGAAGCAAGTTGGCTCCATTAAGTCCTTTTTTAGATGAAGAAAATTTGATGCGTGTTGATGGACGTATTAGTAAATCTTCCTTATCATTTGGTGGAAAACATCAATATATCAAGCCTATTGGTTATGCATGTTCATATTTCTAATCAGCATTGTGGAGTTCAGCAGACTTTGATGATGTTGAGACAGAAGTATTGGTTTCTGGAAGGTTTCAGCTACGTGAAAGGAGTTCTAAGTAAATGTAAATAATGTTTCAAGGCCAAGGCTAAGCCATTGAAACAGTTATTGAGGGTATTGTCAAAATTTCGTTTGGAATCTTGTAGACCATTTTATAATACGGGAGTAGATTTTTGTGGACCATTTTCAATCCGATATAAGAATCAACGAAAGGACACATATAATAAGGTATATGTCTGTATCATTGGCATGACAACAAAAGCCGTTCATTTAGAGGTGGTAGAAGATGTAACAGCGGATGCCTTCAAAGCATGCATGAAACGATTTTGTAGTAGAAGAGGCAAACCAGCTACAGTGTGGAGTGAAACGGCACTAATTTTGTCGGTGCGAATAATCGAATCAAAGAAATGGAAATATTGTTAACCAAATCGAATGAACAAATCATGAAGGCATGTATCGAAAATGGATTCAAGTGGAATTTCATACCTTCAAGAACGCCAAACCTCGGTGGACTGTGGGAGTCTGGAATAAAGATATTCAAGCAGAATTTGAAAAGAATTATGGATTCAAGAATCATGGCTCTAGAATTCCTATATATACGCTAATAGTCTAAATAGAAGGAGTTATGAATTCCAGACTATTGACAGCGCTGTCGTCAGATCCAAATGATTTCGAACCATTGGTTCCGGGTCATTTTTTGATTGGGGCTACAATAAATTCAATAATGGAACCAGACGTTACAGCAATTACAACAAATCGGTTAAATCAATGGAAGCAACTTACACAAATCGTTCAACACTTTTGGAAACGATTCAATTGTGAGCACATTAGAAGTCTTCAACAACGGAATAAAAATAATACACCAGAACCAAATCTTTGTGTGAACGATTTGGTGTTGATTATTGATGAACATCTCCCGAGTACTCATTGGATGATGGGTAGAGTTCACAAGGTGTTTCCAGGTGCTGATGGATATGTCGGATGTGCAGCTACTCGAACAAAAGGCGGTATAATTGAACGAGGAATATCAAAATTAGCAAGGTTACCATTTGAAGTAGACCATAGGGTGTACAACAGTCAGAAACAAGTAGTGGAAACATGAAAATTATTTAAGTGATAAATTGTTAACGTAGCTATAGCATTTTTAATTATTATTTTTTGTTTTTAAAATTGTGTATAACAATATTGTACTGGATGGTGCTCGCATTTGAAAAGAAATCATGTTCAACATTTAAAAGGTGGAAGGATGTTGAAATAGTATTCAACATTTTGTCTTGGTTGAATTACTCAAAGATGGAGTTTTGGGTTATTGATAGTTTGAAATGCGAACAGAGTCCCACTTCCGTGTAAATTTGAATTAGTTAAGTAGATAGGGCGGATACAGTTCGGTTTCCTTTCAAAAATGAAATATTAATGTATATAGGGTTGTAACTTGTAAGATGTATGGTTTTTTTGTCAGGTATAAAAATTTTGTGAAACAAAGCGGATTATTACAATCCCTGAAATAAAAACAAGAAATTATTTTTGTGTGCAATATTTTGAGTTTTATTCAAAAACAGGGAAATTGGTATTTTGGTTATTTTGAGTGTTGGAGTACTAGTATTGAATTATATACAGTCCATTTTGGAAAAATAATTGGCAACTTGATTTTGGTTAAAATTATTCCAACAGATACTAAAGACAGAACAGCCGCAAAAAATAAAAATTTAATAAATTGCATTACCTCAGAAGGCAACCAGGTGGATATGCCATTAGAATGAATCCACAACTGTCGAAGTCTCCAAGAAAAATGCAGAAGTTAACTTAATTTGGATTGACTAAAAATTCGTGAAAATGTCTAATCTCAAAATGGAAATATATTAAATTATTATATGGAAATGTATGGACTCAAGGAAGCATGAAAATTTTCATTAAAAAAATTGCAAGTGGTAGGAATATGACAAATTTTTGGCACTAAAGTGAAAAATCATATTTTAAATTTGTATGATAAGTTCTCATATCCATTTGTCAGTTTCGATGCTGGCAAAATAACGGTGACACTTTTGCCTTACATCCGGTAGAAGACAAAGTGAAAAATCAAACGGTACCAAACTAGCCACAGGAAAATTAAAGTCGCCATCATTCGAGAGATGTTCAACGTCATATAGAAAAGGCATTATGTAGAACCAATTAGAGTAACACAGTCCACTTTCCCATCAAGCTATATTGGATACAAATCATAGTTGTAATTTGCAAAGCTGCATGGTTTAAATGTAGGAGGTGGATTCAACTACCTGTTAACAAAAAATGTATAATTCAATTTACTTTCTATCTCTATTAATTGAACAATCCTTTCACAATCATGCTTACACTTGATTTTGGTAAATTCGTTACCAAACAAATTACAATTTGGCCGAAGAAAAATACATAATTAATGATGAACTAGACCAAATAATAAAACAAAAAACTCAACTTGAACATGACCACAAAAATAATAACGTAACGAAAGAACATTATATGATTGTGATGCAATCAAAGATAGCTATTGGGCACAATTAACCAATCTTTCTTCTTTTGCTTTTATTTTTATTTTTACAACTTTCATATTGACATTTCGTCGTCTTTTCATGATTCTAGAGAATTCCCTGCTTAAATCAAGCGAGACTAAAATATGGAACACTACCGTTCTAGCTGAATCACATGGGTAAAACGGGTAGATCCGGGTAACATTTCATCTTTACTCTAAAAATGAAAATAAAACTCATTCCATATTCGCGCACACCTTTTTTAAGCAACCACATGTGAATGCACCTTTCTCATAACGAGATAAATACAACAAAAGTAAAAACAAGAAAAACAACAACATTTTTTTTTATATAAACAGCATTCAACTGAAAGTGCAAGTGATTTTAACAAAAAAGTAACTTATAAATAAAATAAAAAAGAATGTACACAACGTTATATGTATGTATATAAGAAGATGATTTGTAAAAAATGTAAACTGTAAATGATATTGGTATTATATCATCCGCCAAATGTGTGTCAAAAGCACGCGCGTGTTTTTTTTTTTTTTTTTTTGGTAGAGAGAAAAATTGTCGTCCGATATTTTGGGAGGTTACAATACAAAGTAAGTGAGGTTTGCTCGTACTCGTACCGCGTTATATAACTCGTCAGCGTACGCATGTAGTACCATTAATATTATACTTGTAGGCAGTATTTCTCATGAGGTCTTTAACAATTATATCAAAAAAATAAAAATAAAAATTAAATTCCAGGTCAATGGATTATATAATTATTAGTTTTCTTTATTACTATCACTTTTGGCCAATATATGAAAAACATAAAAATTAAATTCCATACTGATTTTGCTCGCGGTTTTAATATGTTTGGCAACGTTCTAAATTTATCTCGGTTACCTATACACATTTGCAAAATTACTAGTTCAATATCACATCTAATAGAAATCACAAACCTTCAAAATAATATTGATTACTAAAATTACCATCTAAACGGGCAGAGTCTACATTAAGTCATGTGAACTCTAATTAAACAGTCACAGACATTTCGTAATCGTTAACAAATTTGTTTTAATACAGTGCGTACACCTTGAATAGATATGTAGCTGCCAAAATTTGTTGTCTGGTCAATTTTTGAAGGTTTTTTTTTATTTTTGTGAAAGGTTGTTGAACGAACACACAAAAATTAAATTAAAACGCGAAATAATTATGTTGATCTCCAAATTTTATTCGAAATAAAATAACAGAAAAGTTGGTGAAACAAATATTAAAGTTTGACATTTAATCAAATTTTGTAATTATACATTGGTCAAACAACAATCAAACCATACATCATCATGTTTTATTATACATCGAAATATTGAAGACATTGCAAACCATAAACAAACCGTCAACCGCAAAATTTACACGGCTCACCGAAATGTTCTACATAATATGATATTTAATTTTTTTTTTTTATTGCGATTGTACAATAATTACATAAATCATGCAAAACCAACATAAAGAAATAATTTTGTATATTTGAATGTGTTGTTGCACAAAAATCATGTTCACAAAAGCATAAAACCAAACTATACTCGTATATAGGTAAACGACATGATCATATGAAAAGAGACACTAATCATTTTTACATTATGTGTGTTGTGTATCTATATCTTTATAAATACCAGTATAATAACTCAGTTGAATGCATATTCATCAAGCCGTGACAGCGGCTCAAAAACCAAACAAAAATTACGAATTTCAAAGTCTTAATGGATATTTCAAATGTTTTATTGTCTTTATAGACATAATTTTCTTACTTGTGTCTTGTGTGTTCCAATTTGATTGTTCGATGGTCTAAAATGATTAGAAATATACATAATTAATAGAGTTGGACGATTTTCAAACCCTAGTAGCCATGCCAGTCTCCATATAAAACATATGGAGAGTGAAACTATCGGAATTAAATTAAATCCTAAACGCTGCATGCCAAATCATGACAGTCAAATCGTCATGAGTTATTCTTCGAGTTGAATTACGAGTAACCATAGCAAAAGAGAATAGATTTTCGAAGTTCAAGATTTTTGGATATATATAGATTTCCAAATTTTAATATTAAAAAACTTGGCTCGACATAAAAGTTAAACCAAAATATTATATTTTCTACATTATTTGAGGTTTTGCGAAGAATGCATGCTATTTTTCAGACTATTCGAGATTCTTAGTAATTTCTGGATTTTTCAAGTTATTTCTATGATTTTAAGTTTATTCGATTTATGCTGGAATATAATATTCGCAGATTTTTTGTAAAAATCGAGATCATTCTAGAATTCTAAGATAACACTAGGTGTTCAGATTACTCGTGTTTCTCGAAATTCCTCGAAATTTACATACAAAGATAAGTTTGTAGGATGTCGAGTAACATAAACGAAATTTTTCTAGATTTTTTCTGAGAACAACATTTTTCAGCTTTATTACGAGATTATTCGATACTCCCAAAATTATTGTTGATGTTACTTGTGTGATGTTACAGATTATTCAAAACTTGTGGATTCTTCGAGAATATTTCAAATTTACAAGATTTACAGAGATTTTTTGGTAATGTTGAAAATTGTTCGAAGTTACTCGATAGCTGACTTGTTAAATTACTGCTTTAAGTTGAGTTGCATCATCTGTAATAAGATCATGATTTTTGGACCGGTAATGTTACAAAATTATTATATACACACAAAAACCCACACACAGTCCCACATTATTTTCCCCTAGATAATATTGCTTTAATTAATGATGAATCTTTAAAATATTCAACTAATTGAGAATAGAAGTTGGAACAATAATTTTAAAGAAATCTTTCTGAACTCTTGGTTACTTGCATCTTTTTTTTCAACTATAGAGCTAGTGCTGGCGATAAACTGTGATATACTTATATCGTCTGTAACTACTACCCACATTATCTGCATCAATTGTTAATCATTCGTGCGTGTAATCTTATCGATAAAATTTATCAAAATGCTTACAACCAATTTTTTTCGCGCTAACCAACAGCTATTATCCAACCTTAATCCACTCATTTCCTGATAAATCGATTACCTACACAATTTGTTTTGTTTTCAAACGAATTTCACGAATAATTGCAAATTATTGCAAAAGAAATGTATAACACCTTTTCTGTAGCAATAAAATAATAAAAAATAAAAAAATATTCTTTCACAACCATATGCCACAATGAAATTCACGTTTTGTTATTAAATATATAACAAGATAAAATTACCTATAACCTATCCAACTTTCAGGTGATTAACGATTTTGTTTGCCGTGAATTAATTATGTGCGTGATAAATTAAATTTCTTAATACATAATCGATATAAAATAATGTTACAATATTCATATTATGTGCCCTTCGTTCAAAAAACCAGTTAATCGGTTCTGCATCTTAATTATCATATGGTAATTAAAAATTTCATAGTCGCAACCTTCAAATGGCATGGTCTAATTAATAATTTTGTCCGAGTGATAACATATGTAGATATGTAAATGATTTAACTATTTATGTTTGGGACTTTTACTTTTTTTTGCTCTTACAATTACCAGAAAATTCCATATCGGTAATAATAAATTATGTTACCTAATCGTAAAAATAAAATTATTTAACGTACACTCGAATAAATGTAAATGCATTAATCTTATTTAAAGCCATATACTTTCTTTTCTTACATCTGTATGATGGATTTTTGGTTAAATAATTTAATCTCGAGCGCGATTGATTTATTTGGTATTGACCCTTTTATAATATAATTGACCACTTAATGGTGAAACAAATGATCAATGATTTTTTTTTTTTTTTTTTTTTTTGAATATGCTGCGCCCTTAGACCATCGATCAACTATATTTTATGTATATAGACTTTGACCTTCGAGCATCTGTCTTATGTAATCAAATAAATTTTTGTGATGAAATCATTTTTTTTATAGCAAAAAATTTACAAACTTTTTAACTTTGTTTACATAGTTTTTGACATAATTATGTTTGCCATACATTTATAGGGTCTATATAAGCTTCCGAATATTTGATAGAGGACAAAGTTCTAGTAATTGAGAATTATTGGAATAAATATTGATTTGAGGTTTATTTAAGTTCGAGACAAGGTCGCCAATATTTAAACAGCACATTATTGGATGCAGCTCATATTAATTAAATGATTAACATTTTTATTTGGCGGACAAAAATTACAAAATAATAAAACAAAAAAAAAACTCGGTGATTGCGGTCTTGAACTAGATGTAATGTAGCAAAAAATTAAATTGGCTTCCGAATATGCTAATGTGGTTGCAATATTATGTAAATATACATTTATTTACGATTTTTAGTATCGTCTGTCTACCATCTGTATTTTTAAATATGTGCTCGATGATTAATAGTTTTGGTTCAAACTCTTACAATTTTGTGGACTTAAAACTTTAAATTAATAACGAAATGTAATAACAGTGGTCTTTAATAAAATTACAAAAATTTGGTACAACCAAACAATAGTTAAAAATTAATGGTGGCTTCTGCATGTTTGATCCGTAAAATCTACCGAAGAGGCTGGGTCAAAATATTGACCGCTTTCAATTAACTCACACAACCAGCTTCCAACTGGTTATCTGTTAGATATTTTTACACGTTGCAATTTTCAAAAATGATGGTATCTTCTTGCTGCATCGAGAGCATACCTACATTGTGTTTGCTTTTTCTACGGCTCTATAACTCTCTGGGCATTAGCGAATTATCGCAAAACTAACATTCACTTTGTACGACTAAACGTGATGGAAACAAATTGAAATCATGTAATTCATAATTATCAAAAATTTGCCATCGCTAAAGGTATTCCAAAAATCGATCAGATTGATCTTGACCTTCTTCAATCGACTGTGTTTCTCAACAATGGAATTTGGGAGAATCTACAAATCGAAATGTTCAAAACACAGCTTACTTTTGCAAAAACCATTAATTTCAAAAACTCATTCGAACTTGTGGAACAGGCTGGAAGCTAAAAGAGTATTATATAATTAACATACGTTTAAGCTCAATAATATGCGGAGCTCGATCACTCTAACATTCAAATAGAAAGTGTCGTCACTTCGGCTAAAAACAAAAATTTAAATTTTCTGAATTCTAGAAAATGAAAATGAGTTTGAAACTTTATTGTAAACTGTATCCGATAAGTAAGGAAATTAATTTTTCAAATTTCATTAATGTTTAGAAAAAAATATTCGTTCATCCAAATTTCCTGAATCGCAGATCATAAAATTCAGAATTAAAGTTTAATAAATTGACAAATTTAAGAAATAGCAATTATTTAAAAAAATTTTGAAATTTTGGATGTTAAATTCAATTCCACGAATAAAAAAAGAGAGGCTGAGAATTTCAAATTTCAAAGATTTAGGTATGTTAGGAAACGCAGAATTTATTAGTTAAGAATTTGGAAATTTTTTAAAATTTAAATTTTTTGTTGAACTTTTGAAATTTTAAGAAAAATTCTAGAAAATTAGAATTTAGTAAAATTGACAAATTTAAGAAATAGCAATAATTTTAAAAATTTTACGAATTTCGACAATTTAATGGAAACAGTTTTCTAAAAATTTTAAAAATTTTGGAGTTCAAATTCATTTCCTCGAATAAAGAAAATTTCGATAAATTCAAAATTCTTGAGAGACTAAGAATGTTAAATTTTAACAATTCAAGTATGTTAGGAAAATCAGAAATTATTCTTTATGAATTTAAAAAATTTAGAAACTTTCAAAAATTTTTGAAATTTTAAACAAATTTCTAGAAAATTAGAATTTAGTGAAATTTTCAAATTTTATGAGTAAAGTTTTTTTTAAATATTTTTAAAAAAATTAATGTCTTAAATGATTTCAGGGTACTAAAAACCAATTTAGGTCTAATTCGGAAAAATTATAAAACAGAATTTCAAATCAAGTGTTCTAAAAATTTGACAATTCTGTGAATGTTTTGATTCTATGAATTCAAAATTAATTTTTTTTAGAAGTTTATGGTTAGGAATTTTTAGAACACCAAATTTAAGTATTTGAATATTTAAAAATGTCTAAACTTTTTAAAAGCTTCAGTTACATTGATTCCCTGAAAATTGTATATCCTGGCGATACATTTAACTTTTCAAATCCATAGTTCCCATTCCCCATATAGATAAGTTCCGCTTCCAAATCATTTTCTTCAAATTTAGCCATAGAACACAGCCACTACATGAGCAGAACTCTAAGTTCGCGGTTATTTGATTAAGTGATTTACTGTCTCCCTTATTTTACAATTTAAGATTTTTAATCACATAAATATATGAATTGGAATAAAATATGATATGTTTCGGTTTAGCCGTGATTTAATTAATTTTAACAATTATTTTGAAAGCTTTTTAGCACCAGTGCTTTGCAGCGTTCGATTATTTTCACGTTCTGGCTACAAAACTGTAGTCCATCATCTTTTTAGTTGTTCTCCTTTATATCCTTCATAGATACTTTTCCTCGATGAAGGAGTCATTCCTCTTACCAATATCTTCTTTGTAAACTCCTCAGATAAAGTTCTGGTGTAATTTTTGGACAAGGGAAATTTTAATTTTGTACTACTACTACTATTTAGATGAATTTCAATATTCAACAAATACGGATTTTTATTTAAAAACCAAACCGGATTTAAACAGAATGGATTTTGTAGACATGGATAGGGCAATATCTAGAAAATTGCTTGGGGATTGAAATCATTTTCTTAAAACTATATTAACCTGTCCACGCAACTAAAGATAATCTAGTCTAAGATCCACAAGTGAGAATTTTATCCTAGAACCAGTTTTGTATAAAATAGGCTAGGCCTGCATATTCTAATTGAATTTTTACACCCAACGTTGAATTAGAAAACCCCAAGTTGCCTAAACGATTTAAGCCCAATTCGATTTCAGATTGTTATTGTAGTAAAATCAAATTAGTTTTAGTTAAGCAATTCTAATTTATCGTTCATCAAGTTTTACTAAGCTTATATTACGGATTGCAAGACCACAAAAAAAAATCAATTAAATCAAATTAGAATGGATTTAGATGAAAAGAGTAACATCGTACTTTCAACTTTTCAATGCATCATAAGCACATACAGCTGCAAATATTTTAATCGGCAAATTTGTTATCGTGCAAACAAATCAAAAAAACCTTTTTTTTTTTAATTACTTAATCATAAACTCATTGCTCATCAATCATCACAAATGCAATTATTTCCCAAATACGTAAAAGTAACATTAATTTTTTTTCAACACCAAAAGGAAATAAATTCCAACTCTATACATTGTATTTTATGTATCAAGTACATCAACCATAAAAAAAAATACTTGAAATATCTGTTACATATAGTAATCTAGTTTCACATGCTCGCACTACATTTTATGTATGTAGGTAAAACACTATAAAACCTTAGATCTATGTAATAAATTGATTGAACATTATTAAATTTAATCTTGACCTAAACAAAACTGTGTATATGTGTTTATGTTTACATGTATTTCTATACAAATTGTGGTCATTCAATTAAATACAGAAAAAAAATAATTAATTACATAAATTACTTATACATACTTACCTATAAACAAAATTAAATTAGACAACTTTTATAATTATTATGCATTATACACAGTTTAATGTTAATGAATATATGAAGTTTGATTACGTTTTAAATGCCAGCACATTTCAAACCACAAAAAAAAAATTACGTAAACGCAAATCATCAGATTTTGGTCCATAATCTCCCAAAATATTAGATTTCGTAATATTGAACAGCATGGGTCAATCACTAGATCTGTTGTACAAGAATAAGTACTACGGATTACAAAAAAAAATGCAAGTGATGAACTAAGAAAATACTCTTAAAAAAATATTCATGTGATGTTACCATGACGACATACCTGAAAAACAATATTTTCATTACCTTTGAGTTTAATATAGAGCATACATACATCAAAAATATTAAAAGAAAATGTTAAGATTTTTTTTTACATAATCTAAAAATGTACGCCAAATAAATTCGTAATTGTTTAATTTTTATTTCTATTTGCAGGCATTTGAAATATGGGACTGCATAAGCAGTACTTTAAAGTTGGGCAAAATGCAGGAAATCAAATTTTTGGATTTGCACGAAATTCAAAGGGGAATGGAACTACACCGCTGTCAATGCTCATATCACAGGGTGTTAAGCTAAGTAACAGTGAGTACAATTTTTGGTTTTATTATTTATCGTATTCTCAAAAGCTTTTAAATTACGAAAATTTTATAGTTATTAAACTGGTTGTCCAATGTTTTTCCAAATTATGATTAAGCTCAATTTGTTAAAAAAGACAAATTTTGAAGACAAGGATTGAAGAGCTTTCACTACTTTTTAATCGTGTTATTTAAACAAACAAAATTAAATTTACTTTGATTAAAACTCAATTGTTAAACTAACGGTTTAATGAAAGCAAAAATTTTAGACAGTTTAGGAAGTTTTTAAATGGGCTTAATATAAAGGTGGAAAAGTTGTTTATTCGATATACCTGGTTCTGATTGTGCTAACAATGAATTATTAAAAATAACGTTTATTCTTGAACGAACAATGGATAATTTCATCCAGTTTAAATTTCGACAAAATACTGTTGTTGACCATGTTTCGTATTATTCGGTACTGACCGTCTGTCGGCAAAATTTTAAAATGCTAACAATTATTTGTGTTCGGAAGGTCTTATCTTTTCTAAAGCGCTTTCAATATAAATTAATAAGCTACTGATAAAAACAGTATATTTTAAGTGACGAATAATTAAATAATAAGCTTTTTAGGTTAAAATATAATTGTAAGACGAAAATTGGGTAGATAACCTAAACGGACCAAATGAGCCAGGTCGCTAGTCCTCTTCTTATTTTGTAGCTCCTACTCCTAAGCTTTTAAAGTATAAAAAAACGTAAATTTTTTTTTTTTGGACATTAATTTAAATGAGCTTTCAACCTTCACCACAAAATTTATAGTCTTTTAACCGAATTTTAATTCAATTTTCTAATATTTTAAAATGCTCTTTGAAGCTCGCAAATAGTAGGTATGTTGAAGAGGTTTGGAATAAAAAATGCTACCCTTTCTTAAAGCTAAGGAATTTTGAGGCAAATGTGGAAAGTTTTTTTTCTAAATTAATAGTAAAAAAAAGTGTTAAGAAAAGCACCAATTCAAAATTATGTTACTACTGAGAATCAAATAAAGCTCCATTTAGCATTCGTTAAAAATATAACGGCTCTAAACTAAGGAGATGAGCGGTCATTTTACCCAAATGAACGAATATTTTGGTTATCTATAATCTTTCATTTTCTTTCATTTAAAGCTCTGTTTAATGAAATTTTAACCTAAATGTTTAGCTGTTAGTGTTAAGAGCTTTAAAGAGGATTTAAATATATTTTGAAAATTGATTAAAATATTCGGCTATAAAATAATATTAAGGTTTTGAGGTGAGATCAAATTACCGAATATTTTGGTTATTTATATAAGCTCCAGTTTAATGCGCTGTTTAATGACAGTTCAACCTGAAAAGCTCAGCTGTACTATTTGCGAGCTTTTATGAGCATTTAATAATTTTTGAAAAGTGATAAAAAGAGTATGATAAATAGACGATATGGTTATTATACAACAGCCTAAAAGTTCCGAAATACGGAGATGAACGGCTGTAGTGATCAATATTACCAAATATTTTGGGTATTTATATAACCTTCGGTTTAAGGCATTATTTGATTTAGGGTATCAAAATTACTTGGGTTTCAAAGTATTCGAGAAGCCTTTTCATACTTTTCCATGAAGGTGTAAAGTATTTCTAACACTTCAATTCCAATTCAAGGTGTTAAACTCATCTCAATCTTTTGTAATCCAATAAGCTTTTAGTACTATAGAAGATACAATGTACATATATATGTATGTGACATTTCAGTTAAAGTTGATTTCAAGACGTTACATTCCGTTTACTTTTGTGGACAATATTTTAATTTCAACCTCCTAATTTTTGTGGCGGGATAAATTCATATTTATCGGCGGAGTTAAAATCATTTGGAAATGAATTAATTTTACGGATAAATTGGAATTTATTCCACGTAAATTTTATTATTTTTCAATATGAATTTAATTCGCGACATTTTACTTTTAAAACTTAGATTAAATCCGCCCGAAATTATTTCATTTAGAAAAATGAGACAGATACGTAATTTAATTCATATTGAAAATGACATTAATTTCGCCATAAAAAAATTTTTCGCGGAGACTTGGGTAGTCGAATATTCAAAAAAGGACCAAAACCGGGTACTCGATAATCGGTATTGGATACTCTAGTTTAATGTGCATTTTAATGTGCACACATTTCAACCTAAAATGTTCAGCTATAGGTACTATTTGAACTTTTGAAAGTTGATTTCAAAATTCAGCTAAAACATAAAAAAAATGCAGGTAAACCCCGAAATCTTCTTGAAATTCATGAAGGAAACCACAAAACATAAATCTAGACGGTATGTTTATTATTCAAAAGCTTAAAAGCTCCAAAATAAAGAGTGTTTATCTAGTCCATAGATGGAATATTTTGGTTATTTAGATACGCTTTGATTTAATGCACTGTTTAATGGCGTCTCAGTCTAAAAAACTCAGCTTTACTATTTGAGAGCTTTTAAGGTAATTTAATAATTTTTTAAAATTAATTTCAAAATTCGGCTAAAACATAAAAAAACATGCAGGTAAACGCTTAAAGCTTCCTGAAAGTAATGTAGGAATCCAGAAAACAAAATTAGTTATTATTCAACAGCTTAAAAGTTCAATACAGGAAGATCAGCAGCCTGCTGGTCAATATGACGGAATATTTTGGTTACCTAATCTTGCTAATCTCCGATTTAATGCGCTGATTGAAAATTGATTTAAAAATCTCGCTAATAGATACCCAATTATGAGGTAAAAAATAAAAGTTGAAGTTATGGCTAAAAGCTTAAAAAATACAAAATAAAACTATGAGTGGTCATCAGGTTCACATGACCGTATCTTCTGACTGTTCATCTATATAATTTTCAAATTATTTACAGCCAAATATTTACAACGGTATTTAGTGGCCCATTGTAATATTTTAAAAGAAGTTAGTTAGTAAATATCATTTCCGTATTGATTGTTTAATTTCGAAATGTCAATGTTAAGTTCATAAACTTTTACGGACTGTTACTTTCCAAGTTTAATTTTAAACCCAATAGATTCTCTAAGTGCGAACAAATTTGAAAAACGAGCCTTGAGTAAATGTTGAAGATGACCAATATCGATATGAAATTTTATATTTATTTCCTGCACCGTTTTGTATATAAATGATTGAAACTTGTACTACAAAAATGAAAACATAATTATGTACCGTAATATGCATTTTATTCAACATAATGTGTATTTATAATAATAATAATAATTAACTTTTGTTGTTGTTTACAGTATAAATTATATCCGGTCGCGCGCTTAAACAAATGGGTGTCTGTTTTAGGGTTTTTTTAAGGTACTCCAACGCGTGGCGCACATTTTCTGCTAAGTTGAAAAAAATCTTACAAAATTTAGTTTATTAGTGCGAGAATATTAAATTGATACAAAATTAATATCACACGCGGTCACCTAAACGGTCATAAAATTAACATGCTCATAAAAATCACACTTTTATTACTCTGTTCAGTTGTGCGGAAGTTTTGTGTATTCTAAGCGATGTGAACTTTTCGATTCATATTTTATTTTTGATAAAACCAATTTATGCAAATAAGACATCCGTGGCATCAATATATATGTTAATTTTGATATTTTCAAGTTTATTTGCAATGAACCCGCTCTGTTGACTTTATGCATACATGATAATAGGCATTTAAAACAATAAAATTACCAAATAAAAAATTCCCAAAATATAAAATTCCGGAATTCAAATAAAACTAAATCGGGCTGTTTATTATTATCTTACATAACAACTTTAAAACACCAAAAATAAAAATATCTCGTCTCATTATTTTAACCTTGAATATTGAAAGATATATATGCTTAAGATGAATTGTTTTAAGATTCCATCTAGTCGTCAAAAACCATATAGCTATAAAATAATCTTGAATTAAGCAAAAAAAAAAATAAATTCCGAAATGTCGTAATTTTAAATTAAATATTATGTTAAGGTGTACGTACCCATAATAAAAATAAAAAATTATCAAAGTTAAGGTGCAAACGAGTAGACGCAATGTCTCAATATACTTTGAAATTTTTTGCTAGGTATTTTAAGATTACGCTGTTACGCTAATTTACAATGACGCATGCTTATCAAGAACCTGTTGTGTTGTGAGAAAAATTTTTGCAAGTCTAATCGATTACTAAATTTATGAAATATTTTTTAATATTTTTTAAGGTGCAGACTGGTTTTTAAGTAATTAATATATTATGTTGGCATATAATTGTTTATAATATATAAATGTTTGCATATCTCGTTTGCATATTTGTTTTGTAAACGCGAATAAATTAAAAACGATGCGACATATTGATGGCAAAAGAAATTTCGTCATAATATTACAGAAGTTTGGCCTATTTATGTTGGTTTAGTATTTTAATGAAACTTTATTTTTATTTATTCGCAGCCTAACCGACCTAACTTGGTCTATTAGCATCTCTAAATATTTAGTTGTTCTATCTCTCGTTCTAAATCTCTCGAGAACTTACTCGAATGAAACCTTCCATAAACGCTTTCACGAGATTCAGAGTGATTGTCATCTGAAAATTTAAAAGACCTTTAATTAGAAAATAAAAAATAATTAAAGGAGCAAAATTCTTTATGAAGGGTCTGTAGTACGAACAAAGACCGAGAAAACTGCGCATCGGTGTTTTTTCGTCAAGAAGCGGCCACTCTCGAATAGTAGCAACTTTGGCCGGATCAGTTCGAATTCCCTCTCTGCTAACTATGTGTCCTAGATATTGAACCTCCCATTTGAACAGGTGACACTTGTTTGGATTCAAGTTTAAGTTTGCTTTCCGTAGTCGCTCGAAAACCAGTTCCATTTTTCTTAATAGCTCGTTCTAGTACACGAGACAGGTTTCCCAAAGCAATCCCGCGAATATCAACTGTATTAGCCTCGAGAATGTGGCGGGGGCATTACATAAGCATGCAAAAGGCATGACTGTAAATTGCCAAAGGCCCTCTGCGGTCGAAAATGCCGTTTTGGGTATATCTTTAGGTTCGACATCCACTTGCCAGTAACCGGATTCCAGATCGAGTGTAGAAAACCAACATGCCCCTTTCATCGCGTCGAGTGTCACATCAATTCGTGGCAGAGGGAATGAGTCCTTTTGAGTCACATTGTTTAATTGCCGGTAATTGCCGGAACCTCAAAAAGCCATCCTTCTTTGGTATTAATATCACTGGCGATGACCAATGGCTTATAGATGGTTCAATGACGCCTTTCTCTTTCATATAGGCTAAAAGTTTGGGACCGCCTTTCCAACGTCAATTTGTTGCTTTGTCAACGTAGTTTTGCCATAGTCCCCTGCGATTTGGGCAAATAAATCTTGATTTTCGGACAAAAATGGTTTGATTTGTTTCTGAACGTTATGAGGAACATCTTCAGCGAATTTAGAATTAGCTCGTCAATCTGATTCTTTGTCATGGCGGCCGGATGATTCGGCGAAACTATTTCGACAGCCTGCAAGTCACCGACACGAGTATTCTCACGAAGTATAGTTGTTTGATCGGTCAGATTTACTATTCGGATTTCCTTCGGAGTACTGCGACTTGTATCGATGAGTCCTTTAGCGACTAAAACTCCACTGGGTAATTTAGACAATGCCGGATGCTCTATTAATTGGACGCCCGTTCAAGTTGTGCTTAGTTTGATAGGAACGCCCTTTTCCGAAGTCGGGGTAAGATTACCCTTAATGTCGTTGTAATAGCGGGATTTCTGGCAATGGTAAGTGGTATTTTGTTCCTGTCGAGAATCAACCATTCATCTTCTAAGTTGATTTGGCATCCAAATTTCTTGAGAAAATCTGTTCCAAGAATGGCGTCATCAGTGATATCTGCGATAATAAAACTGGAACACGCTGTGAATTCTCCTAGCCTGACAATCAGATCAACGATGCCATTGACAGAGCACGAATCACCTGTTACTGTTTTGTCACGTAGGTGACAAGGATGCACAGTTACGGGGCAGTCAATTCGTAGAAACGTACTGTTGACTAAGCTTGCCATGGCAACAGTGTTTATAACAAATTGGCATTTCTGTTTGTGTAGGAGACCATTGGCGGTTAGAGATGAAGCATCTGTCGCCTAGATGGTGATTTCTTTGGGGGCATCACATTCTTTGAAAATTGTTGGCAGCCCCGTAGCAACGACTGCCGTTAGTTTCCCGGAACAATGCTAGTACCAGGCCCTGATTCGAGTATGGATGGTTGCTTATCGACTTCCTCTTTTTCTGTTTTCACTTAGGTGACTGTCGATAGTAACGTTTCCCTTGGTATCGTGGTGCTTCAGTCTCCGTCGCAGCTTCGGCTGTTGACTTATAAATGGTAGCTTCCGGCTTAGAGGAGGACACCCCAAAACCCTACTCAACTGACTTGTATCCATTAAATTTCACCATACGCGATGTTTTACCTACCAAGTCAAACGCAGGATTCACCTTAGCAGTTCTTATAGCATGAAGAACCCTCTACTCATTGTTAAGTCTCAAAGGTGAAAATAAATTCCATTTGAGTGAGCTTAATGGGCAAAAATATAAAATAATGCCGCAATTAGGTTTTAAAATAAACAATGGATCAGCAAATATTTTCTTTAAAATAAATCAGCATAGTTTGTGCTTTAATAGAGTTTCAGTTTAATAGACTACCACAGAACAAACTTTTATAAAACAACTATTACACTTTGATAACTTCTTCATAGTGGGCTAGTTTATAAATATTTAGTCATTCAAAACTGAACAAAACGAATTCAAGTCAACTGTGCCGTATAACCGCATACAAATTCTTGAACTTTGATTTCAAATAACAGAAATTTGTCATCTATTGTCTATGCATAAGAATATAAAACTAAAAAAAAAAATTAATTTATTCAAAAGTTGTTAAGCCACACAATACATAATATCATAATACATCCAATAACTTTACAGCAGTAAAACAGAAATATGTATTAAACTCTTAAACTTTGAATAACCATCTTAAATAACTGACATCATCGATTTATGTGCCCAACAAATATTGGCTTATTGACATCTCTAAAACAAAATGTTCACCAAATTGAATTAAAGAATTCAATTAAAATATTTTCATAATTGTTGGTACACACAAAGAAGCGGTTTCCGCTAGATTCGAGCTGAATGGTTACCATATTCCACACGCTCCATCGCCAAACGCTATACTAGCAAACGGTACGTATTTAACATAGGTCAAACATAACCAAATCCACTTGAAATCCATTTTGCTTATTGCAAAAGCAATCTTGGATTTTGCTTATGGTTTAAAGCGCCTCATTTGAAATACGTTCCGATATCTTACATACATATTTCGCATTCACTGTAATGCCGACCCTGACTATGATATATTTTTGAGGGTGAGATTTCATATATAATACTTTTGGTGGTGATTCGCACGCACGTCTAACTATCGTAGCGAATTTTGGTATACTTAATCAAAAATCAAGGCCAATAATCTACCAATTATATCATTAAATATTCGACAATCAAACTTCTTTCGATTCATAAATCAAATTTTTTTTGTTGATTTTATTACATAATTTCACCATGTTCTATTTAATCATAATTTACAAAAAAAATGTGGCTTATGACATTTGAGGCCTGCTAAAACATTAAAAAAACTTATATATTCAACAAGTTAAAAACATCAATGGGAATTATAACAAATAATTATGTATTACATTTTGAATTACCTATCAAAAAAAATAACGTCGATATTCCGTTCAAATAGTTAAGCACCAACCGAAACACCAAAAAAAAAATTATTTTTTTTTTAAATCTTATGTACGAGAAGAGTTGAAAAAAACTCAACCATGAATTAATTTTTTCATTGTCGTGTTAACAAAAAATCTAAAATGTGGATGTCGTAATATACAATACTTGATAATACTATATAGTGATTTAGTAATGATGCTAATGGACTAACTCAACTAATTTATTACATATTTTGAACTTGACATAATACTTGATCCAAAAAAAAAAATCACTTTCGTCTTAAATAATAGAGAAAAATTAATCGTAGTGTATGTTACATGAATCCTAGACGTGATACTAAAAAGCGTTATATTGTACGTAATATTTGCAATAACTAAAGACTTTATTATATCAATTCATTTTAATTTGCAAATTGAAAAAAAAAAAAAAATACAAAAGTTTGCGAAAGTTGTGTCAAGGTATATTGTGCTAATTATATACGAGGAACATAAATCGTCGTGGAATATTGAAATTAATGTAATTGGTTGAATTTAATGATTCATTTAATATGATTTTTTATTGAGTGTATCGCAAATGGGATTAAATACAAATTTTATTGCGGTTTTCACACGCGCGCGCATTTACAACTTGGAATTGGAGCAAAATTTTTTTATTGTATATAATTAGCATTGAAATTATCTTAATCATCATGTTTCGTTTAAGTCAGATTGGTTATACAAATTATTATCTTTTTTGATATGAAGTTTCATAAAGGGATTGTTAACCTACGTTTGCTCAGTTTACGAAACAAACGGATGGGAATCTTTGAGAAAGTCTGAAAAGCTTCTTGCCCATATAATCTCAAGCTATCTTCAATTCCTGGTGCTAATATCACATGTTAATAAACATGCGATTTTGAGTCAATTCGGATCGATATTTTTTTCTCAGACGAAAACGCCGGGAAAAGTCGTATGGACAAAAATGTTTGGTCATTTTTGGCAGGAATTCAAGAACTTTGGTCCATGCAGAGCGAACTTAATTTGATTCACATTTTTAAACAAGAAAAAAGCTTCAGTTTTAGAGCTTACTAGTAGATATGCTGAAATGTAAGGAGCAGCTGTTCTTTCTAAGTAAAGAGAATGTTAAGAAGAACGAATCAATATTTGACCATCTACAACCATGATAGGTGTAAGCTGACATTATTGGACAATTATCATTTAGTTATGTGTTTGTAAACATACATTTTTTGCATATAAATGCATATTAGCTGTTTAGTTACATAGTTTTTTGTATATTGGTTTATGATTTGTATGAATATTTTACATTTTTTGACTTGGCTTTAGACCAAATTTGCTTAACTTCTGAATTCTGAATAAGTTTACTCCTTTTCTATCGTTTTTTACCAAAAAGTATAAAATAAACGTTTCAAAATTATTGAAAATTTGTTTCCTGGATTTTAATATCTGCAGAGGTAGAAAGGAGATTTTCGAAATATAAAGCAATGTTAAACGACCACGTCCTGAGAAAATTTAAAACTTTATAGAATTGGCAGAATTTACATGATTTATATGATTTACAGATTTAAAGAACTTACTTATTTTAGAACTTTATAGAATTTACAGAATATAGAGAATTTATAAAATTAATAGAAATATCAAAATACTAATTTATTGAATTTATCTAATATATTAAACCTATAAAATTTGTAAAATACAAAAAATTTATCAAAATTTATAGAATTTATAAAAATTATTGAATTTTTAAAAGAGAAAATTGAGTTTAAAGAATTTGTAGAATTGATAGAAATGAAACAGTTTAAACACACACAACCAAAAAATTTAAAGAATTTATCAAAATCATAAAATTTATAGAATTTGTAACAAAATTCGTAAAATTTATGGAATTTCTAAAATTTTAAAATTTATCGAGTTTATAAGATTTAGGTGTAGATTTAAAAAATTTATTGAATTTTTAAACTTTATAGAATTTACAGATTTGTAGAATTTATATAATTTGTAAAATCCTCAATAAATAGTTTAAAAAATGTATAGAATTTCTTTACAGAATTTAAAGAATTTATAGTACTAGTAAAATGTAAAGAATTTATAGAACTAATAAAATTTATAAACTTGAACTGATTTATTAAGTCTATAAAATTTGTAGAATTAAGAATTTATCAAATTTATAGGATTTATAGAAATTATGAAGCTTTAGAATAGAAAGTTGAGTTTGTAGAATTTAGAGAACTGACAGAATTAATAAAAGAATTTGTAAAATTTGTGGAATTTAAAAAATTTACAGAATTTATAAAATTTTAGAATTTATCGAATTTATAGGATTTACCTATAGAATATTAAAAACTTACTGAATTTATAGAATTATCAGAATTTATAAGTTTTACAAAATTTGTAGAAATCAAAGAATTTATAAAATTGATAGACTTTATAGAATTATGAAATTTTTAGAATAAGTAAAATTTGAGTTCGTAAAAATTATAGAACTGACAGAGTTCAAACAATTTATAGAACTTATAGAACCTAAAAAATTTAAAGAATTTATAAAATTCATAAAATTTATAGAATTTATCAAATTTACCAAATTTACCAAATTTATAAAATTTATAGGATTCATAGAATTTAAAAATTAATAAAATT